>ML677507.1:4651628-4721533 GCA_007922305.1 Dermatemys mawii
CAGGGTAGCAGCGGCGCACACTGGAGCCAGGGTAGGCTCCCTGCCTGCCTGCTCTGGTCCTGCGCGCTGCGGGAGGGGGACACAGGGCTCCACGTGCTGCCCTTGCCACTCCTCCAGGTATCTCCCCCGAAGCTCCCATTGCCCGTGGTTCCCTGTTCCCAACCAATGGGAGCTGCGGGGGTGGTGCCTGGAGGAGAGGGCAACACACACAGCCCTCTGCCCAACTAGGGGCCCCAAGGAAGTGATGCTGGCCACGTCAGGGAGCGGCACAGGGCTCGCAGCACCACGGAGGGCAATCCCACGGGCTGGATCCAAAACCCTGAGGGGCCAGATCCAGCCCCTGGGCTGTAGTTTGCCCACCCATGGCCTAGATAAACAGCAAAACAAGCTGATGAACAAGTGAAGATAGGGGTTTAAGTGAATTCGAGTATGAAAGAGAATGTTAGAAATGGGTACCAGCAACTGAAAGTGAAAACGCTTCTCAACATCTCACACTTCATCTAGCAAGTTTTGGTTCGAGGGTTTGGCAAGATGGCCTTCACCACCTGCAGTCCACCAGCAAGAGGGCAATGGACCCTCTCCTCACTCAGGATCTCTTCTAGAGACATAACAGCGCAAGTGCCTTTGTCTTCTTACATGAAAGAGAGAACCTGGAGTTCTCTGGCTCTTTCTTTGATAGTCCAGTGGACCTTGGGGTCTTCTGAAGGTTATGCTTCAAAGTAAAGTTTAGTCAAGCAGTGAGGAAAGCAACATGGAGTCAGGTGGTGAAAGACGCTCTGTGCCCTTTCTTCCCCCATTTGTTTGCTGAAATGCAAATTATTCTGTTTCCTGTCATCTCCCCCTGCTGCCTTGATGATCCTGTTTGTTACTTATATGTAAATTGGGGTAAACATGCATCCCTTTGTTTATGCTAGATCTGCTTTAAAAACTTTTGCCTAGGCAGGGCTGCCTGTTTTTGAACATGTGCTAGTAACATCACACATGGGGAACTCATAACTTTACGTATAATGTTGCTACCTACTTTTCACCATGATATTGTTGACTAGCACGTTGTTAGTTTTCAGCTGACACCTCACAAAGCATCTTTTGTACAAAGATTGTCACAGTAATGTGTGGGGCGTGAATACAGGGGTGCTTTGGGTCACACTGGGTTGCCCAGGGTTTACAGACCTGGCTTAAGAAAAGAAAACCGCCCAGAGACACGAGGCTCCCTCGGGAGGGGACGGCACAACCGACCTGTTCCAACCCTAGACTGCAGCTGCTATGTAATGAAACTCCATGCCTGGGAAAGGACATGCCCCGCAGTTCTTACCGTCCTGATCAACTCAGCTCTAATCTCAAACTGGGCTGAATAGAATTGTGGTGGAGCAGTTCCATTTTCACCCCTTGGGAAGATCTCGGAAGGTGGGTTTTGAGGGTAATTGATCATGCTTAGACAGCACAGTGTGGGCTGGGGCCCTTGCTCCCTGAGATCTTTGCCTCCCTCCCCATGCTCTAGCATGGCAGCTGGGATCAGATGCTGACGCGGTGGTTGCCTGAAAGGTGAGCTTTCTAAGGAAGAAATGAGCAGCAATAGCCCGTGATGATACAGACACCTGTGTGGGCCAACCTCAGACATCTAGGTACTCGGTCAGCAATGCCTGTCTTGTCTTCTCCAGGAGTCGGGCCTGACCCCCTTCATGATGGCGGTGAGAGAGAACAGGCTGTCCATTGTCGAGAGGATGCTGGAGCTGGGAGTGAATCTTTCAGACCAAACTAAGGTAAGAGACCACTTACTATCTAGCTGTCCAAAGCTCTGATGGGCATAAGTGGAGCAAGGAGAGAGACTCTTACGTTAAAGGACTCCATACAGTATGGAGTTCAGGGCTACGTGACCACTTGGAGGGGACCTGATAACTGTCTGCTGATAGTATTCTCATTCATTGTTTGCATTACGGTAGCATCAAAGTGAGGTCAGGGCTCCATTGTGCTGAGCACTATACAAACACCTAGTGAGAGACAGTCTGCTCTGCTCAGCGAGCCGACTAGCTACATAGGCATGACAAAGGAAGAATTGCAATCCCCATTTCAGAGGTGGGAACTTAAGGCATGGAGAGATGAAGTGACTTGCCCAAGGGCACGCAGCAAGCTTGTGGCAGAGTTGGGATTTGAACCCATGTTGTCTGAGAACCTCCCCAGTGCCTTAACAGCAAGCCCAACGTTTCATCTGACATCATGTGAATGAAATAGACATGGAGGAGGGAGAGGAACTGAAGAAGGAGGAAGAGGAGGGACTAAACCTGAGCTCAAGAAAGCATATGAGGAATATCAGGAAATGTTTCCTAGTGTTAAGGTCTATTAGATGTTGGAAGAAGCTCCTAAGTAAAACTCCCTGGTATGAATCATCTAGGACTGGACTGGATGGAACTGGGAGGAGTGTTTGTGATGGGAATAATCCTGTAGTAACAGAGATGTGGGTAAGCAATAGGTCATTTTCATCTCTCAAGCCTATGGTCAAAGGAGTCTGGCAGCTTGTGCCAGCTGGAGGTCATCTGGTCCAAGGCACCAGCCTTTATTTGCTGTGTATTTGTGCGCAGAAACAAACATCTGTGTACAGCTGTAGACATGCGGAGGGGATGAGGTAAGGGTCCATGATAAATATTGCATGGCTCTGCAAGTTGGCTCCCCTCCACAGCGGTGGGGTCTCTGTGTCTTTTTAAGCCCAGATCATGTCTGGTAATGTTTTGGGTCATTCATTTCTCAAATGTTTTTGCGAAAGGCCCGCAGTTCACCTGCTCAGAGGGAGGGGGCGCTATGGTCTGGAAGGCTGGTGGACGTAGAAACAAAGGGCCAAACTTTCAAAGGGATTTCGGCACCTAAAGATGCGGATCGGTATTGAGCGCTTTGGGGGTTCACCCTGACCAATAAGTGGTTGCGTCTCTGCTTGGACTATGACTCTGGGAGCTTCTGTGGTGGGAAGCTTCTGCTCATGGCCCTACCACCAAAAGACTGCTACTAACACAGTGACCTTATCCTGGCTTCCACCAGCCTGGTTGGTCCTTGTAGGGTGATGCCTACAGTCCTTCCTGTCTGGAATCTCCACCAAGCCGTCCCCTCTGCATTGTCCAGTCCCGCTCACTGGGCCCTCACAGAGGCTCCCCAGTTCACTGCTTCCGAAGAGCCAGAGCTCACACCAGCCTGGTAGTTCGGCTGTGGGTGTTACTCTTCACTTTCATACACAGCAGTGAGATGGGCTTGTGAGAAAGCGACCCTACGTTTATTAGCACAGAACATAGGCCGAAGGGCTCCCATGGATGAGGGAAACAGAGAGGAAAGGTTACAAATAAAGCCAACAAAATGTGCTTTCTAGTGACTCAAACTTAATTCTAGCAAGTTGCAACCGTTGCCTAAGCAGTTTCCTTATCCATCACAATCCCTAATCCCCAAACCAGGCCGCCCGGCTGTCCCAGGCTCAAAGCGTGCTGTAGCCTATTGTCCCCTCAGGGATGGAGGCTGAAATGGCTTTTGGCTTCTGCTCATGTTTCTCAAAACTCATTGTTTTGTCCCAGGAGTCAGGCTGATCTGCTGTTCTTCCCTTCCCATCCCCCTGCTGATTCGTATGTTAATTGCGCTTCTATTGTGTTGATTCCATAATGCTTAATTTCCATTGGGGCAGGCAGATAGCTGCCTTCCCTCGTCTCTGGGTGAAAACCTCTTCCTGCCTTCCTTTGGTCCCAGACTTTAAAGCACATTATCAGTGCGTGTCCAGAGTTCCTCATATAATGTAAATACCCTCACTTCCCAATTACATTAATCTCCGGCTTGCCTAAAAGACCTTACCCGATGCACTTTTATAGTACAGGAATAGTGTGTACAATCAGTTGATTCAATTGCATATTTTGGGGGGTTCAACATCTCCCCCCCCATTCTCTCTCTGGCATGTCTGGGCCCCGATTGTCACAGCTGCCTGGAGGGATTTTCAAAAGTGCCTGGGCATCTCCCGCTAGGCATCTGTAGGTGCCCAAATAGCTTTACTGCTCTGGCCCAGGCCCATTGCCATGGCAGACTGTGTCCTGCTGGACGTGGGGTGTGATCCCCTGTCATCGGCCTTGTCAGCACACACTCCCAACAGCCACTGGCCAGGGGACTGCTCTGTGTGGGAGGTAACTGCAAGGCCACCCTTTCCCATCCCGCCCCACCCGGGGCCAGGAGAGAGCTTTCCTGGACGTGCTCTTGAAATGCCTTGAGGAGATAATCTAGACCCATGCTGGGAACGCAAACCCAACAGCTCTCCTCTGCCCTGAAAGGGGCCCCAGGGGCAAGGCGGGCAGAGCCAGCCATCGGTGTCAGCTGTTGACCTTCCAAGCCTCCCCACTGAGATGCCTCCGACTGCTTGGCAAGGACTCCAAGGACTTAGGAACAGCAGCATCCTCCAGGACACAGGTCCAGGGCCAGTCCCTCTCTGCAGCAGCTGTGGGAGAGCAGAGTGGTCTCCAGCAGTGCACGTTCGTACCTTGCACTTCATGGAGCTACGCACATCTGCCCTGCCCTGCCCTGCAGACACCAGACAAAGCCTCTTCAGATTCTAATGGAGTCCTATTGACCTGTTTAGTGCCTCGGTGCCCCGTACACTTAGCGGCTGTGGAGAGCTGACCCGAGGGTCAGTGCAGCTGGAGCAGGGACTGCAGAAACTCCATGTGTTAAAAACAAGTCTCTGGTGAGTATCTCTGCTGCCCTCCAGGAGGTGATCTGCATGAAGTTTACTGCTCCTCAGCAGGCACTGGGAGGTGGAAAGAGCTAATTATCCCTGGCATAGGTTGTCCCATGTGCTTGTAGACCTGGCCAAAAACTGAGAGCCCTTTGAGGTGGGCTGGCTGTCCCAGAGGGAGAAATCTGAAGGTGCAACACGTGCACGAGTTGTCCGAGTGCTAAAGCAACGTTAGGAACGGATGATGTTCCATTGCGGGAATGACCAGCCCTCTGGGTATGCTAGGCTAATATTGCTAACCGTGATCTTCGTAGGGGAACTGAGATGCTAAGTGACTTATTATTTATTAATAATTATTATTTATCTTCTATAACGTGGTGCTACCTAGTGACCCACAACATCAACTAGGACCTCACTGTGCTCGGGGCTGTACAAGCTACGTAGTCAGAGCCAGTTCCTGCCCCAAGAAGCTTATAACTGAAGAGCTTGTCCACATACAGCATTACACCAGATTAATTGAAGTGTGATTTTAAAGTGAGGTGCAAAAGGCTTCCTGGGCAGTCCTATAGCCAACCAACCAGGTTCATTTGAGTTCAATTAAAATCCATGAGGAGCAGGTTTAAGTGGAACTGAAATACAGCGTTCTTAAACTGACATTGCTGTGTGTGTTGACAAGACAGACAAAGAGTGGGAAGGGGAAACCAAAGTGACTTGCACAGGAACGCCTGGCAGGTCAGTGGCAGAGTGGGGACCAGAGGACTCCTGAGTCCCAGACCAGTGCTCCATCCACTGGACTACGCAGCCGCCCATAAACAAGCTCAGAAATAAAAATGTCAGAGAAATGTGAGTGTGTAATAAATAGGTGGCTCTATTGGCTCTAGCCCTGCCCTGAGCTATTCCAGGAACAGAGAGACGAGGTGTACGTCAGGGAAATGACGTGCGGTACCACCTCAGGCAGATCTAGCACCAAGTTTAAGAATAACGACGAGCATTTATCAAGCTTGATCTCTGTGTAATAACGTCACAGCCCACTGAGCAGAGAGCAGCTAGACAAATCCCCTCTCAGCTGACATTTGTCAGTATCAGCCCCAGCGATTGTTCAAAGCTGCTCCGGCGAGAGTCCTTCATGCCTAATGACAAGCTTATTACTGCAGCAGCACGGAGCTGTCTTCCGTCAGGGAGATGCATTGGAGGGGTTTCATCTGCCACGAGGACCTTCCGGTGCCACAATGGGCCTGGGAGAGGCTGCTTTTGCAGCAACAGTAAATCTCGCAGTCCAGCCTGAAGCGCTGCCTTGGAAGGAGATTTCTCTTGAGGTTTGCACAGCCTGGGGGCGGGAGGGGGATGTCAAGAGCCATTTCTGGAGGGCTGATGGTAACAAGCTACAGGAGCTGTTGTCTTGGATGAAGTCCAGGTCAGAAGTCTGTCTTGGTTGCTGCAAGAAACTCCCCCCCATCCTCGTTGTCATTCAGGCCTGCAACCTGGATGCCCTCTTCAGCTCTTCTATTTCTAGGGCCTCACATCCAGGCCATGTCTAATTCCTGATGCTTTTTTCTGCATCGCAGCTCTAGGATCCAGCCTTTCCTGACTGTCCACACGGCTAGAGTCATTGTCTGGGCCCTCCTCATCTTACAACTTGCCTATGGTGACATCCTCCTCTCTGGCCATCACAAATCTCATGAGAGATGATGGGTAGGGTGGGGTCAGGCCAGACAGGGCCTTGACCGTGAGGATACTCAGACGGCTGTCACAAAGATCCTTTTCCTGGCTTGTTGCTTTGACCATATCACCCCTTTGCCTTTGAGGCCTACAAAACACTTAACAGGCCACTGCTCTGCTGAGATCGCTGCCCATCACACTAGCCACTTGTGATCTCATTGTTTCCCTTATCTGTCCGTCTGTCTCCGCCTGTTCTCTATAGTTGTACATTTAGACTGTAAGCTCTCTTGGGTGGGGCATGTTCATCTGTTCTGTGTTTGTGCAGCCCCTAGCGCAAAGGAGCACTGGTCCTTAGGTGCTATCCTCATATACATAATAAATAATATCAGCCAACGTGCTTTTACTCCCCAGAGTTGGGCTAGTCCTTGACCACTCACCACTAAACAACAAAATGCAACCAGCCTTGTGGAGTATGAAGCAGAGGCTCACTTCAGAGCCACGGTTCCCCTGAGCCAGCCTGAGGATGTGGGCTGCCCCTGCTGAGGGTCTCATTATTGAGCCCAGGCCTGCCAGGTCCTTAGGGAACAACCTTAGCGGCTGTACTACGATGGTGCACTGAACCGCTACCCCTCACCAACAGCCTTAGGGCTAATGGCCTACAGACCACAGAAGCCATGACTGGATGGACAGGCAGCACTCTCCTTGGGTACCTGGACCATATAAATGCTCCAACAGGAAGAGGAAGCTGTCTGAGCAACAGACCATTGCCTGCTGGCTAGACTGCCTCCCCAACCCTACTTTGTTGCCCCTGCTGACTTGCCTGATCTCACCTTCCCAACCCACTGACCTTGCCCCTCAGACCCACTGAGTTGCCCGTTATGGAACTAATGTCTCTGGGAGTCTGACATCACTGTTAACAACTGAGATGCTTGGCTGGATAAACCACTGTAGAGAGTCCCTGGATCTGTAACTTAGGGTTTTAATGCAGTTCTGATGATGGCTATGAAAACTGTGAGGCTCTCAGTAAGTATGAACTGCAGGTTGCTCTTTTGTAATAAGGGCTCAGGGCTTAAGCCTCTAGGTGGCTGAAATCTGTCCCAGATCAGAACTGACCCAAAGTAGTTTCCATCTGCCAACTGTATGAGCTTGGAGCTCTCTATCTTATTCCCTGTTGACAGGTGTCCCCACCGCACAATTTGTGATCCTCAACTGGCCCCCTAATTGGTCGAGACTTCAATACTTGCCCTCCCTGCATAGGGGTGGGGACTAAACTACCCTTCCAACCTTAGGTATCATGTCAGGTGCTCAGATATCACAGTGATGACTATGATATAAATGCCTAAAGAGACAGTCAAGGTTTGTGAGGTAATATCTGTGGTTGGACCATCTTCTGTTGGTGAGAGGGACCAGCTTTCAAGCTACACAGAGCCTTCCCTCAGGCCTGGGAAAGGTTTCACAGCTAAACACAAGGTGGAACAGACTTAAGCATAAGAAGTTAACACAGGTTGCAAGAGACCATTCAAGGTTGAGGCCCAGACACAGCCTGAGAGACGGTCCCTCCAGGCCAGCGTTGAGGCAGGTTAGCAGAGCTGAGTAGGAAAGATGTCTCTATACAGAGCCTTTCCAGTGGATAAACAGAGCTCTTCATGCTGGATGGCTGCCGATCTGGCACCTCGCAGAGCCTGTTGGTTGAGAGAGGAAACCCGTCCCTGCAGGACTGAGCAGCTGAAAGGACGTCAGCAGTGTCGGCTGCCGCTGGTGAGGTTTTTAGGGTGTGTTGCTAACTGCTCTTTCTCCGACCCCTTCCAGAATGGCCGAAATGCTTTACATGTGGCCGCTGCCCACTCGAAGGAGGAGATCGTCCGGCTGCTGCTGGCTGGAAAGGCAGATCCCAACGTCCCCGGAGGGGTATGTGCATATATGGGGGCATGGGAGTGGGGAGTGTCCTCTTTCATTTCTTTAGCCAAATGGTAATTCCCAACAGGGCCACGCCTGAGACTGGCTCTTGCCCCACTGCCGCCATTCATTTAAAACCGATATTGGCAAAACAAAGCACCTGGGGCCCATTAGACTTGGAGCAAGTCTGCTGCATTGCTGTTGCGCTGCTCGCCACTCATACGCTGGAACCACTTTGCCCTCCTAGAGCATCTCCCACCGTGGATCCCAGAGGAGCTGCGATCCACTCTGTGCAATATATGGGGAACTCCTGCTTCAGTCCACGTTCCCCACTCCATCCAGGCTTCTTCCCTACAGGGTATCTCCAGGCTGTTTCAACTGTCCCAAGCAATGGAGTTCCTGTCACTTCCTTAGGTGGGCCCATTTCACAGCCAAATAGATCTCAAGATTGAGAACTTCTTGCCATCCTCTCTTCCCCGTGGTATTCAGTCCCCTCGCTCCCCTAAGCATTCAGCCTTTGCTCAGCTGGAGCCCACGAGTGCTCTCCTCATGCAGGGCTCTGCTCGAGGCTGGCCTGGTGGACCGAGCGTCCATCCACCGGAATGCAGGGGAATTTTTTCCACTTCAACAATGAGGGGGAAACACCCAAGAAAAATGACTCTTGTATGCAGGTGGCTGTTTGTCTGGATGGGATTCCAGAGGATGTGTGCTTTGCTCCTCGATTGTGTCTGCTGTGGGTGGTGAAGGGAGGGAAACACTCCTCTGCTCTGTTATCTTCCCTCTGGCAACGCGGTCCGAGGTGTCTCAGATGCAGCCTAGAGAGGTCTGTTGGCTATTCCTTTGTGCACTGCGCTGTTTCCAGGCAATCATTACATTGGCCCCTGTAAAAGTTTGTGGTACTATATAAAATAAAGAACCCTGTAAAATTTTCTGTAGTCTTAAACAGCCCAGGGATGTTCTGCTCACCCGCTGATTTACAAGGTCTCTCTTGCCCTCTCTTTGGGTGAGCGTGGGATGACTCAGAGAGAAATATATCTATTAGATAATAGCCAGGGCCTCTCCTTGCACTGATTGCTGTACTGGGAATTAATCAGATATCATGGCTCTTTAAGCCCTGAGCACAGAGGCAATAGAACTGGCCAGCCTTCCTTCCCTCCCCTGAAGACTGCCTTTCCCTCCTCCTCACTCCTTCCCCCAGCCTGCTTTTCTCACCCCTTCTGTCTGCTCTGGTTTCCGGGTGCTTCACTTGCTGCCCCTCCTCCTAGTTGTACAAAAGACACAGGAGTACATTGCAGTTACTGGGGGTGGGAGGCAGTGCCAGCCAGGGCACTGGGAGTTGCCTGGGGTCTGCATGCCGGGGGTTCTGGGAGTGGGGAAGCAGGTCACATAGGGGATCGCATGGCAGGGTTTGGCAGAAGGTGTCAGGTTTCTTGGGGAGTACACAGAGAAAAAAGTGCAAGTGGAAATCAAGATGTGTCCTGGGAAGACTGACGCCATGTCTCTTGGTAACTGGCCTACAGACAAAATCAACTCAAGCCCCACTCCCCCATCTCTTGTCAGACCTTCTCTCTGGCCTGCTTTGGGTTTCTGTATTTTCCATGGCTGCCTGCAACCTACTGAAGTGCTTTAGAATTCGTTCAACCCAAGGGAGTTTCCGTAACACATGCACAAAGCCAGCCCAATGCGCGCAGAAGGGCCCCAGAGGGAGTTCAGCCAGAAGTCCTCTCTAGCACCTGTGCTCGCCTTAAAGAGACAGAAGCTCCTCCATTTCTTCGATGGGCAACACGTCCTAGCCCCGGGGCACTGAGCTATGTATCAGGCACTCTTGGCACATGCTGGCCACTGGCTACAGCTATCTCGGCGAGTGTTTTCAGCGTCCAATCGATGTAAAAACGTTATGCCAACCCCACAGTTATCAGCTTCCTTCCTTCATGAAACTCCTTCAGGGATTGCCACCAGCCACTATTCTACTCACTGAAGTGGTGACTTCCTGCTGATGTTTACTCTTCCATCAGTCCTGATAATCCTGGTTCTCATCCAGTGGTGAACACTGATTTCAGCCACTTCTTTTCTGCCCACAGATTTCTGAGTCATCTGCCTTGTTTCCAGGTTTCCTTTCTCTGGCCCGCCTCGTCTGTCTGCCTCTTCTCTCCTCTGTGTTACAATCCACCTGTAGAGCTCTGGCTACTTCCGTCTTCTCCAGGAGATGAGGCGCTTCTGTTGGCTCTGTTCAATGGTTCCTAGTGTTCTCCCTTTCACGTTGGTCACGTTTTTAGGTCTGTCCCTTCAGATATGTCCCAAAGTATGTCTACACAGCAAGCTGACATGTGAGTGCAGCACAGGTAGATACATGGTCGCTAGCTTCCCCTAGGCTAGAAATAGCAGTTAAAACACAGGCCCTGGGCTTCAGCACAGGTTAGCCACTTGAATATGTATCTGGGGTCCCCAAAGGGCTTGTACAGCCCACATTGAATCCCATGTCACCGCTGCTAGAGTAGGTATGTCTAACCAGGGCCAGCCCTAGACCAAATGCACCCACACTGCAGAGTGAGCGTATCCCAGAGTCGATGGTAGCTTGGGATTCACGCATGGTGGAAAGAACTATTCTCTCTTTTGAGGACTCCTAGGTAGGCTGGACATGAACGAAGAGAACTTCCGAAACCTCCAGAAGCCTCGTATAGAGTGGTTGAAACATTTTTGGTGGAAGAGTTTTCTGCTGGAAAATGTAATTTTGTCAAAATCTCAGCCTTTCGTGGGAAGGCATCAATGTCCACTACATTTTCGACTGAAACCATTTGAAATGATTCATTTGGACTTTGTTTCATTTTGATAATGTCAAAACATTTTATGTAGACTTCTTTATTATAGTATAATATTTCATTGTTACATGAATAATATTTTGTATTGTTTTGACATTAGTGAGATGAAATGTTTTGATGTTGTGAACTGAATTTTGGGGGGGGGGGTTTCTTCAAAATATTTGGAATTTTGACTTTTCATCCCCATTCTGGATGATTTTTTTTTTTAATGTTGGAATTTTTTTTATGGGACAGAAATTCTGCTTTCTAGCCAGCTGTTCCTTTCCCAGCCCTCCCTGGGGCTTCATATGAAAACTAGGATGGATTTTGCTTTCTTTTTCCACCTTGTGGTATCTAAGCTCTGTATAGATATGACCGCCATTGGCTCTCTGTAAATAATGCATAGATTGGATTGCTAGTGAGTCTACCACAAAGGGTCAGGACAAAGGCTGTCTCTTGGACAAGGCAACACCAGACAAATGGGTTTCATACCTCCCTAGTGCATGAGTCCTTAAAGGAATTCATATAACAGCATGACCTGAGGGCTAAATTCTTCATCTTTCCCAGCCACACATGGATGCTTCTTTCTCCTCACTCCCTTTAACCGTAAACAAGAGCTCTTCTCTTCCTTGGACTCACTTGGAGGGGGAGAGTTAATCCATGAGGGGAGAAAGGAGCCATGCTCTTGGTTTGTTTAGGATGCTCTGCTGGGACTATCCATTTGAGGTTAGAAGGCCAAGAGCCACATTTGTTCTTCTTGAAGCCCTCCCAGTGAGCAGAGGACTTTCTTCCTGCTCTCCAGCTGACTGCCCTTGGCTCTGTTACCTCTTCTGAACGAGAGTGAGTTCAATCCCTACACATCCCAGCTGTCCGTGATTAGAACAGTGATTAGTTCAGTAACACAGAGGGTCCCAGGATACTTCTCTCAAGTAGAACAGGGGGAGGAGGACCCAGTTCCTAACTCTGGAGAGAGAAAGAGAGAGAGAGAGAGAGAGAGAGAGATACCTAGGGCCCTTTCATGTGGGGTCTAATACCACTCTCCCTTCTCTTTAAAGCACAAAATAAGCTGCAGCCTGCTTTGTGCAGCCCGGATCCCAGAACTGGCCACTTGCCTGCATTTCTGAGAGAGCGCCTCTGGTTTCCTCCGTGAAGTCTGTTCTTACCCTGAACCTGCATTCCCCTGGTCGGCTTTGTGAGCTTAGCCAGCCAGCGATGACGACAATAGTGAAAAGGAAACAACTTTCCTGACCTTCCACGATGCAGCCTGAGACACACTGGGGATGGACCATTGCTGAGTTAGTTATTCACCGCACAGAGAGAGCTGTAGGCTGCATGGGTTACCTGGTAGGCAGATTGCATTAGTGTTGTCATGTTTACACGCTGCTAGGCATTCACGTGTCTTGGTGCTGGTTGCATAAAAAAAGTCAAGAAACACCTCAATATAATATGCTTTTATGTCCCTCTGGTGAACAGCAGTTAGCTGGTTCCAGCCATCTCCAGAGCACTGTTAGCCCTGGTCAGTAAGCGGATGGAGGACCTCCCAGGAAACACAGGAAGTGGGGCTGGTGGTCCAGAAGGAGGTGCTCTTCCCTGAGCTATGGATCCACTGTGGCATTGGGTGACTGTCACTGGCAGTGGGAAGGGGGGAAATGGGACTGGGGGTCTCTGCCTCTCCCTCCATTTATTCGTGACCCTGACTTTCAGGGAAGGGAGTGGGAATGAAGGAGGGGGAGAGGAGCGTCTGTCCCAGCCTTGAGCCGCGCCTCACTCTGTTGTGCTGTGCTACGTCCTTTACATTTATAAGCAGCTTTGCTGAGCTCAGAGACCTGGACCCAGATCACTAAGCCAGGGGGCACCAAAAGCTGTAACTGGCTGCTGTTTTTCCTCTGACTTGTGTTAATTGACCTGGGAGGTCAGTCAGTCTGTCTATTCCTCCGTGTCTCGCAGTGTTTTGTACTGTTGCCCATCACCCACAGCTTCCAGGACCTTCCATGTAAAATCAATAGCAGTAGCCATGTCCCTAGTGGACTTCATGGAGGTCTTAGTCCTCTTCCAAGCTACCAACACTGGTTCCCTTGGTGGTGCTCTTAGCGAAGACCATAGAGGCTGGCCTACCCTGCCTCTCCAGGCCAGGACTGAGATATCTTGGCTAAGAGACCCTACACAGGATCCAACCCACGTTGTGCCTATTCTGAGGAGAGCCACGATGGGTGGGGAGGGGGACACTGATACATGCATGTGTTGTAGTGCAGGGGTTGTGGTCATGGGCGAGGCGGGATCTCAGTTGGAACCATGTGTCATTGTGTGTAGGGCCAGGTAATCCCTGGGGCAGCCCTGCTTCAACGTGCTTTCTGAATAACCCCCGGCAGGGATCTCCGTTAGTGAAGTAGGTGCAGGGTTGGTAGCCCTGTCAACAGGACAAGGACAGCAGCCAGGCCAGCGTCCCCCGGCTCGGTCCTGCCAGCACATCTAGACCCAGGCAGCGTGTGAGCCATTCAGGCTCAGTCCCTTTCAGTGCTTGGCTCCGGCTGCCCGCTGGCAGTGCCAGCTGGGACGAAGACCTTTCTCCTTCAGGAACTAAGACCAAGTGTCATTTCTCATGGGCCGCCGCACAGGTACAGCTCCCCCCCACCCCACTTATCCAAATGTATCTTTAGGGAAACAAAAATCCTCTTTCTCTTATTAGCGCCTTTGTCCCTGAGCTGCCCATTCAGAGGGGTAAACAACTGTGCATAACAGAGCCATTGTTGGGCAGATTTCCCATCCTACTCCAGGAGAAATAATTCCCCTGCTGCTTTCTCCCATGCCTAGTTAATCCAGCATTGCCACTGATGTTCGGCAGCCCTGTGAAAAGACAGCGGGCAGGTCTGGAGCCAGAACCAGCTGTCTGGAGCCTTGTGTCCTTCGTCCCAGGGCCAGCGTCTGAGGTGAACGCCGGGCATAAGGGAAGAATGGGCTCCTGATGAACTGAGCAGGGAGTGGGAGCGGGATTTGTGGAGGTACCAGGTGGGATTCTTCTCCCCGCTCCCAGGGAGCCCTCACATCAATACCTGGGTCTGGAAGGGAGCCAGCCGCAGGCCTGGCTCAGTCACATCACCCCGGCGGCCTGCCCTCACTGAGCCAAATTCAGTCAGGATCTTTGTCCCCTGAAGGACTGAAAAGAAATGAGGGACAGATTTGGCAAGTGCTCTAGGAGGGGAAGGACCTTAAATACCAGACAGATACCTTCAGGCTTATCTACCCTAGAAAATCATCTTACTTTAACTATACTGGTACCATTAGAGATGCACAAACACCATACCCCAGTGTGGACAGTTATATTGGTATAAAACTGCTTAGCTGTATAGCCGTTCCCGTGCAGGAAGGGAAACGGCTGTCACCTTTATACTGGTATAACTGGGTCTATACTATGGTGTTTATCTGCATAAATCTATCAGTAAGATAACACACCTCTAACCAACAGAACTTTACCGGGAAAACGTGTCTGTGTAG
This sequence comes from Dermatemys mawii, assembly GCA_007922305.1. Taxonomy (NCBI): domain Eukaryota; kingdom Metazoa; phylum Chordata; order Testudines; family Dermatemydidae; genus Dermatemys; species Dermatemys mawii. The sequence goes on from ML677507.1 coordinate 4,666,161, forward strand.
ACAAGGCCTTAGAAATCTAGCTTTGCTCTAGTTAGATAAAGATAACGAATGAAGCACCCCCTAAGGGTGCATTGTCTGACCTTTCCCAGTCCCAGGTTGCTCTTGGACCCCCATCTTCCTAACAGAGAAGTCGTGTTGCTTCCGGGGAAGAGGGTTCAGACGACCATCCCAAGCTCTGACCAGTCCAGTGTCCTTTAGACAAGGCTCTTCCTCAGCATGGTCAGCCTGCCAGGTCAGGATTGAAGTACGAAACCATGGAGTAGCTGGGAGATGTTGCCCTATAGGCGTCCACGCTGTCCTTTCTCTGACGTCAAACCATATGGCCGGAGTCTCCCAGGCTGTCAGTTCAGCACTTTTCACCAGCGCTGAATTTACATAGGGCAGGAAGAGTTCCTGTATTAGAACAGACAGATGGTAACTGGAACTAACTAGCAGAGGAAACTGAGGCACGGCCAGGCCTCTTGATGGGAGTGGTCAGACCAACTCTATACAGCCTCTATCACTGTGACATCTGCCCCCATTTCTAGGCAATTGCCTGGTGCTGTCATTCAGGCTTGTTCACGATGATCAGAAATAATGGGCCTGATTCTGACTTGATTTATTCTGGTGTAAACAAGGAATAAATTCACTGAAGTCAAGGGGCTCATACTAGTGTAAAATCAGCATGAGATCAGGATCAGGCAATATGGGGCTGATCCTCATTCCACTTCTACCTGTGTAAAGTAGTCCTGCTGACATCACTGGCTTCACACCGAGCGTCAAACTAAGGTAGGTGAGAGCAGAAGCAGACCTGAAACTTCCTTCCAGACAGAACTTCTGCCTCCTGTTGGTGAGATACCAGATGAGGTGGGATGTTGGGCAGGAGACAAAGAGGATGGTGTGAAACAGCCAACATGGTTGTTTTTGGGAATGAACTCTGCAAAGTAGGTACAGTCCTGCAGTTATTGTACATCGCTGTCTGATGATGCCAAAGTTCCTGAGGGCCCTTCTCTGGAGAGAGGATACATTTCTTATCTCTGAAGAGGGCTTGGATGTTGTGGTATATTGAAAACTGTATTAAAATTACAAGCTATCACAGTGTGTAAGGGGCTTCTTGGTCTTGCGTGCAAGCTAGGGGACTCTGTAGGGAAGTGAGCAATCTAGGTCTTGAGCAGTCAGTCTACAAAGAGCCAGCAGTATGGGTTTAATTGTGTTTCACTGCCTTAGAGAGCAGCCTACTTTCTCTCCCTCTGGTTTTAGTTCTTGCATGTTGTTCTGAATTCTAAGAAACAAAGTCAGGTTACTTCGCAACTTTCCAGCGGGAGTATTTAGGCCTTGTGCAATTAACATAACAGACTTATATGTGGGCATCAGCTGGACATGAGCCTGAAAGACCTGGAGATTGAGTTTAGCGAGGGCCCTCTAGGTTTGAATGCTGATCTGAACTGTTTGAATCTAAGTGTATTTGCAGGGCATCAAACAGAGTGAGGGTTAGCATCTTGGCTTAAAGAAATCATCAAGGCAAAGCATGATTGTACCTTAATCAACATCTCAGTGTGGTGTTGATCCTTGGCTGAGGTCTAGGTTTTTCTTCATTTTTCTAGCTTCTTTTCCAACAGCTGGATGGGTGGGAGGATCTGGCCTAAAGGATGCTCATCAGTGGCTTTAGCACTGCCCTCCTTATGAGGGGCAGGAGTAATGGGGCCCCACTGGTCCTGCATCCCACACCTGTGGCCTCCTCACTGAGGACACTGTGAGAAGCGGATGCCACCCAAGGATATTTATTGTGCACTGGGTCCCATTGAGTTAAATCCCCTGAAAAGTTTTGGAGGGTGTCACCTGCTCTTGTGCTGAGCCCAAGAAGCTGGGGGAAAGTGAGGCATTTGCTGGGAATGAGGCATCCATTCAGGACTCCAACAGAGTCCCGGGTGGCTCTTCAGTGGGGGGCCTCTCCTCACACAGGGGTTAAATTCTGGGCCCTTTCCATGGACAAGAGCAGGCGAAGGGAGCAGGGAAAGGAGCCCAGCATGATAAAGGGCTGTGCTGAGGGTTGGCACCTGCCAGCTGGCACATCTGAATGGTGGCTGTGAATGATAGCAGGAAGGCAGGCTACCCACGCAGCGCTAATCCTCCCCTAGGGAGGTCACCCCCCACTACCTTTTGGAGTCATTGTTGCTGGGCCCCTTGCCCTTACCCCACACTTAGAGCAGCAACAAAGGGAAGTGAGGAAACCGCGTTCAACTCCCCAGGGAAAACAGGGGGGTCTTTAATATTCAGTTTAAGTGTTCACCTTTGTTCCACTTAGGATGTCTCCTTGGGAAATGCTAATGCACAAAGCAAGGCCCAGCAAGCCCGGCCTGAGACAGGGCTGTACTGGTAACTGAGTTAACTAAGTGAAAAACTTCCAGCCAAGACATTTGCATGGGCATCGCCTGTCCCATGCGCCGCCAAAGCAAATGAGATCACTGGGCTGCCCGAGTTCTAGCTGGCTGCATTACGTTAGAAATGAATATGGTCTATTGCAAACAAGCGTGGCTTCACCCAGGAGGTTTGGAGTGATTATTTTGAAAGAGTGACAGATGAGAAGAACTCAGTGGAGGAATTAAGAACATGTCCACCCAGCTCTGGGGCACGACAGATTGCAAGCAAGAGGAAGAACTTCTAGAGACACGTTAAGAAAAAAAGGAGAAAGTACATGGGCCTGACAAAGTACCGGGGAGATGCAGTGGCATCACTGGAAAGGAATCAAGTAGCTTACAGGTTTGTTTAATGTTATTCTTAAGAAAGGGAAAATGCCGGATGAATGGTGTAAAAGCTTTGCAGTGCCTATTGGTAAACATACAGGTGATGTTACACTGAGCGCACATTATTGCCCAGTTAAGCCGAAGTCACGTGCTATGAAAGTAAGGGAGACGCTTGCGAAAAGGGTCTCTGTTAAATGGTTGGAATTTGGCAGGGCCTGGATGGATTCCTGCTGGGAAGGAGCACGACTGATGCCACAGTTGTGCTACGAATCCTCACGGAGAAGTTCAGCGAAAAAACGATGACAACTGGGCCTGGTCTTTGTGGACCTGGAAAAGGCCCAGGCTTATGTACTGAGGTATCTGTGGCAGAGGGGTGTGCCGGAAAGATACGTCCATCTTCTCCAGGATACGTATGATGGAGTGACTACCTGGGGCTTCAGGTGAGAATTTCCAGTTCATGTCGGCCTACATCTGGGTTCAGCATTGAGCCTCTTTCTGTTTGCGGTTGTCGTGGCTGTGAGAAGTGAGAAGATACCGGGGGAGCTGCCTTGGAAGACTGGTTGGTTGATGATTTAGTGATCTGTGCGGTAGATTGCGAGACCCTGCAAACTGACTTGAAGTTGCGGCAACATTGTTTGGAGTGGGCTGGGCTTAGAGGACCATAGGTAAGGGTGAGGCTGTGACAACTGCAGGAGGAGGGGCCCCCAGAAAGGATATCACCAGAAGAGAGCTGAAAAACATGGAAGAATTTAAATATCGAGGCTCAGTGGTTGCTGCTGATGGTGCCATGCTGAGTGATGCCCGGTACTGTACTAACCCTGCTGGTGCAAATTGCAGGAGCGTGACCCCAGTTGTCTAGGGCTAAAAGATGCCAATAAAGGTAAAAGGTAAAGTATATAAAACTATAATTCAACCCACCTTAATGTATGGGGTGGAATTATGGCCAGCCACAGGGAAAGAAATCAATATGCTCAACACCACGGAAATGAAGATGTTGAGGTGGTCAAATGGTTGGATGCTCCCTGGTAGGTTGTAAGGGGCCTAATGCGAGTTTCACCAGTTGCAGACAAGTGGAGGGAGGCTGGGCTACGCAGCTGTGGGCATATCTGACAGACCTCAGAGCTGTATTGGTAGGATGGCTCTGGTAATGACTGTGGACAGAAGGTGACTAACAGGAGGAGACCAAAAACTTGGTACATGGATCAGCTATCAGCGGACCTCCGAGAGATCAGTTTGCACAATGGCCTGGTGTATGATCATGAGTATCGGAGGAAGGCTGTACAAGTCACCGACCTCGAATGGGGAAGCAGCAAGGAAGAAGACACTGATGACCCAGGTGCTAGCTGGGGGTTTGGCAGCTGGGAAGGCATGGGAGGTGGTTTAGGAGATTACGTGGCACCTGGATACTGTGGAGGGCTTTGGCACTCTGGAGACTCAAACTTTTGTGGGCTAGAGCTTGACTTTTGAATTTCCAACCTCGACCTCAGCCGTCTGCCCCACTCCAGTATTGAACCCAGCCTTTGCTCCTGCATCCAATACTGGTGCATAAATGCAACTAGTTTAATTGTGTTGCTATTTGAATGGTAACTGGTAGGCTTCAGTGTCTATCACAGGGGTCGGCAACCTATGGCATGTGTGCCAAAGACGGCATGCAAGCCGATTTTTAATGGCACGCTGCTGCCTCCCGGCAGGCAGCAACATACCATTAAAAATCCTGCCGAGCCCAGCCTGGCCTGCTCTTCTCCGCCCTCTCCCACGGGGGCAAGAGGCAGGGGGCAGAAGCTTGGTCCTGCTGGCTCCCCTGCCTCTTTCCGCAGCATGGTGGGTTCCTGTCCCCCCTCCTCCTCTCCATCTCTCTCTCCCTGCCCGCCAATCAGCTGATGGCCCTTGCCAGAGAGAGGAGCTGCAGCATGCTCACTGCTCCGGGCAGAAGCAGAGAAGAAGCGGAGGCAGGGCCTTGGGGCAGGGGGTGGAACCAGGGTATATCCCCTCCAGTCCCCTGCCGTGAGTACCCCCATGACCCCAGCCACACCCCAAGCACTCTGCCCTGACCCCCACCTCACACACCCCGAGCCGTCTGTCCTGATCCCCCCTCACACACTCCCAGCCCTCTGCCCTGACCTCCCCCAACACACACCCAGCCCTCTGCTTGACTCCTTCGCACACACACCCATGACCCCAGCCCTAACTCTGGCACCCCCACACATACCCAGGCCCCCCACACCCTAGGCCCTGACATCTGCACCCCCTCACATGCCCCCAGCCTTCTGCCCTGACTCCTGCACCCTCCTCACACACACCCAGCCCCTGCCCTGACTCTTGCACCCCCCACACCCAATGAACCCCCCACATCTTGACTCTTGTGCCCCCCACATCCCCACCCTGAGCACCAAATGGGAGCTCCTGCGTGCCCCCCCACATGCCCACCTGCACCCCTCACACCAAATGGGAACTGCCCAGGTAAGCGCTCCACACCCAGACCTCCTGCCCCAACCCTGAGCCCCCTCCCTCATTCTAGCTCCTGGCCAGACCCTACACCCCAACCTCCAGCCTGCTCCTTCACCCCCAGCCCAGGGCTCAGTGCACCCCCACCCTCAGTGCAGTGCAGAGAGAGGAAGAGAATGGGCCAGACTCAGGGAGAAGATAGGTACCTACTCTGTGTGGGCAGGGCCGGGACCCCAGCCTGGCAGCGGGCTGAGTGGGTCTGGCAGCCGGGATCCCCGCTGGTAGGAGCCAGTAGATGGAACCCCCAAGTGGCAGTGGGCTGACCCACTCAGCCCACTGCTGGTCTGGGGTCCCGGCCGCCAGTCTGGGGTCCCGGCCACCGGCCCCACTCAGCCTGCTGCCAGTCTGGGGTTCTGGCTTCTGACCCCTGGCCAGCCGGGGTCCTGGCCGCAGGCCCCGCTCAGCCCGCTGCCGGCCTAGGTGAACGGAACCCCAGACCGGCAGCGAGCTGAGTGGGCTGGCGGAGTAAGATCAGTGTTTTAATTTAATTTTAAATGAAGCTTCTTAAACAGTTTGAAAACCTTATTTACTTTACATACAACAATAGTTGAGTTATATAATATATAGACTTATAGCAAAAGACCTTCTAAAAAACATTAAAATGTATCACCGGCACGCGAAACCTTAAATTAGCGTGAATAAATGAAGACTTGGCTCACCACTTCTGAAAAGTTGCCAACCCCTGGTCTATCATGTCAGATGAGGGGTAGCAATTCACACCCCTCCGAGCTTCTTGCTTCTTGCACATTTGCAGGCTTAGGAGAGGGCACTGCATCAGTTGACACCTAATGGGAGGGGTTAATTCGGAGCCCAAAGGGCTCGAAATGTGGTTGTGTTGTAACTGAAAGCTTAGATTCTGCAACAGTGATCACACAAAGCCAGACACCCAGCTGTGCACGTTGGAAGCAAGCTGGAGCGTGTGCTTCTCCATTTAAAGCACATGCACCGTGTGGGTGAGACCAAACACGCAGGTCCTGCCCCCCGGCCGTCGAGGGGTCCCCTTGTGGATTGTGTAGGAGTAGAACTGTTAGTTCCAGGGTCCTACTCAAGCATGATATTCATCCTGCCTACAACTCTCCTGTAGTTTCCACTCTGCACGTATCTTCTCTTCCCCTCTGCAGCTCCAGAGTGGTGATGCTAGGTGGTTCCAGCCCATAGGCAGCTGTCTAGCCCATCTACACACAGATGTGGGCTCTGATCAGTTTCTAGCGTGCTTTGAGACCCGTTGTCTGGGAGGCACTGTCTGTCTGGAAAGATGTCTGGTTCTGCACCAGGCTCCATGTGAATCGCCAGTCATGTGAATCATGATCCCGGGCATATCCCACGAGGTTATTACGTGGCTTACATACTTTGAGATCCAGGGATGCTATAGGAGGATGAGAGTTTTTCTTACATCCAGCTGCTCCTCGCTACCCTGAGCTGGGCATGTTGGTATCATGGCTCTACACCTCAAACAACCCAAGAAAGCCAGAGCAGTGGGGGAAGGGGGGTAACCTTCTCCATATCCAGCACTTGCCTCCCTTCATAGCCCAGTGCCATGCCAGGATCATAGCTGGCCGAACGTCCTTTACAACAGTCACTATGAATCTGAAGCCCCCGATGAGAACACCTGAACAGCTCCCCCAGAAAGCGGGTCTGATGGGTCACTGTTATCCCGGTGACTTATTCCCCGATGCGGCCTCAGCTGCAGCCAAGGCAGACTGCGTAACTGGAGTGCCGTCCCTAGGGAGGGGCAGCTTTGTTCTGCAACGAGAGAGCTGCCCCTTGGCCTGGCTGCCCCTTTCAGTGCCAGTCTCCATTGTTATTTCTGTGGCCCCAGAGGTGTGCGTGGGGCTTTGCAGGTGAAGAAGAGATTAAAGGAGAAATCCGCAGTCTCTGCCCGCTAAGGATGTTTGTCTAAATCTGCCCCTTGCCTTCTTTCCCCTTTGCAGCCCAAGGAGCAGTTGCCTCTTCATTACGCAGCCCTCCGTCCCATCGGGGCTGTTGGTGTGATGCAGATGCTGCTGAAGGCTTCTCAGAAAGATGCTAGACTGAGCCAAGACCAGGTAAGCAGGGGCCTTTCCCTACATGTGAGAGGGGTAGTGAATTCTTGTAACCTGGGCCCAGTTTGGAGGCCGGACGTGGCACAAAGGGAATGCCATGGGCCACGAGGCTGACCATGGCAGCCTGACGCACGCCTCCATCTCCTTGCCTGAGGCCCGCGTTTCCCGGGGGCAGGGACACTGTGTGAAAGGTTTTGGTCTCCTTCTGCCCTCTCCACAGGACGGCCGCACACCTCTTTTTCTTGCTGTGGAAGCTGGGAATCTGGGAGTCTGTAAGGAACTACTGTCCACGCACGCCGAGGCCCAGCTCAGCGCACAGGAAAAGGTATGGGGGACACGCCCATCCCAGTGCTTACACCGCCGCACACCCTCTGGGCAGCTGGTTTTGTGTCTTCCCCACTGCTGCATCACCAGGGGCTGGAGAGGTCAAACTCTGTCTAAGACCTAACCTGTGTCTTACCAACACACTCCCCATGTGCCGCCCACCAGCCTTCCAATGGACACACTTAGGGGCCAAATCCTCAGCTGGTGGAAATCAACACAGCTCCATTGACATCCATAGAACTTTGCTGATTTACACCAGCTGGCGTTTACAATCCGTCAGAGGAATTCAACCCCTCAGCAGATTTGGTGCCTGTGTGTTTCCTGCTCTTGGGCATCCTCTGGTTCTGAAGAATCAGTTAACAAACCAGCCCTCTCCCCAGAGCTATGCTAATAGCTATGCTGTGATCAGACAGGCGAGTGGACAGGGAAAATAGCTTGTGTTCATTTCAGGCCCTAATTGCGGTGGAAGTGGGGGGAGGTTGGTGTTTGCCAAATAGAAAATGTAGGGGCTTAAAAGGGAGAAAAATAATTGTTCTTTCGTACTGTGCATTAAAACACTACAATCAAGAGCGGAAAGAAAACTGTGAGGAAAAGTCTCCCAATGTAGCAGCACAACTCGCTGCCTTGGTGTCCAAGTATCCCAGGTCTGGAACTGTAGGCCGGGGCTGATATGCAGGGGTAGAGCTGGTGGGAGCAAGGCGATGGAAATGGAATAGCAGACAACTTGCTGTCAGGCAGGGCTGGGGGGGGGGGCCCTCTGGAGTAGCTGGAGGTGGGGGTGCTGTGAAGTAGGAATGTGTACGTGCAGCTTGCACGATGCCGGTCCTCCGAGTCAGATCTGTGCCCTTCCAATGCCCAGAACGAGGTAACCCTTCCGTATTCTGCAGTTCTCCAAAGGGGAAGCCTGAGCATCTGTGCAGTGGTGGCAGGAGGGACAGATTAACAGGCCTGTGCCCCAGGGCTCCAGCCAATTTGGGGGTCCCAGGAGTGCCAGAACATGTGTACAAAGGGGGAGGGCACCAGCACTGGGGCTGTGGCCCCACCTATGCTTATCCTTTCCCCCCCCCCCCCCGAGATCCCACCCTCTGGCCAGGCTGGAAGCCAGAGCTGGGCTGTGGTAAGAGCTGCCCAGGGAGCCTGGGCTGCCGTGGGGGAGCCCCAGACCTTTCATCTTCCCTGGGTGGAGTGCTGGGGTGCCCAAGAGCAGTCCCCAGTCCATGTGCTTCCCCACCAGGGCAGGTGAAGGTCTGGGGCTCCCCACAGTAGCCCAGGCTCCCTGGGCAGCAGTTTGGAATTGAGGCGGGGGCGGGGAAGAGGAATTGGAGGAGAAGGGGGCAGGGCCCCATGGGAGTGTGGTGAGACAAATGTTCTGCGTGCCCAGGGCCCCAATAAATCTTAATCTACTTCTGGGTGGCAAGAGTGTGAATGGAGCAATGTTAGCCGTAGATAATGGGTGTCTAATAATAAAAAATACAAAAGACAATGCCAGTCTTCAATGAACCAGAGCAATATGTTCTATAGCGCCTGAGATATCAGTGTTATTGGGGATAGTGACAGTAAAGAAGTCAGTCGCAATTTTCTGCATGATTGAAGATTGATTGATAAGCAACGCGTGGCTTGTTCATTACAGAGATACGGCGACACTGTGCTACATGCAAGCTGTAGGAAAAGAGACGTGGAAGTTACCAAAATCCTAGTGGAGTATGGAGCTGGGGTGGATTGCCAGAATGTGAGTATAAAATATGCAAAGCTTAGTATTGTGAGCAGAGGTTTGGCCTTTGCTATCATTACAGCTGAGCAGACCGCTGGAAAAAGTCCCCCGATCGCTGGTCAACTGTCTTTGTGACTCTCTTGTGTTTGCTTTGTACACATACCCAAGTGATTGGTTTTTACTAGCATGAATCCTCCCAAGGAGCAAGTTTTATGCTCAGTTCCTGAATATTTGCTAAAAATGAATTTAAAACTAGGACTGGTTTAAATTCGAACTGTGAGGAATAACAGATTTTTCAGTTCACAGGCCATTCCAAAAAATTGGGGGAGGAAATCGTTTTAGGTCAACCCAAAAACTATTTTAATAAAACGTTTCAGCAAATGGAAAAGACCAAAAAAAAGTTTTTCAGGTGAAACAAAACATTTTGTTTAGACAAAATGGAAACATTTAGTTTCCAGTTCAACCATTTTACATTTTTTTTTATTCTTTATTAAAAGGATATTAAAGGAAATTTTTAAACAAAAAGTAATTTCAAACCCAAAATGGAAGAGTTTCATTCTGAAAATGTCTAAATGAATTTTTTAAGAATATTTTTCACCACAACAATTCAGTACAATCAATACAAATTCACAAAATGTTTCAATGTTGCCAAATCCACATTTTTCACTGAAAAGAAGTTTCAGGCAACATTTTTTTTTGCCTAGCTCTAGTTGTAATCTTCAAAATCTGTGTAGCATTGGTTAGTTACATACGTCATTCAGTCACAGAACAGAAAGAATTTCACGTGATTTATGTAACAAACCAACACTGTGTGAATTTCAAAGTTTAATATTGTGAATGATTCCTGTGGGGGAAGTCCAAGGATAAATTCAAAGAGGTTGTCATCTACTAATGAAAGCTCAAGAAGTCAATCATTACTTATGAATTATTTGCTCAGTTCTCTAGCCTACAGCCTCGGATAACCAAAGACTTTGGGGAAAAGATAGGTAGTTATCTAATGAAAGATCAAGATCAAAATGATATGCTGAGTATGACTTACTGGATAGTCAGTCCTCACAATACGTCCTATTCGAAAGTCAGTGCTACTGTTCATATCTGAGAGAGGCCAAGCAGAATCTGCCTCCCCCTACCACATACTGTCCAAGCTGTAATATTACATTACATTCAAAATTATGGTCTTTGATATTAAGGTAGAAATATGTTCAGAGGTAAGGCATTCCTAAGGCTAAGTGTGCTCCAGCAGCATCATCTTGGTCACTTTGCACTTCCTCTCTACTGGACACAGTCAATTATATTTTAAAAATTTACCTTTAAAAAAGAAAACGGGAATAGAAAATATTACATTTCAGCAGCATGGTTGCTAGATATTTCAGCCTTCATGTTGCACTAGATGGCGGTGGTTTATATATCATTTTCTGAATCCAAAGCAATCCAGAGCTATTGCATTTGTTTGGGGGGAGGGGGGTTCAAAAGTTCTGTGTAGCTTCACCAGTGGCATTTAAATTCCTGAATCCAAGACATAAGCCAAAGATTCTTCAGCTTTTTGACCTTCTCGCCTGAGGAGCTTTTAAACTGTGAAGGACTTCCAGCTTTAACTTGAGGTTTCTTAAATCAAAAGTTCCTCGGCATGGAAGTATTCAGCTTGCCAAGTTTACCAGCTCATTAATAGACTAAACGACCCTTTAAAAATCAATGCTTTATCTGCATGCATGATGAGAATGAATTTAATATTGATGATAGAGATCATGTGTCCTCATATAATTAGTGCATTAAATAGTTGCAGCTTTAATACTCAACTAATTTTCTTCACACTTATTTTCAAGTCTTCCTGGCCATGGCTGCACTAGGAACATGGGTACAAGTTAATTAGCAACAGAGCAGTTGCATCATCACTTACCAGCAGTGTAGGTGTGTTACCCGCCATGTTGGCAGATATACTGGTTGGTTGAACCAGTGACCTCCAGATTTAACAGCCTGAGTACCTATAGCTTGACCTGAAGGGGCAAGACTCCCTAGCGGGGGCTGTAACACTGCTCTACAGCCAAAATGCTTCTGAAATAAATGTAGTCAAACTTTACTAATTCTGGGTCACTGAGAACGAAAATGATGCTTAAAATTGTTGATTGGCTCTAGTTTTCAAGATATGCTATTGGGTCAGTGTATACGACCCTTAGCATGGGAATGGCGGAGGATAAGTGAGTTATAAAGGGAAGGGATCTCAATTTAAACCAGAAATGACTAAAATACATCTTTGACTGGATCTATGAATAAATCTATGACTGGGTTTGGACAGTACTTGCTTTTTAGGCAAAACAATGAATGATGCAATCCGAAGCTGGTATTGCGTCATACATGATATGAATTGCATCATGTTATTCCTAGAAGTCATGGATGATGCAATCATAATGAAGCTTACATCACTCTTCTGAACAAATTGCCCTATATCAGCTCTAGAAATCATACAGTGTCGTGCTCTCTTATTTGTCAGTGTTTGATTTTGCAAAGGGACACATTTCTGTTTAGCCAAAGTGAGCAGAGACGCCTCGTACTTGTGTGAACAGTGCAGATAACTTCTGCTATGTTTGTGGTGAAGTGACTTTTGCATCACAAAAGCGCAGTATAACCACTATGGTTAAGAAAGCCTATCACCTTTATTTTGGCTGCAAAATTGGAGATCAGGACAAGAGGTGGGCCCCACACGTATGCTGCAACACTTGTGCAACAAATCTTCACCAGTGGTTGAACAGGAAAAGGAAATCTATGCCTTTTGCAGTGCCAATGATTAGGAGAGAGCCAACAGATCATACCAGCAATTGTTACTTCTGCATGGTGCCTCCAGTTGGGAAAAGTGTGTCAAAGAAGAAAAAGTGGACTTTGCATTATCCAAACATTCCATCAGCTATACGCCCAATACCCCACAGAGAAGGACTGCCGGTTCCTGATGCACCAGAATCATTCTCACTTGAGTCAGACAAGGAAGAGGAAGAAACTTCTGGTCCTGAACCATCAATGTCACAGGACCCACATTTTCTCCCATCCTCCTCCTCTGAACCACACCTCATAACACAAGCTGAACTGAATGACCTTGTCAGGGATTTGGAACTACCCAAGAGTAAGGCAGAGCTGTGGGCTCCAGACTACAGCAGTGGAATCTCCTGGCAGGTGATGTTAGGATTTCCGTGTTCTGTAACTGTCAAAAGGATCTTGTCCCATTCTTCTTCATGGAAGGTGATCTTGTAGCCTGAAACAACATCGATGGTGTGATGGCAGCCCTCAACATCGTTCACGATCCAGATGAGTGGAGACTCTTCATTGATTCATCGAAGACGAGTCTTAAAGCTGTTTTGCTGCATAAGGGCAATGTTTTGCCATCAATTCCAGTTGGTCATGCAGTCCATATGAAGGAAACCTATGACAACATGAAACAACTTTTGAGGTGCATAAACTATGACCAACTTCAGTGGCAGCTTTGTGGCGATTTGAAGGTTGTTGCTCCTTGCTTGGTCTGCAGACTGGATACACAAAGTACTGCTGTTTTCTCTGCGAATGGGATAGTCGTGCAAGAGATTCCCACTACATCAAGAAAGATTGGCCACTCCGACAGTCATTGGAGCCTGGGAGGAAAAGTGTTCAGCATCCACCACTTGTTGAATCAAGGAAGATTTTGTTACCACCCTTACACATCAAGCTGGGTCTGATGAAGAACTTTGTCAAGGCCATTGACAAAACACAAGCAGCTTTCAAGTACCTCCATGGAAAATTTCCAAGGCTAAGTGAAGCTAAGATAAAGGAAGGTGTCTTTGTTGGTCCTCAGATTCGTGAACTTCTTCGAGATGATGCATTTGACCATGCACTGCATGGCAAGGAAAAGACGGCATGGAAAGCCTTCCTGTCAGTGGCAATACATTTTCTTGGAAACAACAAGGCAGACAACTACAGGTTGTTGGTGGAAAACCTCCTCAATGCATACGAAAGCCTTGGTTGCAACATGTCACTAAAGATACATTTTTTTGCACTCTCATCTAGATTTTTTTCCACCGAACTGTGGAGCAGTGAGCGACGAGCACGGCGAGCGATTTCACCAGGACATTGCAACAATGGAGAAACACTATCAGGGCAAATAGAGCCCATCAATGCTTGCAGACTATTGCTGGTCAGTGACAAGAGATGCTCCATTTAATGAACACAAGAGACAAGCCAAGAAGCGCCAAGTAGACACTGAATAGGACTAAACTATGTACATAATAGTTTTTTGCCTTTTGTTTCATAATACATTTTATTTATATAACCCTTTTGCTGATTTTTAAAGTGTTACATAAACAGGACAGGTGAAATATTATCATGTAAAGCAACCATAAACACATGAAAAGACCTAGGTTTACAATTTATGATTAAAACTCTATCTACACAATATACATAGACATAAAATGTAAAAACTTAAATATCTTAGAAACAGTAGCCAATCAGTTGTTTTAATTGTCATATTTGAATTCAGCACATCAAAATACATAATAAATATCACATTTTATCTCCGAAGCAGACGACTTCTAAAAAATTGTAGACCAGTGTAATAAACTCTTATCCTCTGGATCAGGCCAGGACACGGTTTTCCCATCCTGCAAATATTTTCTAGACTTCAAAATTTGTCCTGTCTCGAATTGGGATGAAAAGTCAAAATCTCAAAAATGTTCATGAACCAAAAACCTTGCTTTTTTTATTTCCATTTTGGGTTATTTGAAACATTTCATTTCAAAACATTTCAATTTTGACTTTTTTCACCTTTTCTCCAGTCTTATTAGCTTCAACTAGAATTCAAAAAGTCATTTTGTCCCTAAAAGTCGTTTTGAAACAGAATTTTCCATTTAGAAAAATGTCAAAATGAAACATTTCAACAACTCGGAAACATTTTTCTTTGCATTTTTCCAAGTCAGGAAATTTGTTGAATCCAACCTTGTTTCACAAATAGTTTTGGTATGACGAATCAGCAGTTTTAGATGAAAAATTCCTGACCAGCTCTCCTCACCAGAGGGTTACATAAGCACTGAGGTAGACAGGACTCTGGATTTTTAGACCCTGGTTTCAAAGTTGTGGGACCTCTGTTTCATATGGCTTCCAGGGTCCATAAGCAAATGGGTATGATTGAAGGGGTGGGTTATTCTTCTTCATCTGTACAATTTTTGTCTCTCTCTCTCTAGCTGTGCTATGGATTGAATCCTCCTAGCACCACCATTGTGAAAAAGAGCTAACTATGGCCGTTGTCAGTGCAGTTTAATGTAACTGGGCTTAGAGTCACTGAGCACAAATGAGGGTCCATCACTGTAGTCAGGTTCACAAAAGTCAGAGATTGAGACAGGCTCTGTGGGCAAGGGAAGTGTGTGACCAGCTGGGGGCCAATAACCTTTCCCCAAATTATTCATTCTCTTCCTTGCCTTCTTCTCTAATAAACCCAAAGGTGCAAAAAATAAGGAAAACACTTATTCCAAAGAGCTGTGCAGTCCTTTGTGAGGTCCTTTCAGGGATCCCAGAGGAAAATGGCCTCCAACAAGAAGTTTATTTTCATTAAAACTTTCAGGACCAACTTAAGCAGTCAAATAAACAAAGCAATTCTGAAGAACTGCAAGGCCAAAAGGTCCTGGGTTATTTATAAAGGTCTCTTAAGTGAACTAGGCAAAATACCAAGATAAATCTAGTCTGCTAGCATTCCAGAACCCGGGCAGACTTAGCATTAGCACTTGTCAGCTTTGTGCTGAAATATATTGAAAGGCCCATGCAAGTTCAAATCCACCTTCTCTTTCCAGCGTTTGGCAGGGTAAGGAGGCTAGTTTTAAAATGAACACTTCGACTTGAAGGACAGGTTCTAATGTGCAATCACATGTTTACAAACAGACTGATTAGAAACGGTTCAAATGACCAGTTGAACAACCCCTATTGATCGTGTTCTCTGGTCATGTTTCTCTTTGGCAAGAATGCAAATGCCATTTTCAGGTCTGTATTTTCCCCAACAGTTGACACTAACAACGTTTACAAGAGTCATGTGGTTCAGTGGTTCTCATCTGTGCCATGCCAGCCCCCAGGTTAGCTAAGAAAGAGAGTGGACCAAAATCAGTGGTGAATCCTAGTCATGTGCCATCTGAGGTACATGGCGCATATGCTAAGAAGACCCCAGGTTACAGCAGAATAGTTTCGGGGACTCCCTTTTACCCAGCCATAAAGAAAGATAGGGTGGACAAGACACACTGAGACTTGTTCACATACCTCCCCATGGAGTTCAGGACTTGGGGTGGCTTCTGAACAGATATAACTGAGCGGAGAAAGGGCACTGAAGTGTATGCTGGAAGCTCTAGCACGTCTTCTGCCCAAGGAGAGAGTGCTTTAGCTGGAGTGGTGAGACCTGGTCTTTTGGAGCAGAAGGCTCCAAGTTCTATCTGTAATTATGACCCAGAGTGTCCTCTGCAGGGAGTCATAGATTCCTTACATAAAACAATAAAAGGAAAACAATGGAAGGAATTAATAGGAGCTGGTCTCTATCAGTGTCACAGTGTACTGGCTTCCGAGGCATTGAGAACATGGGAAATTGCCCAAGGGAAACCATGGAAGTTGGGGTAGGTGGTGGGTAGGGATTACATAGGGACCATTGTCTCGTTCAGTGTTTGTACAGCCTGTAGCACAGTGAGGTTCTGGTCCATGACTAAGGCTTCTAGGTGCTCCAGTAATACAAATGATCAGTAATAATTGAGAGTTGATCTGCCCCTTGTTGAAAGCCTGATCCAAAGCTCATTGAAGCCAATGAATCTTTCCACTGACTTCAATAGGCCTTGGGTGAGACCCTCAAGAGACTCACATGGAGCCGATTGTCCTGCCTGACCCACGAATACATCCCATTTCCTGGAAACCTGTTCTCTGTTTGCAAACTGCAGGAGCTGGGCCTGCCCAGTTCTGGAACAGTGCTGCACCTCTGAAAGCTGATCTGGCTTTGTTTAGGCCAGACCCTGCTCTCCCGCAGCCCCAACGATACAGGAAGCTGCAACCTCACTATCTCCAGGCAGGGTACAGTGACATTGGTTAACCTGGTGATGTCACCCCAGGAGGTGGAGTTTTCAGGGCAGAGGAGTGATGCTTTAGTGCAACACAAGGTGGCCTTCTCAGGTACCCAACTTCTACTGTCCAGTAGGTTCTCTGCTCGGGCTAATGGCTCGATTACACTACACCCAGGACATTCTAACACCCTTTGTCTTAGGTTGAAGGTCAGACTCCTCTACATGTCGCTGCGTGGGAAGGCAATGAAGCCCTGCTGAAGTTCTTCCATCACTGTAAGGCCAATCCTAACATAGCAGACAAGGTGTGTAAAAGGGGCGGGGAGTGGGAACGGGCTGATTTAGGGAGTGCTTAATGGGATCTCTAGTCTTTTTCTTCTCCACTTCAATACCAGACTGAGAGGCGTAATAGACGGGTGGATGGATGGGTCAATACCTCCAACCAACAGAGCATACAACGTGCAGCAGTGCACCATCAGAGTAAGCTGCCATTGGCTCATCCCGAGATGGAGATACTGTTACTTAGACATGCCAGAGAGCCGATTAACCCTTTACAGAGCATCCCAGGGGCCGTGTTTGGGTCCTTTTGGGGCAGCTGGTGGAGTGATATACCTGTGAAACTGGCGGACACAACATGGCACCTTTCATTATAGGGCTTTTGGTGTTAATGGCCTGGAAGCCCTCACACTTGCATCTGCCTCAGCAGGCAGGCAGACAGTCCAGACCAGGAACTTCCCTCTGCTCATTAAAATTCATGGTGTCGGTGAAGCTGGTGAAAGTGGCTCGTCCTCTTCCCCCATCCAGGCAGGGCAGCAGCCCCAGGCAAGGTGAGGGAGAAAAGACTCCCCAGGGCCCATTCCAATCCGCCTGGGAGAACAGCCTCTCCCCTCTTCAGTGAGTACGGCTTCAAGTCAAGGAAGACAAAGGGGCACAAGCTGCGGAATGAACTGGTTGATTGTTCATGCCAACGCCACTGAGTTTAGCAGTGCTGTGTGTTGTGGTGGCTTAAACAACTGTTCAGGTGAGCAGTAGCGCTGGTAACAGGTTGAAGTCATCTCCAGTGAGCAAGTACCCCAAGGACAGCCACCAGGCCAGCTTCCTCAAAGCTTCAGCTCCAGGCTTACCCTGGCCATGCAAAGTGTAGTAGAGGCAGATGTCGATCCCTTCCAGAGGAGGGTATTGGCTCTCTCCCTCCCAAGCACAAGTTACACCTGCCTATAAATGCTGGTGGCTCCGGTTGCTTCTCTGGAAACGCTGCTCTCTTTGGTGGTTGCAGATGGACAGGTCCCCCTTGCACATCGCAGCCGAAAGAGGCCACACCCATGTGGTGGAGATGCTAACAGAAAAGTTCCACTCCAGTGTGCTAGCTCGCACTAAGGTGAGTGCGTGGGAGGTGGGGTGTCTATGTTCCTCGGAGTAGAAGCTGGGCGTACAAGTCAGAGAGGACTAGGACTTGTACCCACTGTTTGGTTGCAGTTCACAATCTGGAGTTAGACAAGACTGGCTTGGAAACTAGGTCCTCGTTGCCTTAGCTTGGAGCCACACAGCCTCAGTAGGTCTATTCACACCCACTGCTGGGAAATGAAGTGTAAAGCTAAGGAGTAGGCCGGGAACTAGCGAGCTTTCTCGGGCAGGGCAGGGCAGGGCAAGTGCATTTCTTTGTTGGGGAGCTGGTTTGTTCAGAGATGTTTGGGTTGTGGGCATAAAGGTCGCAAGGCTCTAACTGGAATCCACATGGGAATGTGACATGGGGAACACTTCCATTGTAATACACTGACTGCGTATGCTGCCCTCTGCTGGTGGCCCATTGAGAGGATAAAAGCCCTACTGCTGGCGTGGGCAAACTTTTTGGCCTGAGAGCCACATTGGGGTTGTGAAACTGTATGGAGGGCCGGACAGGGAAGGCTGTGCCTCCCCAAACAGCCTGGCCCCTACTCCCTATCCACCCCTTCCCACTTCTCACCCCTGACTGCCCCTACTCAGAATCCTCGACCCATCCAACGCCCCCTGCTCCTTGTCCCCTGACTGGGACCTCCTGCACCTAACTGCCCAGCTAAAACCCCACTCCCTATCCAATTCCCCCTCCCACCCGCTCCCTGACCCTATCCACACCCCCACTCCCTGACAGGCCCCCTGAGACTCCGATGCATATCCAATCCTGCCTATTCCCCGTCCCCTGACTCCTCCCTGCTAGAACCTCCGCCCTATCCAACCGCCCCCTGCTCCTTGTCCCCTGATCACCTCCTCCCGGGACCCCCGCCCCAACTGCCCCCTGGGACTCCCACCCCCTATCCAACTGCCCCTGCTCCCTGTCCCCTGACCGCCCCCAGGATCCCCTGCCCCTTATCCAACCCCCCACTCCCTGCCCCCTTACCGTGCCTCTCAGAGCAGCAGGAGCTTGCAGCCACGCCACCACGCTGCCTGGCAGGAGCAGCAGGCCAGAACTCTGGCGGCGCAGCGCACTGAGGCTGCGGGGGAGGAGGAACAGCTGGGGCAGGACTGAGGTTAGCTTCCACAGCCGGGAACTCCGGAACTGGGCAGGACGGTCCCGCGGGCCGGATGTGGCCCACAGACCATAGTTTGCCCACCAGCTGATGAGGATTCGTTGTTGTCTCAAGTGGGAGAGGCCAGTGTTTGCGCTGACTTTCTGTTCTATCCCCAACGCCGCCTGTGTCCACTGTACCTGTGACGAGCATGTTGCCTGTAGGGCCCCAGCCCCCATTGTAATGTCAGTCACAAGCAGCACATGTGCCAGTGCATTATGACAGCAACCCAGAAGGGCCCGCACACCAGAACAAGCCTATTTCCGGTGCACAGGTGAAAGCAGGAAGCGACGGTGGTATAGGAATAATATACTGATGAAATTGGAGGGACAAAGGGAGGTGGGGCTGGGTGCCAGGGTCCTTATCTGACTCACTCCACCTGCGGGATTTTTCCCCAGCTTCTTGCCTAGCCCAGAGATTCTTGTCATCCTGACTTGCTGCCCATCTTTGCTCCCTGCAGGACGGTAGCACCTTCATGCATGTTGCCTCCGAGCACGGGCACCTGGACACCGCTCTGGCTTTTCTGAAGAAAGGAGTCCTGCTGCACATGCCCAATAAGGTAACCCAGCACGGAGAGTCAGGCCGGGCCACTGTCGGCTGCTAGAGCAACTCCAAAACATCCGGATTTGGAGCGGGGATGGAAAACGCCCTTTCCACCAAAACGAAGAAGTTCCTGAAAAAGATGCAGCGATGCTGTAGCCGTGTCGGTCCCAGGATATGAGAGAGACATGGCGGGTGAGGTCATAGCTTTTATTGGACCGACTTCTGTTGAGGAAAGAGACATGCTTTCGAGCCACAGCGAGGGCTCTCGAACATCCTGGGACCAATAGGTCCCGAGGAAGAGCTCTGTGTGGCTCGAAAGCTGGTCTCTCTCCTCAGCAGATGCTGTCCAATAAAAGACATTACCTTGTGAAAAAATGTCATGTTGGTTGACATTTTTCAAAAGATTTTTAAAAAGCTTAATTTAAGTAGTGGGAACCCCCTCCCCAACTATATATTATTTTCCCTTGCTGGAAAAAATGAGGGAGTGGACATTTTTTCCCCCTACTTTCTCCCTTTCATTTTCTAACTGGAAAAGTAAAAATTGACACAAGAGGGGTTTATTTCCCATCCCCCTAGCAATTTATGATCTCATAAACCATCCCAGATGGTAGCATGCGTGGGACAGATGCCAAATCTCAGATACGTGAACTGTGGGGCAGGTCTCCACTCAGCTGTCACTGATTTAATTATGTGGCTTTCACATAAGTCATTTAGTAGCTCTCGGCCTCACTTTCCTCATTTGTGAAATGGGGATAACACTTTCTACCTTTCTCCTAGGGAATGGTATAAGACTCACTGTTTCCAAAACACATTAAGATCCTGAGTCCCAAGATGCTATAGGAGTGCAACTTGTTTATTAAACTGCTTCCGTTAGCCGTGCCGATGCCCTTTACTGCTGCATCTTTCCTTCCTAGCTGCTTTCTTAGCCTGGAGTTGCATCTGCTTTATTGAAACTGCATTTCCAGTCTTGATAAACCTTGCATGAAACACACTAATGTTGGGAAATAGATTTACCTCTGGCTGTCCATCCCCCGCCCTACCCCCAAACAAAGTGATATTTTGGGGGAAGGGAGAAAATTTCACTGAACATTTCAAACCCAAAGAAAAATGTTCCCTTCTTCGTACATTTTCCCTACCTTGTTCTGATAAGCTCTGAAAGTTGCCGGGTGTCTCACATGCATAGGAGGGGTGCCAGGAGCAATATTTTGGGACTTGATTTGTGGAACTGGCAGAAGTTTTTCTCCTTTCAACACAAACTTTCATCCAAATTTTGAAGTCACCCCCAAATTACTTTCATAATCCCCCCTCCTTTTGTTTCCCCCCAGCTGTTTCCCCTTTTCTTAGCCACAAAGAGCCAGGGTAACGCCCTGTGACCCATGTGTGTTGTGTCCCGCATCTCATGCCTGATCCATGGTGGATGTGGGTCGGTCACAGCCCCAGCTATGCAGAGTGGCCGTACCAGCTCCTCCGGCACAAGCCATGCCCCAGCCCTCTGACAGATTGATCCGCCCTGCCCTCATTCAGGTGCCAGAGTGGCTGGAGTGTTGAAAATCCAGGCCCCGTGGAACCGATTGCCTCTCTTTCAGCATGGGGCCGTCTGCTTGCATGCAGCAGCCAAGCAGGGCCATGCGGCCGTGGTGAAGGCCCTGCTGCAGAAGGGAGCAGAGGTGGATGCTCGAACCAAAGAAAACTACACGGCCCTGCACGTTGCTGCCCAGCACTGCAAGCCGCTGGTGGTCCAGACTCTTCTGGGCTTTGGGGCCCGGGTCCAACTCAAGGGAGGCCAGGTAGGGACGAAACTAGGGATGTGACTCTTCCTTGCAGGTTGCATTACCTTAGTTCCTGCCTTCACAACCAGGGCTGCTTTCTTACTTCCTCCGCTGTAACAATACCATGTTATTCCCAATCCCCCCTGGCCCCCAAGTGGCTTATGTGTTTGATGCCCTCCCTATTTCAGAGGGAACCAGACTGCCCAGTGCTCCGGATCGGTAGGGGCTCTGCTGGGATTTCATTCACTGACACAGAGCTCTGCTGCGTCCAGTTCTAATTCTAATGGGCGCCGATCAGGTTTAAAAAACCAGAAGGCTGCTCCAGGCTCCCTCTGAACCCGGTTGTAGTGTTGTTGCAAACGCACACCAGGTGGCGCGACAGCACCACCTGCCAGCAGAGTTTTCTGCACCGGGAAAGAACAGCTGGGAAATTATTCCTGGACTCTACACTGAACTGCACGGACAAGCTAACGTGTTCTCTTGCCAGCTGGGGTGTGTGAACCCTGAACACACAATGGGACAACCTGGGATGGATTGTTGCTGGCTGAGGGTGGGAGGGGGTTATCAATGTGTACCCCAATAAAGCTAATGGGACCTGTACAGACAGCTCCTCTAGGCTGGAAAGATTCTTCTTTATTTGTATGATGCTGGAACAAATAGAAAGACGCTGTACAGTTAGGCACCACTTCTGGGGGACACAAGAGCCACTAGCCATGGTGTAAATGCTTATGAGGGATGGAAGTTGTTAGGGATTTATAGCAAACAGTGACGGCAAAGCCCCTAAGAGCGAGATCTAGAGGCTGTGGAATATTCTCCCATGGGAGGCGGCAGAGGCTTTGTTGCCCAGAATAAAAGATAGTAAGTATATTTGGGATATAGATGTGAAATATATGTATTCATTAGTATTGTGACACAGGGCCTAGAGGCCTGTAAAATATTCAGCTGAGCCACACAAGGCTTAGGCCTGAAACAGGTTGGCACAATTATCCTGAAAGATAACCTGATGCCGAAAACGTGTAAGATCACAGTAAAAGATGTGTCAAGTGCCGATGTTCGGGAAACCATGCAGCAATAGATGGGAAAATATGCCACAATGTACCAGTTCAGACTGCAAGATACCTGAAACTAACATTTTGGGGAATTCTGTAATAACCTCTAGTTACTATGGTAACTCATTGATGTAGCTGGTACTGACAATAAGGGGGTAGCCACTGAGAAATGAGACACCCCTAAATCAGAGGGGTGTGGAAGTACGGATAAGGATATGTATGGAACCCTTATGCCTATGTATGAGCCTTAGCATGTGTTAGCATAACTCAGGATAAATGGTGTTGTCAGGCCTGTGTGCTTGGGCGGAGGGGGGAAGAAGACACACAAGGAGATGCAAGGACACAGAACCGGCGCTAGGCATAAACAGACTGAGCAATTGCTTAGGGCCCCAAGCAGCTCGGCGGGGCCCCCTATTAATTATTAGTATGTGTTGTGTGGGGGATGGCCCACAATATTCCTGCTTAGGACTCCCAAAGGGGTAAGCCCCGGCACTGCCAGGATGACAGCCACAAATGATAGTGAGAAAAATGATAATGGGAAAGATGACGACTGACGCTCCAGGGTTCTTCAGTAGATGAGTGTGATCGGTCATAAGGCTAAAAACTTTACACACTCTCTGTTCTGCTGGATTTCAGTGTTTCATGGCATTGTTTATCTGCATAACAAAACTGTTAATAATGGCCGTGTAATTACTTGTGAAGTTTCTGGGTGTCACCGGCCGCCGTGTGCTCCCGGGGTCTCTCATTCTGATGATACTGGGAATAATCGACATGGGAGACATTTAAAAGCAGCCTCTGCAAAGCACTGAAGAATGTGGAATCCTACAAGTCTGAGATGGAAGGATCGCTTTGGTCATCTAGTCCACATGTGCTGTAGGCAGCGATCTTGCCATGGCCCAAACAGAGCTTTGCCATCTCTGACAGAGCTGGGAATGATTTTTCGCTTCAGTGGCCAAACCGAAAAATCGAAAAAATTCCATTTGGTTTTGTTTTCCAGTTTTTTACCTTTTTTAAAAAAGTCTTTACGTTCAATTGAAGTAAAATTCAAATGGGGAAGTTGTTTTGAGTTGAAAAGTCAGAATGTTTGATTTCAAAAACATCCCAACGAAACATTTCAACTTTTTCAGAATGTCATCGTTGTTGTTTTTTGCAACCAAAACAATTAGGCAAATTCAACACAAATTTGCAAAACGCTTCAGTTGACCTGAATCTATATTTTTTTCACTTTAAAAAACAAGGTTTTCTTTGAAAAACGTTGCCCAGCTCTAATCTCTGTTTTGTTGTGATTCTCTTTGGTTTAATCCACGCAGCTCTCAGAAACCAAGCTATAAGAAGCGGGCTGAAACTAGCAACACAGTGTCCCAGCAAGGTAGCCATGGGGATCTTGTAGGTAGGGAGACGGAACTACCCTACCTCAGTCTGATCTTCCCAATGACAGAAATCCCTAGTGATTTGAAAGGCTGTCAGATAAAATAGAATTGAGTTTATTTACTAGTTATGAGGTTTATCCTGGAAAGAAAGTGCTAGCGGGGTTGAGGTCCAGCTGTATGTATTCACCTTTGACTTCTGGATACATTAAATCATATAAATATAAACCAAAGCCACCAGATCTGGAGTTTTAGAAGGGAAAAGGAGAGATCCTCCTACCTTGGTGATGCCTCTCCTGCTAGCCTCGAGGGGAGGGTAAGGAAGGGTTGACTGATTATTGTGGACCAGTTCGGATTTCAACGTGGCAGTCCCATGCCCTGCAATGGACTGGGACTCTGCTCCCAAACACCTCCCGAACGGATACAGTGTCATGATGTGAGACGTCCTGCCATGGTGTGGTGATGATGCTCTAATTCTTCAGTGACCTCATCACAACAGGGGCTGGATAACAAAGCGAGGGGAGACGGGAAGGTGAACATTTTCTCAAAACAAAATCAAAATTCAGACAATTTCTGCCCATGGCTCAGTGACCCTGTGCCATGGGATGAGGTTTGAAGGTGGCAGGACTTGCTGTCAAGCAGAAGGGGTTCATGCCACTCAATCTGGCAATGGAGCTAGGAGGGGCTAAGAAGACTCCAGGTCTCCCAGGGGGAGACTGAGATCAACACCATGGGCTCTGAGGAGCGTATGAAATATACCAGGCCTGATTCCCCCCGCTTTGCACTCTGTGTGCTAGGTGGGTCTGAAACCTACCTGATCAGAAGGGCAGCATGTTGCCCCCTAAGCTACACCCCCTTGCATGGGGGTAAGTGATGATGCAGGGTGCCAGACAGCAAGGAGGTACAGGTTGAGTGGATGTAAT
Organism: Dermatemys mawii; assembly: GCA_007922305.1. Lineage (NCBI taxonomy): Eukaryota > Metazoa > Chordata > Testudines > Dermatemydidae > Dermatemys > Dermatemys mawii. The sequence continues at coordinate 4,690,694 of ML677507.1, forward strand.
AAGAGAAGCCAACAGCGTTCCCCAGGGCTCTGAGTCCTCCTCTGTCTCTCCCTCAGGCCCAGGAGACACCTCTGCACATCGCGGCCCGCATCCGCGATGGGGAGAAGGTGGCAGAGATGCTGCTGAAGAGCGGCGTCGACGTCAATGTGGAACAAGAGGTAAAGCACGCGGCCATGTTCCTGAGGGCACAGGGGGAGGGGCTGTATCCTGCTGGGCCCATTGCGCGTTTCAATGCTGCACTTTGGCTGCAGAACGGCGAGACGGCCATGCACGTCGCTGCTCGCCACGGCAACCTGAGGATGATCAAGGCCCTGATCGAGGAAGGAGGGGAGCTCACCTCACAGTCCAAGGTAGGTGGCCCCAAGGCACGCTTGGTCTCCGCCGCACATCCCAGGAACCTTCTGTGGGCAAGACCAGGAACACAAGACTTGCCAGAGCAGATTAGACCACTGGCCCGCCAAGTCCCATATGTTGCCCCCTCGGGAGTAGCCAGTACCCGCATGGGTCCTGAGCCCTTGTTCCAGTGCATCCCCCAGCAGCTGGGACCATCCGGCCCACGGTGGGACGGTGGTGATAGTTTCTGCAACCTCAATCTTATCCCAGTGGGATTTATGTCAGAACTGAAATATGTCTGAGTACTAACATACACAAAGGGTTAGACCGATCTGTCAAACAAACCCGAATTGCTCATTATTTAGCAGTTATGAGGCCAAGTAAAATAATCAGGTGACGGAGTGAGCAGCAAATGCATTGGCCTGTCTCTTCTGGACAGCTGGGCTCACGCAGGAATTAGGTTTTAAGTGTTTAAAGGAGCTCACTGGTCTCCCAGTCCTCTCTGTCGCTCCCTTCCACGCAGCTGGGTCGGACTCATTTCGAAGAGCAGTGTCTGATCTGGGGAGACCGGAGAGCTGCATGGTGCAGATGCAAAGCTGGGTGGGCAGGAAGCTTGGTGCTGCTTGCCCTGCTAGGCTCAGCTTTTGCCAATGTCCTCCAACCCCCATTAAAATTCACCCCAGAACCGAATGCACACAACTGCCTTCTGTTTTGTGGAGAAAGTCGACCTGAAAAGGCTTGTAGCCCTTGGATTTGTGCCCTTTTGATTTCTCTCTGGTTCAAAAGGCAGCCCGAAAGGCTTGGGCTTTTGTTTTTTAGTCCCTGTTCTTTACCTCAGAAATATGAAGTAAATAACAGAGACAGGACCGTGTTGGTGCTGCTGCTCCTTGATTTTGCTGGAAAATCTCTTCAGCGTTTCAGAGCACGTTCACTGTGACACAACTGAATAAGTGGAGGGAGGTGGATATTTAACCAAGACCGCCTTTCTCCAGAATGTTAATTAGCTATTAAAGAGAGAGAATTGCTGTCAAAAACAAGCCAGCAAAGACTTGGAAACAGTCTCTTCCCCTCTCGATTGCTCAACTTTACTCTCTTGTCTCTTGTGACTTGATCATTTCTGTAGCTGTTCAGTCACCGTAGAGTCTTGAGGGGCAGATAAAACCTGTGGAAAAAAGAAATAAGGGAACTTGGAGGACTCTTCAGGATTTCTTTTCCCATCATGAAGTTGTGTGTGTGTGTTTTAAAGGGGCTTTAGCCCAATATTCTGAGTCTGTTTGTTTTACAGGTCGCTTTTACTGCCTCGCAGCTAGAAAGGCTGATGTAGCAGAGCTGAATCCTGCTTAGCGCTTGGGTGTGGAGCCAGTAGGAAGTCCCTTGTATAGACTCAGTAACCATGGTCATGCTAACGATTGCTCAGCCCGGTGCGGAAAAGTCAGAGATAATGATCCGGAAACTCAAAGGCCTGAAATTTCAGGCAGAGTCCTTAGCACTTGTGTACCAGGCAGGATATCATCCATAGACCAGCCTCTATGATACACACTCAAGCCATGTGACTCTCCGCACTGTCAGTGGGTTTCTGAAGGGAGCTGAGAGCCTAAAGGAATGGGGTGGTTTATCCCTCTTTAGCTTTATTTGGGCTATAGACCTAGAAGGGCAGAGGCTGAATAGGGAGGAGTTTAGAGTCAGCCTTGAGGGATGGTTCTCAGCACGTAGCTGGGTACCTGTCTCCACGCCTCGCAAGTTGGTTCATTGCTGGGTGGAGAGAGGGAATGAGGATGAGATGGGAGGAGCTGGTGCTTGCAGCCCCCGGGACAGCCCTGGAAGCGAGGCAGCTGCCCACGTTACTACCCCTTTCCTGCCGGCAGGCCGGAGAGTGCCCCCTACACATCGCCGTGCGGCACTGCCACCTGCCCGTGGTGGAGGAGATCCTCCGCTCCCTGGCCACGGAGAAGAGCCACGCGGAGGCCGCTGCCTGCGTCAACCAGGAAAACAAGGTGACCAGGGGGAGAGGAAGAGGGGCCTGTACATGAGACAGGCTCAATGCCTGGGCATGTGAACCAGAGCGTGCTCTGTACGTGTGTGGGGGTGGGGGTGGGGGGGGACATGGCATGGGGGAATGAGCCCCTCCTAGCCACGCCACAGAAACACCTATCAAACTTGTCACCCTGTCCTGGTGCCCGCATTCGATCCGTGACCCTCTCCTATGGCGAGGCAGAGGGCGGTGTGGCAGAGCCCCTGTTCGCCCGATGGGCACCAGGCGAGAATGGCAACAAACAGCCCCTGCCCACCCATGGCATGATAGATAAGGCCACGGGACTTGGCCGATAAACTGGGCATCAACTCAATTAGCAAGTGGCATTGTAAGACGGCTTTAGTTGTAGGACCCTCCACTTCCTCTGAAAGTTCCCTTCCCACCGCTACCCTCCATTGGGATGTCCAGTCCCTTCCAAGGCTGTGAGGTGTGGAGCAGAAAGCTGCTTTTCAATGGCGGTACTGGAAACCACTTCTAGGGTCTGGGTCCACCCAAACGGCCACTCTCTGCCCAGAAATCCTCCCGCCCTTCCTTGTCCCTTCTCTTCGCCGCACCTCCCTCTGCTCTGCTCCTGATCCAGAGTCAATGGAAAGACTCTGACGTCTGTGGGCTTTGGATCAGACCCTACCACAGGGGATGCTGCTGTTCAACCCCCACACTCATACTGAGGTCATTGGAAGGCTTGAGGCAGGAGGATAAACTCCTGCTGAGCTGTGACCCTTCTATGGTGAGGTCAGTGGCCTAGACAGGGAAAAGGCTGCTTTTGGCTCGCACTCATGAACACTGGAGAGCCTTGGACATAGGGTAGGATAAACGGAGAGTAGCCTCCATGCAGGGGAGCTGTAAATGAATAGGGAAGAATCGGCGGAAGCTGGCCAGATTTCCTTGCTTTCAGGGCGCGGTTTCCTGTGCTTGCCCGGGCTCTGTGCACTGTGCTGACCCCAAGTGGTTACAGAGCAGCACTGCGGGATGGCGCTGTCAGTGGCGGTGGGTGCACGTGCTACTTTGCTGGTTGTGTCTTGGCTCGTACCCTTTCGCAGGCAGGGGAGACGCCCCTCCACCTGGCTGCAGCGGTGAAGAAGGACACGGTCCACTTTGAGGAGGAGGAGACCAAGATCATTGCCGTGCTCATGGAGTACGATGCCAACATCTCCCGTACCACGCGACTGGTACGTAGGAGCCTGGGACCCCAGGGGAGAGAGGCTCAGTGGATGTCTGCCATCACTGGTGTTGTTATAGGCATACGGGCCATCCACTGAGCTCCTTTCAACCGACTGATCGGAACTTCAAAGTTAGCAAAGTTGAGGGCGTGGGTTTTCCCAGACCTATGGAGCTGGAGTTTATTCTGTGTCCTGTTTGTCCTGAAGGCTCCTGGCAGAAGGGTCATTTACTCAGTGGGCCACATGGGGAGTTGTTGGCAAAAGCACCACTGTCCTTATGTGCTTAGCTCTCTTGAAAATAAGCCCCCGCACAGTCGCTTGGATACAGCTTAGCTTAGCTGTCAGACTTTAGAAAACAGTTACAAATAAACCTGTACGTGTATGACACACATTCATATTTCTGTGCATCCTGATGGATCCCAAAGCACTCCCCCCATTACAGATGCACAGCACCACAGAAGTGCAGCCCCCTCTGAGGTGGAGCACATCAACTGCAGAAACAACCAGTGCAAAGCATAGTGGAAAGGAAAGAGTTTTGGTTAAGGACTCGAGAACAAACCCTTCCCTTCATGGTCTATGCAAAATAGGCAGGACATTCGTTTTTAAGGTGTCCCTCATCTCCTTATTCTTGACCGGGTGGGTGGCAAAGTTGTTCAGGCTAGCGAGGTGCATGGAGAGAGATTTCTCAGAATCCCTTTGGCTGTTTCTGTGTTGCAGTCCCTGGAGACCCCTCTGCATTACTGCGCCCGTGTGGGCAATGCGGACGTCCTGCTGGAGATGCTTAAGCACATTAGCACCAGCCGAATGCAGCAGGCCATTAACAAGCAAGCCAAGGTATTTCTGTTCTGGGCCGGGCCCTCACCCCTGCGTCTCTGAGGGGAGCATTTCCCCAGCAGGAGCAAGGACCAGAATGAAGTTTAGCTCGGGAGAGTTCCCTTGCAATGTAAGCTAGGTGAAGGAGTTCTGCTCCTCACTGAGCAACCTTGTACCCTTCCTCACCTTTGACACTGAGTGGCCAGGGAAATGGTAAATAGCCAGCATGCCCGGATGCTGCTAAACTGACATGGATGCTGAAGAAAAATCCTTCCCATCTAGGTGAGTGGCAGGCTATATTCACTAGTCAGCAGAGAGAACAATACCCACTAACCATCGATAACCCAACTCTTTAAGCTATCGCTCCATGGAATGGTTCTTGGGGTACCCAGAGCTTTGAGTCCTTTGCTTATCCCCTGCCTGCAGCATGCAGGAGTCTGGCTTGTAAGCTCCCTAACAACCCCGGCCTGTCAGCCACTCAAGCACTCTCCTCTGGGCTATGACAACTGTTTGCGTGGCAGGTTAACAAGAGGTGAGCCCCAGTCCCTGAGTCCCTTCGCAGCATTCCCCTGTGATACTCCGCTCCTAACACTGGCTACTCGGAAATCCCAGATCCTCTGCACCCCAAGGAGCCATGAACCCCAGTTCACCAGTTTTACCTTTAACCGCTGATATAAAGCTGTCTCTGGTGGTGTATTGGCTTGGAAAGGTCTAGCGGGGCGGTTGGCCCAGGGGGATGGGGATGGATCATTTGCCCCTAGGCTGAGTGGATAGTGGTGAAGAGTCTTTGCCACCTGCTGGCTCTTTGGCTGACATGGAGTGAGCTAGTGGTCCCAGTCCCTTTCGGAAAAGATGGGTGGCCACAGCACTGAGCATCCGGCAGAGCTGGTGTTAACTGACAACCACCCCAGAAGAGAAGGCGGGGACTTCCTGGATGCTGAGACTGAGGTACCATATGACTGCCGGAGGTGGGTCCCTCCAGAACGCGTCAGCAGGGAAGGTGTGTGAGGAAACCGGTGCTGTCATTGTCTGTGCTGTACCTGTTGTGTGGCTACATGGCGCTTCCATCACTGGGACTGCTAGTCCCAGTGCTTTCACCACCACTGAATTAATGGCATTTCCGAATCTCAGAGAGTGCTGACTCTCCAGGGCTGTGACAATAGCAGGGAAGGGACAAATTGCTAAGCAGACTCCGTCTCTCCCTCCCCTCTCTAGAATGACTGGTCCCCGTTGCTGGTGGCGGCAGAGCGAGGACACACAGCGATGGTGAAGATCCTGCTCCAGCATCATGCTCGTGTCGACGTCTTCGACGAGGTAGGGGACACGCGCCTCCTTGGTGTCACCACAGCCCTAGTTCTCAGAGGGGCGTGGCACTCTGAGTGCACGCAGGGGCTGTGGGAGAAGGTGGTATGGCTAAGGTGAGCTTAAATAAGGTATTTTACATATGGTATAATCATAGAATATGAGGCTTGGAAGGGACCTCAAGAGGTTCTAGTCTAACCCCCTGCTCAAAGCAGGACCAATCCCACTCTCCTTGACAGATTTCTACCCCAGATCCCTAAATGGCCCCCTCAAGGATTGAACTCATAACCCTGGATTTAGCAGGCCAATGCTCAAACCACTGTGGTCACTCTAGAATCCTTGTCGTTGTCTTCTTCGTCCTTCATGTGTAGACTTTGCTCTGTTGATTGTTCTTTCTCGGGAACAAACTGTAGCTGTTGGTGATTTCGGTTGAGCTCTCCAGTGTTGGTCTCATTCACATATGATCTGGGTGCTGAATTCTTTTTCTTCACGACAGCTGGAATTGTCCATCCTTTTTTTCCATCCAGTTTGACATGAATACAGTCACCAGGCTCTAGACCAGCAGTTCTGTAACTGAGTGAAGTCTGTTGTAAAAGTGTTCATAAGCTCTTAGAACATAAGATTGGTCAGACCAGTGGTCCATCTAGCCCAGTATTCTGTCTTCCAACAGTGGCCAGTGTCTTGAGAGGGAATGAACAGAACAGGTCAATTATCAGGTGATCCATCTGCTGTCATCCAGTTCCAGCGTCTAATAGTCAGAGACTTAGGAACATCCAGAGAATGGGACTGTATCCTTGATCATCTTGGCTAATAGTCATTGATGGACCTATCCTCCATGAACTTATCTAATTCTTTTTTTAACCCAGTTATACAGTTGGCCTTCACTACATCCCTTGGCAATGAGTTCCACAGATTGGCCGCGCATTGTGTGAAGAAGTAGTTCCTTTTGTTTTAAACCTGCTACTTATTTTCATCAGGTGACCTCAGTTCTTGTGTTATGTAAAGGGATAAATAACACTTCCTTATTCACTTTCTCCACACCATTCATGATTTTATAGACCTCTGTCATATCTGCCCTTGGTTGTTTCTTTTCCAGGCTGAATAGTCCCAGTCCTTTTAATCAGTACTCATATGGAAGCTCTTTCATACCCCTAATCATTTTTCTTGCCTTTCTCTGTACTTTTTAAAATTCTAATATATATATATATATTTGAAATGGGGTGACCAAAACTGCATGCAGTATTCAAGGTGGGGGGCATACTATGGATTTATATAGTGGCACTATTATATTTTCTCTATAATTATCTATCAATTTCCTTATGGTACCTAATATTGTTAGCTTTTTTGACTGCTGCTGCTGCACTCTAAGCAGATGTTTTCAGAGAACTACCCACAATGAGTCCAAAGTCTCTTTCTTGAGTAGTAATTCAGACCCCATTATTGTGTTTGTATAAGTGGGATTATATTTTCCAATGTGCATTATTTTGCATTTACCAACACTGAATTTCATCTGCCATTTTTGTTGCCCCGTCACCCAGTTTTGTGAGAGCCTTTCTTAAATCTTTGCATCAGCTTTGGACTTAACTATTTTGAGTCATTTTGTGTCATTTGCAAATTTTGCCACCTCAATGTTTACCGCTTTTTCCAGATCATTTATGAATACATTGAACAGTACAGGTCCCAGTGCAGATCCTTGGGACACAGCTATTTAGCTCTCTCCTTTTGTTTCCTGTCTTTTAACCAGCTACTGATCTGTGAGAGGACCTTCCTTCTTATCCCATGACTGTTTCCTTTTAGCCTTGTTAACTGATCTGGCTACTCTCTTCATGTCTTGCAACTTTGGAGACAGAGTTTTTCCCAAAGTTGGAGCAGTAGTTCTGAGTTGTCTTCCCATCAAGAGCTGTGCTGGACTACATCCAGTAGTTGCTGTTGATGTTGATCTGTAAATCAGAAGAGCAAGGAATGGATCTTCCTGATGTAGGATTTTCTTGGCTGCCTGTACTGCTTTCTCAGCCTCGTCTTCGCTTGTGAGTAATGTGGGCTGCTAGTAATAGGATCAAAATCATATTTCATTGGGAACAACTTACGTTCTGCTGCAGTGAATCGTGGTCCGTTTTCTGTGACTAGTTGTTCTGGAATACGGAAATGAGCAGAAGTAAACTTCATTTTCTCAATAACTCTGCCACACGTTGTGTCTTCCAGCTACATTATTTCTACACACCTGGAAAAATTGTCCGCAACTGTTAGGTAATGGTGTCTTCTGAATTCACATACATACACAGCTAGTCTCTTCCAAAGTCTCCCTGGTAGGGGTGTTGTTATTAAAGGTTCAATGTGTTGGGTTTAGTCTGTTAGTTTTGCAGTGTTCATATGCAGATATTTTATTCTGTATCCTTGCTAATGTCCAGCCAATGCTTTCATTGAGCATACAATGACTGGAGGAGCATAGGGGTATCTCTGAGGTCAAATACACACAGCATGTTGGCTTGTTCATAACCCCCATCCCTTACAATGCCTTTCTCCCAAGAAGCCTTACCAGAGTAGCCCACCAAGGAGAGCAATCTAAATCACATACCAGTCGTGAAAAAAACTTTATTCAAATGCAACGAACAAGAAAGATGTGAAGCAAACGCCATAGATGATTTGTTCTGCCTGGAAAAACTCTATGGCCATGTTTCTTGGCCAATGTCTCCTCTACCCCTTACCAGCTAGCTGTGCTTTCAGATTAATTAGTTTGTAAGCTACTTGGGGCAGGGACATGGTCTGTAACACAGGGGATACCTGTGATGCTATATACATATATAAGGATTGTTACTCTGCAGGCAATTCTGTTACATATTCGGTTTCGTGCTGTTCTGGCCAGAGAAAGTATTAAAACTCTTTCTCGATGCAGTAAAGCTACCACAATAATTTCATATGCTGCAGACACTACAGTGACCACACCTGAGTAGTGGGGACTTGAGCCCTTATCCTGCAGCTCCAGAAGCACCGGCCTCTAGCATTTGATCTAAAAGAAAGCTCCTTCGGCTGCTAGCAGTAGCAAGTTCTATGTGCTCTCTGGGGTCTGGCCATTGGAGGGCAGCATCTATCTAAGATACTTACATGGTTCCAATCCCTCTCGTATCCGAGCACATCCCAACCCCTTCTGAAGTAGGGTACTGCTATTCTCCCCATTTTACAGGCATGTCTACACTGCAAAACAAATGCATGGGAGCAAGACTCTCAGTCTGGATCAACTGACTCGCTCTCAGGACTCACACTGTTTGACTAAAAATAGCAATGGAGATGTTCAGGCCCAGGCTTGGAGACCCTCCCTGGGTTTCAGCAGGAGCTCAAACCTCTGCACTGCTATTTTTAGCTCCACAGCATGAGCCCAAGTCAACTGATCCAGGCTCTGAGACTCATTGCTGTGGGTCTTTTTTTTTTTGCAGTGTAGACATATCCAGAGAGGCTAAGTAGCTTGCCCAAGGTCACACAGGAAGTTGCTAGTGGAGCAGAGTCTTGACCCAAGGTCTTCTCAGTACTTGTCTAGCGCCCTAACCACTGGACTATTCTTCTTATCATTCACGCCTTTACACAGGCACACACAGCACTTGCCTGACTGCTTTGACTATGGCCAAAAATAGTTACGAAGCAGTGGTTTCATGGCAGAGTATTTATAGTGTCTGGAGCACAAAGGAAGGCCCTGTGAATGGGAGGTTATTAAAATCCATGGTCCCAGTAGGCTATCGTTCTGATTTTCTAGTAACCATAGCAGCTAGCTTTGTGGCTTTGTTTGCAGCACGGGAAAGCAGCTTTGCACTTGGCCGCAGAGAACGGCCACGACCAGATTGCAGATGTCCTGCTGTGGCACAAGGCCTTCGTCAACGCCAAAACCAAGCTGGGCCTGACACCTCTTCATCTCAGCGCTCAGAACGGCTACAACCATTTAGTCAAGCTCCTCGTGGAGACTCACCTGGCCAGCATTAATGCTATGACCTTGGTAAGGAGTGGCTTATAGGCGTGGCCACACAGCACCTGGGTAGGAACTTGACTACTAAGGTGACTTTCTGAGTGGAGGCAATTGCCGTTTGAAATGTCGTACAATGAGCAGCCTTCAGAGTCAGACAGATCGGACCTGTACGCAGACAGGGTTTAGGCTGTATCACATTAGGTTGTATTAGATTGTAGCTACTTATGCTAACTGTTACTAACTTGCTGTTCATCCTGTCCTCTGCGCCTTTATTTGGTTTATTCCCTGTTGTGTCATGTCACATGCATAGACTGTTAAGCTCTTTGGGGCATGGAGCATCTCTTTGATATGTGCGTACCTCGCCTAGCACAATGGGGCACCGATCTGTGATGGAGGCTTCTAGGTGTCGCCATAATAAACTATTAATAAATAACAAGAGTGGCAAAGAAAGCCATATAAGGGACCAGCTTTCTAGGCCCAGACTCTGTGACTGGCTGAAACCAAACAAAAAGCTGCCAGATGTCAGGGCACTTTTGAAAGAAAAAGACAAATTCTTAAGCAGTAGAAACCCGAAGGGCTGCTAACACTGATTCAGAAACAGATGGTCTCAATCCAGCCCAACAGGTTTTGGGTACAGGTGCCCGGATGGACATGAAACCTTTCTGTAAGACTTACATAGTAAGGACAAAAATAAACCTGCTTGTGAGCTTCTGAGAGATTCCAGTAAAAGCTATCCTCACAGGGGGTTCAGTTAGACCTGGTCTGCACTAGTGAGGAGGGTAAACCTAAGATACGCAACTTCAGCTACGTGAATACCATAGCTGAAGTCGACGCATCTTAGGTCGACTTAGCTGCCGTCCTCAGGCGGCAGCGGTTGACAGAGGGCTCCCCCGTCGACTCTGCCTTGCGCCTTTTGGCGAGCTGGAGTTCTGGAGTTGACGGGAGTGCCTCTGGGGATCGATTTATCACGTCCTGACGAGACGCAATAAATCGATCCCTAATAGATCGATCTCTACCCGTCGATCCAGCCGGTAGTGTAGACAGGGCCTTAGATAGTAAAGGCCCAAATTCTCTTCTTGTGCCCTTTGCTGGCTCTACGTCAGTCAGAGCTTACATCTCATTACGAATATTTGTTCAAGTTTTCAGCTAATAAATAAATGGCTCAGGTGCCCAGGCCCAGCAGTGAGGAGGCATGGAGCTGCGTAAAAATGGCAAAACAATCGTACCACCAGCCAAGCCTGCTTTCTTCCAGAGGACAGTCACGGGGGTGCTCGGGATAAGTTTAGAACTGCCATAATGTGAACCTCTGTCAGGGCTCCCAAAGGGCAGGGGCAGCTACCAAAATTGAGTCTGTGAAGCTAGTGGCTGTTGGGAACAAATGTAACAGCGATGTGGTTTCTGACCCTCCCCACCCCCGCAAACCCTGCTGTAGGAAGTGTGCAAGAGTCAGGGCTGGGAGTTAGAGGGATGTGTCAAGGGTGGGCCGACAGTGCTGAGAAGACTCTAGGCAAGGCGATGGCCCAGTGGCAGCTGGGAAGTGACTTAGATTGGCTCCCCTGGCTGTCCAAGTTATGCTGGGAGTCTCTCCATTCCTTGCAGCTGCCCAGGATGTGGAGGGTGACAAAGGTGGCTTAAAGTCACCAGAGTCCTTCCTCCTACTGGGCTGGGAGTTCTGAGCTGTGGCTCTGAGAAACTCAACTCGGAATCGTATCTATAGTATGAGAAAGCGCGTGGAGACTCTCAGGGAAGCTTCCGCTTAAGCGTCCCAGCTGCATAAAATGTCATCAGGGTGGAGAACGGCCTTCTCAGTTGCTTGGGCTTTGTCTGGACCACGACAGAAGGTGCTAACATGTTGGGAACAAGACAAGGCCCCCTGCCTTTAACACATGCTAAGTTGGTTGGGTTAAAGCCACAGACAGTCTGGGGTTAATCAGGGCTGGCCTTAGGGAAAATGGCATCCTGGGTGAACTTGTATTTTTGCACGCCAGCCCCCACTGCTTCCCCAGGCTTCCCCCCCGGCCCACCCAGCTCCAATATCTCCCCAGGATCCCCCCCACAATGCCCTTGGCCCCTGCTGCCTCTCCCCACATTTCCCCAAGCTCCCTTCTGCAGCCTTGCACCCCAGGCCTGCCCCATTCTTTGCCTCTTGACCATGGTGCCCCCCCGACCACGGAGCCCGAGGTGGTTGCCTATGTCACCCACCCATAAGGCTGGCCCTGGCTTGAATCTGACTGGGTTAGCACATGTTAAAGGCAGGGGGCCTTGAATACATCCAGTTCTTCAAAGGTGTTTATTAGCACGTGTTAACATCCCTCGGTTAAATCCTAGACCTCGTCTTCACTGGGGAAAGAGATGTATTGTTAGCCAGCACGAGGTAAATCCTAGTGGAGACAAGGCAGGGTGTAGCTTTCACATGTGTTAGCAGGTGGAGGTGCAAACCCTAGGCTCCTCCAGAGCGTTCCCCTGTCTGCTAATGGGTGGAAGCCACAAACCACCTTGCCTTCAGGAGGACCTTGCTGCGTGTCAGCTAACACGTGGTACGAAAACATCTCTTTCCCTAATGAACACACACCGACAGGCTTTAAAAGACCCAAAGCAGTCTCTGTCTCAGAGCACTCAGATACCTACAGGACTGCCCTCTCTCCTGGTGTGTTGCCTCCTTGGGGAGGAGCCGGCGGGGCGGCGCCACGTGCTGACGTGTGTTTGGCTTTTCTTCTCGGGCAGACCAAGCGAACCCCTCTGCACCTCGCTGCGCTGAGCGGCCAGCTGGACGTGTGCACCAGCCTGCTGAGCATGGGCGCGGACGTCAACGCCACCGACATCGTAAGTCTCGCGCGTGTGGATGCCACCGCGCTGTCCTGGCCCCGCAGCCTGCGCCGGGAATCGTGCTTCACGGGCTCTGTTGAAACAAGCCCGGATCTCGGAGCAAAACTTCCTGCAGTTCAGAAGGTCCCACTGCTGCTGCCAAAGACAAAGACAAAATTTGTTTCCTTTCTCCTTGAGCTCCTCAGGCTCTTTCTGTCTGGATAGGACCCAGGGTCTCATTGTTACTCACGAGCCTTCTCTCCCCGTCCCTGTTTGATCGGTGTTTTCCTTGGCTGATGCCGGTAAGGGTGGGGAACCCCAGGGCCTGGTGGCTGGGTGCCTGGTGCCCCTTCACCAGATATTGCTATTCCGTCAGCAGAACACTAGCTCCAAAGCTCCTAACCCCAGGGCCTAGAATTAACCCCCACAGATCATTACGCTTTGCTCTCCTATAGCCTGTGCCTTCCAAGGATTTACAGGGAGTGGGTTGAGGTGGCATTATCCCCATCTGGAGGCAATGAGACGAAAGCTGTCTAAGGATGGGGATTATAGCCCATGTCTCCTGAATCTCCTCTCTGTGCCGTAGTCATTAGATTGTCCTTCCTACCCAAAGGAAGCGAACCATGGGGCACTGCATACGCCATCCAGCTGGCTCTCCATAGCTGTATAAAGGGCAGGGGATCTCGTGGGTTGTAACTTTCAGGAACCCTGCTCTGTTTCTAATCTATTGCTGAATTGAATTTGATCAGCTGCTTGCAACTGGTCCCTGTCGGATGGCAGAAGTACCCCATGAACCAGTGTGTCACAAGAGCCACCTTCTGACTCCTTGGGGGCGGGGGCGAGGAGTTGGTTCTGCCACTGACTCGCTTTGTGACCTTGGGCAAGTCACTTGACTGCTCTGCGCCTCAATTTCCCCATCTGTAAACTGGGGTCAGGGTTCATTCAAAGGGCTCTTATGGGGCTTGATTCATTGGTGTGTGTGAGCTCTTCCAATGGAAGATGAGCTAGAGGTGCCACAGCTTGTTATCGAATTGGAGGGAGTGCTTACATCTCCCCGTGTCTGTGTCAGACATCACTTTTCTTTGCGTGCTGCTCTGCTTTGTGTCCCATGTTGCTTTTCCCCCTGCATACAGATATTTTATTGCAAACATTCTGTGCTGGCTTTTACGACCGGATACTTTACTTGCTGGCCTCTTTCCACTGCTGATTCCTGTGTCATTCTCTCTATCAGTTCTTCTGCTAAAAATAACAATCAGGAGCACGCTGGAGGAGCCGTCTTACATCTTGGGGAGAAAGAACAGTCAGGGGCACCATGTGGAAAACAAGAGGGGAAAATAAAACATAAAAGACAGAGACCACCAATTGGTATAAGTTGCAGTTACTAATAGCACCTTAGCTTAAGAGCATGTTCAGTTGTTACTTTATCTTTTAAAAAGAGATTTTCTGTCCTTCACAGAGATCCTCTTGCATAGGGAAGTTGGGAGATTAGTTGATTCCAGTTCTCTGATTCAGTGCCCTGGCATGAGTTAGAGCAGACTAGGAGCTGCACTGGCTTACACCAATGGCTTAAAGTTCTTAAGGAATCACCTGCTAGCTGAGGATGGGGGAATGGCATAGTGCTCTGCACTGCCCTCACCTCACATGCCCACTTTGGCCCTCAGCGTGACCTGTTAGCTGGGGGAGGCGGGTGATACTGTGAAGGAGCTTGTCCCGCCAGCTGAAACCTCTCTCTCCTGCTGGTGGAATTCTGGCCAGAAGTTGGTGAATGTAACCGAAAGGGGCTGGCTGGAGAGGCCTGGAGACACAACTCCTGTGTAATGACACAGAACTGGTACAGCAAGGTTAGCCAGCATGCACACGGCCCCGTACCACTGTGCTTTGACCGTAACCTGGAGGAACTTCCTCCCGTAGAGAGAGGTTACAGTGCTTTCCATGGCCCATTTAGTCCTTGAAGCCTCTGTGGAGACCCTCAACAAAACGGCCAGTCAATGCTGATGGTATAGGAACAGTAACTGCTGATCCGCCGCTATTGCTGAGGTCCTGAAGGCTCCCACTATGAGGTACCCTAGGAGTGTGTGTGTAAGAAATATAAGAGATTATCCAACAGCAGCCGAGCTTGCAGGATACTTAGAGCCTGCACTGACACTGAGCTTCGCAGCACAGCCTCGTGCTTAGTGTTGATATTACATGCATTGCCCATTTGGCCCAAGCAGTTAGCCAGAATTCAGGGCCTTACCCAACTGCTGCTGTTAGGATGAGAAATAATCTGGTTTGGTACACGGAGCGTCCACCAACGTCCTGTTTCCCTGAATGCAGAGGAAACAAACAGCAGTCAGCGTCCTTGCTCTGAAATTCTCCAGCCTGCCGCTCCAGCAAGCTCTGTGCCCAAGAAACTACCTCTGCTTCCTCTCAGGGCCTCTCTCAGAGCTGCTTCCCTTGGCTTTCGGCATCCCATAAAAACAGACTGCGGCTGTTACCGTCCCAGATCCGGGACAGTTTTAAAATGGGAGTTTTATTAAATTTAGTATCCAAAAACAAACATGCACACTTGGAAGAATCCCCAGTGCTGCTGAGTCCTTCTGGAGCACACCAAAAACTCTGCTGCTGTCATCCCGGCGGGCCCCTTTGACCTCCTCAGCAGACCTTCAGTCCTTAAAGGGACAGGGCACAGGTTCCTCGAACCCTGACATGCCTTTATGAGTGCTCACGCAGCCAATATCCCAGCCCCCGCATTTGCAACCAAAGCGAACCCTCAGTTCATGCAGCACAGCACCACTGTGCACCATGAGATTACCGTGCTGAGGCACGTTGCTGTGTGTTGACGTGGAGTCGGAGGAGGCAGACATGCCATTTTAAAGCAGCAGCAGCCCCCGGGCTTATAGTCAGTGGGAGAGGAGGACGCAAGAGGTCACAGAGCCAGCAAACAATATATATTTGTCAGCCTGGCACACTGAGGGATGCACATTAGGCACTGTTGTACCGAAGTTGCTGCTCCCAGATCGCGAGAGATCCCCCTGTCCTGCACACAAACACTTTCTTCAGACCTCTTTAAGCGCTGGCAGACTCAGTGATTCCCATTAAAATCTAGATCTAAACTCTCCCAGTGGTCTGGGCTGTGCAGAACCTGGCCCCTCTCCAATGATGTCAGGTGAGAGTCCATGCAAGGTTAGGAATAGGTGCCCAGGGCGGGCTCATTAGCACGGCCACTCCCTGTGTTATACCCTGTGGCAATGCAGGCTGTCTTCTCCACCTGGCATGCGCACCCCCGCCACTGATGTCCCTCACCCCTGTGCCTCTCAGCTGAGCAGCTGGTGTTTTAGCTGCTTGCTAATCCCCTACCCCATGTCCATCTTCACCAGCAAGTCCTGCGGTTGGCTAGCAGGCTAGAGGTGGCCCATAGGAGAGTCAGTCCAGGCAGCGTCTGTGGTACCTAGTTCTGTGCAGCAGGCAGTACCAGGTTTACCACAGCGCCAGTGGCTCTATGGCGCCAGGCCCACACTCAGAAGGGTCTCCAGTGGCCCCGCCTCCCCTCCCCGCTCTGCCTGCACTCTGCCCCAAGGCCCCACCCACTGCTCGCTCTCCCCTCTTCACCACCTCCCTCCTGGAGCCTGTTACACCACAAAACAGCTGTTTTGCGGCGGCAGGTGCTGGGAGGTAGATGCAGAAGTGGGGATGCAGTGCACTCGGGGAGAAGGCGGAGGTGAGGTGGGGAGGGGAGCTTGCCTGCCAGTGGGTGCAGAGCACCCACCAATTTTTCCCCGTGGGTGCTCCAGCCCCGGAGCACACACAGAGTCAGCGCCTATTGGCCAGGGGGGCGCTGGACATAGGGAGCTGTAGGGGAGGTCTCTGGACAAGGGAGCTCTGGGCATGAGGGTGCTGGGCATAAGGGTGAAGCGCTGTGCAAGGGGGTGGGGTGGGGTGGCATGGACCCGCCTCTGAGGGGAAGGGGCGGACTGGCAGTGCAGGGCCAGTTTGTAAACAGTGCCCTCGCACTGGGCGGAGCAGGGCCCCACCACCGCACTGTGCCCCTTTGCCCCTGGCCGGTCCCTCACTCTGTGGACCAACTCTCCCATCCCCCTTCACCGTGCCCCATTGCCCCCATGGGGGCCCACAAATATGTTTTTGGCGCTAGGCCCACAAATGTTTAATCTGGCCCTGGCTGCAGGTTCCTGGGTACCTTAGGGAGCAGTGTCAGGAGCCAGAGAACATGGGTAAAATCCCCCTCCTGTTTTTGATTTTGCTAATGCCCAAAGCAGAGAAAGGACTTTGTGCCCCATGCCCTGCTTTGGCCCCTGAATGAAAGCTGCCATCAGATGATGCAGCAGGTACACAGGATCTTGGACAATGATCGTAGCAGGTTAAAAAGCTTTTTCCATTCAACCCTCACAGCAGCGTGATTGATTTTGTTTTCAGTCTCCACCTGCCTGACCCAGAAAAGGCAGATCTACCTCCGAACAGGACCCTTTAGGTACAGTCCAGGTGGCCCGGGGCTGAATTTCCAGTCTTTCTGAGAGAAGCCTTTAATTTGGTGAAATCTTTGCCCTTCAGATCTGAACTTGTGAATCTGAAAAATGTCCCCCCTTTCGCCCTGGCCTCTAACCTCTGACCAGGTGCACCCCAGAGGAAACGAGACACAACCAAGCCCTGAAGTGGTTCCCTGACAGTCTGGGGTCTCACGGCACCTGGCTTTCTTTCCTCCCTCAGCAAGGACAGACACCACTGCACCTGGCCGTGGAGAATGACCATTCGGAGGTGGTTCAGTTCTTTCTGAAGCACAAGCCGGAACTGGTGACCTCTGCCAACGTGGAAGGTTCAACCTGTGCCCACATAGCCGCCTCCAAAGGCAGTATTGCTGTGATCAAGGAGCTGCTGAAGTTCAACAAGGTGGGGGCGACCACGGCACGCAACAAGGTGAGTCCCTGTGGTGGTGTCCCCTTGCTGTGTTTCTGTCCAGCTGGGCAGTGTCACACAGAACTGACCCAAGAGTCTAGATCTGTGCCTGCTCTGGTATCTCAGAGGGATTAAGGAGCTGGGAGTTCAATGTTAATGCAGGAGCGAGAGGGAAAAAGGGAGAACTCTCCACGGACGGTCTGTGGGGTGATTCTGAAGCTGGTGCTGGACTTGGATAGAGAAATCCTGTCTCCCGTGCGTATGGAAGCTCGAGCAGCGCCCCGCGAGGATCCAGAGGATCAGTCTCAGTGCCTCCATGACGCATGTTTAAGGCTAAGATTTCATCGCGGTTATTTTTAGTAAAAGTCACGACAGGTCACGGGCAATAAACAAAAATTAATGAAGTCTGTGACCTGTCCGTTACTTCACTAAAAATAACATGGGGAGGGCAGGGCTAGATGTGGGGGCGGAACGGAGTCCCATGGGGAAGGGGGCTTGACAGGCCGAGCACCCAGCCATGGCGCAGCCCCGACTGTCGTCCTTGCCAATCCCTGGCTGCAGCAGAGGGGAGGCACATGGCTTCTGCCAGGCAGGAGCGTGCAGCCCCTGGTGAAAGCTGCGGGGCTGGGGTGTACAGCCCTGCCTGTAGCCCCCACCGAGCCTGGAACACCGCAAGGCTGGGTTGCACAGCCCCGCCTGTAGCCCCTGCTACACCCGGGACACCATGGGATGGTGTACGCAGCCCCCACTGCAGCCTCCGCTAAGCCCAGCACGCCGTGGGGCTGTCATGCGCGGCCCCAGCTACAGCCCCCAGCGGAAGCTGCAGGGCCGTGGCTGCAGGGTCCTGGTTCCAGCCAGCCCCGGTTGCAGGGCAGGGACACACAGTTCCGCCTCCGCCGCCTCCTCCTGAAGCCCTAGAAGTCCCGGAGATCTGGTCAAGTCCCGGAATCTGTGACCTCCGTGACTAAATCATACCTTACACGTGCTGCATGGCCACACTGTGAGAGTCTTCGCTCCATGGACAGCCGGGCATCCCAGTAATCATCATCCCAAAATACAAGATGGCAGAGTGGAACACCATCACCTCACTAACTGCAGCCCCCTCAGAAATGCAGAGAGCTTTTATCCACCAAAGGAAATGGGGGACCATCTGGAAGCCGCTCTCCTCTAGGGTGGGTGTAAAGAGGCAGACGTCACGTGAGTTGCCTCTTCCAACATCATCACCCAGACACGAAGGGCGTGAGTAACCCCAGTCACTGCGCACAGTGTGATACTTCACCACTTTGCTTTGATAACACGGGCCTGAGCCATACGTTTGGGATCTGAATCGAACCTTCCCCAAACTTCATGAGCGTTAGGGCCTGGCCTTTTGGTTTGGTCCATTATGGAGACAGGAACCAGCTGGGAAGTTCAGATCCAGCATCCCAATTAGCATGAATTGGGGAATGCCTCTGTCTTCCTGCCAGCCTCCAGGAGTCACAGGGGCCTAGACCAAAGGGAATGTTCCTGCGGGTTTTAGTAAGCATGTTTTCCCCCTTTCCCTGTCTGCTGACATTGCTACAATTGTCAGCTGGTTTTCAGTAATGCATTCGTTGCATCTTCCCCCTTTTATTTATTTAGTATGTCACTAATGTCTGTAGGGCTTTGGTTGCATAGGAGGGTGCTTGCAGTGTGTCCTTGGCAGTGAGGTTACCGGCAGGTCTCTTTGAGACAGAGTGCTGAGATTTCAGTCACAGTTCCTAAGAACTCTCCTCCCGCCGCAGTTTAAACACCGCTGTTTGCCCCCCCTGCATGCTCTCTGTGGCCTGCAAGAAGACTCGTAAGCTGCATCCGTAGGGCAAGTTAGTGCTGAGAAGACCCAGGAGCGAGGCATTTGGAGGATGCTCTGGGCCGTTGTGTTGTATGCAGGGAGCTCTGGTACCTCCCTTGGCCCACAATCTTATATGCTGTGATCTGCCGCCAGCTTGCTCTGAAGCTCAGCCACGGCACAGGGTTAGTTACCCAACCGGATTGTCTTTGTGCTGCAGACAAACGACTCCACTCCCCTGCACCTGGCAGCGGCTGGTGGGCACGGCGAGGTGGTGAAGGTCTTGCTGCAGACGGGAGCCTCGGCAGAGGATGAGGACGGTGTACGTACCAAGGGCGCTGCTGGGCAGCTCCCAGTTCACAACGTAGATGGTGTGAACGCAATGGGTGACGGCTGCCCTCTTTGGCCGACAGCTTGGGCCATCTAGAGTCAAAAGCATGAGCTGCAGGGGGCTGTAACAATTCATCCTCTGTAATCAGCACAGAGAGGACTGATAACACCCACTTGCCCGTGAGCACAAATGCCCCTCCTTCATTTCAGAGTGCATGCTCAGAAAGGCATCTTGTGACAGGTTTGGTCACAGAGACCCCCTTGGGACTGTCACCTGATGTGCTGAGACGACTTTCTAAGCCGTTGTCGGTTGAGTCTGCAGCTTTGGGGGGTACTTGTGGCACCTTAGAGACTAACAAAAATTATTTGAGCATAAGCTTTCGTGGGCTACAGCCCACTTCATCAGATGTATGGAGTGGAAAATACAGTAGGAACATGAGAAGGTGAAAGTTGCCATACCAACTCTAAGAGGCTAATTAATTAAGATGAGCTTTTGTCATCAAGAGAAAACTTTTGTAGTGATAATCAGGCTGGCCCATTTCAGACAGTCGACAAGAAGGTGCGAGTAACAGTAGAGGGATAGTTAACATGGGGAAATAGATTCAATTTGTTTAATGATCCAGCCACTCCCAGTCTTTATTCAAGCCTAAGTTAATGGTGTCCAGTTTGCAAACTAATTCCAGTTCAGCAGTTTCTCACTGGAGTCTGGTTTTGAAGTTTTTTTGCTGAAGAATTGCTATTTTTAAGCTTTGGGGGGTGGGTCAGACCCTGGGTTTGTGTTGCAGCAGATTAGCACATCTGGCTCAACAAGGCAAGGCTCTGAAGTCCCAAACTGGCAGAAACAATGGACTCAGAGGTAGTCTCAGCCCATCAGGCGACAGTCCCGAGGGGGTCTCCATGACCGAACCCGTCACACATCCCTCTTTGGCAAGGAAAGTTTCATCTACAGAATTTACATTCACATCCTTGTGCCTAGCCTTGATGTGCACCAATGTGAATGGAGGGCAGGTGTCAGAGCCCTTTCCCCTTTGGGGAAGGTACTAACATTTTGCTGAGATGCTAAAGTAAAAACATCCCTGTTCTTTCTTTCCATCTCCCTGCCATGCCCTCCAGTTTGTCTCTTGTAGACTAGTCCCAGGATGGTGCCCTGCTGTGATCGTAGCGCAGCGAGTTGTTTAATTCAGGGATAAAGGGTTACATTTCTCTGCCCCTCACAGCAAACGGACAGTGATGTTTCATTTATAAAGAACCAGCCTCCTCTTTCTTCATGACTCCTCGAACAGTTCCAGGCTCTCCGTTCGGTGGGCCTGTGACCTGAATGCTCAGCCAGCCTATGACATATTAAATTATACCAGCAGTTCTCAAACTGTGGGTTGGGACCCCAAAGTGGGCCGCAACCTCCTTTGAATGGGGTCACCAAGGCTGGCTTAGATTTGCTGGGGCCCAGGGCTCAAGCCAAAGCCCAAGGGCTTCAGCCCTGAGTGGCAGGGATCAGGTTGCAGACCCTCTTCCTGGGGATGAAGCCATTGCTTCAGCCCCTCTACCCAGAGTGGTGGGGCTCGGGCTTTGTTCCCCATTCTGAGGTCTTGGAGTAATTTTTGTTGTCAGAGGGGGTCATGAAATTTGAGAGCGCCTGAATTTTATCATCCTAGCATGGAGCTAGGCCGTGCTGGGAGTGTCAGAACCTCAAAGAATACAAGTAGACCCCAGAAGGCCTTTCAAAGACTCTGTCCCTCACCCAGACTTCCTCCGTTGCTGTGACAACACTCTGGGATTTGCACCGGGCCTTGCCTTCTAATGCTTTTCCTCTGCTCCTTGTCAGGAAGGAATGACGGCAATTCACCTGGCAGCCAGACATGGGCACATCAGTGTCCTGGAGGCCTTAAAGGGCAGCATTTCCTTGAGAATCACCAGCACCAAGGTGAGTGCGCGGCCGCTGGCTTTGCACCGCAGGGGTCTTGCTGCCATGGAGTGGGTGTGGCTGTGTCGTGAAAACAGCCACTGTTTGGACACAACTCAGGTGGGGGTTGTTGTAACTGGGTTGAAGTGAGTGTCAGGACCCAGTTGCGTGTCCAGCAGAGATAGGGCCACGCAGCAAAGCAGGGAAATACATGGGACACATAGTTATTGGTAATGGTTAGTCCCCACTATGTTGGACTGTGTGTACACTTCTCTGTACACCTGGTAAGAGACAGTCCCTGCCCCCAACAAGCTTGCAATGAGCCCAGGCAGACAGAAGGTGGGAGAAAGGAAGCATTAGTATCTCCATTGTACCGATGGGAAACTGAGGCCCAGAAAGATCGAGACGCAGTTTCCAAAGGTGACGAGTGATTTTGAGGACCTCAGTTTTTGGATGCCCTAATTTTCAGAGGGTGGGGGCTCTACAAAAGCAGGCTTGATTAGGGCTCTCAAGTTGAGCACCTGCTACTAGAGAGATCTGAAACTGTTAGTCCTTTTTGAAACCTCGGCCAAAGGCGGAGAAGGGACTAGAACCCCATGCTTCTGGTGCCCAGTCACATCCCTTAACCCAGGGCCCGTCTTCTATAGCTTTGTCAGGGTTGTCTTTTCCTGATGCTGCCCAGAGCCTTGCGGCATCAACTGTGGATGTCAAATGCAGAGGCTGCTTCCTGAAAGGTTGTGTAGCCCCAAAAGCTCCTTCTCCTCTTCCGACCCTCTCACTCTTCCCCCCTTTCTTTGTTTTCGTTCCTGTCATTCTCATGTCTTCTGTGACCTCTCCCTTTTAACCTTCTTCCTTCCAGCTGTCAGGCATGGACTGTGCTTTGATCGGATGCTAAATGGGAGTGCTCTGGTTCATTTAAAAGAGCAAATCTCATTTGTTTTCCCTGAACTGTGGCTGTGTTTTTCTTTCCCTTCCAAGACAGGATTTACTGCCCTTCATGTGGCAGCTCATTACGGCCAGCTGGACTTCGTCCGAGACATGCTCGCCGGGGGATTGGCCGCCATGCGCAGCAAGCCTCCCAAACTGACCTCCGAAGGACAACCGGTCAAGGAGCAAGGCAGTGAGGTAAGACAGCAGCCAGCCCCGGGGAGGGATGAAGGGACAAGGTGACACATGGCATCCCGAAGCCCCGTGTCTATTTCCGTGGGGCTAACTAACATGGAGGCTTGTGTTACTGAGCCATTTGATTTCACTCCATGTAGGCCCAAGTCCTTGCCCCTGTAAACAGGCTTTGCAGAGGGGCGCTGTGCAGTGGACTGAGTCCCCCTCCCTGCTGCTATATCTCAGAACTGCCCGAGTAGTTTCCACATCAACTGGAATCTTACTCCCTTCTGTGCTGTGACTTTAGCCAGTGAATCTTCTTAGTTACAGATCCTCACGCCCAGCACACACTCCTGGGTGGCCCAGCTTGTCTCTACCATGTTACTATGGATGGACCCCAGCCCTGGGGCAGGCAAGCTGTGGAGACTCCCCACCCCACCTCCAACGCCCTGCGTTATGTAACACAACTGCCCTGGTTCCTCTCTCCCTTGGGCCTACGGAGTGGGGAGAAGGATTTACCCCTGTATTCACCATGAGAAATCTGCCTTTGCCTCTTCCCATCTCTGATGTCCTGGGTTAGTATTTGGCTTCACAGGGAGGCTTTTCAAAGGGCCAGAAACGGGAGGCCTCAATGACAAATGGCTCCCAGGCTGTGATTGAAAGGGATGGGCTGTGCGTGGAACTTGCCCAGTGTAGAGACCCTGATGCTGCAGCCCTCAGTCCCACGGCGCCACTTGGTCCAGAACTGGGAGGCAGGTAGATCTGGTTGGGATGTTCTTGCTGAAATATGCTGTTTCGGGGAAGCCAAAACATTTTGGTTTCCACGAATTTGCATCAGGAGGGTTTTGGGCTGGAGGCCAGATCGCGGGCCTGGAATTTGGGAGATCCAGATTCTGTCTGAGTCGGTGTTACCTGGGATGAAATTTGCTGCTCAGAATCAGGCATAGCAGGGATTGCACCAGGGTCTCCCACGGCAGCGTCCCAGCCACTGGCACAGTCTCATGAAAACATTTGAAAGGTTTTGGGGTTGTTCCCATGCGTAACAAAAGCAAATTTGGAAACCTCAAAAGTTGCCATGGAATGGAGTTGTCATCCTCCAGCTAGTTCAAGGGGCAGGTGAAGGCAAGCAGGTCTTGGAATGAGCTTGCCTTGGCGGTAGAAAGGTTTAGAAGTGCCCTGGTTCCTGGTCGCAGTCGATCTTCTCCTCAGGATTGTCTCGCACACAGGTGCTCAGAGTAGCTCGTGTGCGTGGTGAGGCCTGTCCTCGGTGACAGGAGCCAAAAGGCATGAAAGCTTGCTGCTGGCCAGGCTGCAGGCCAGGTGTGTTGCCCAAATAGCACAGGCAGCCTGTTCAGGGCACAGCAGGGGTTGTCAGTGAGGCACTTCGGGATGGCTAGCACGGGCCCTTCACAGCTGGCAAGGCCTCCTCAAGCCCTGATGGGGCCCAGTGTGATGGTGGGGGGGGGGGGGGAGGTTGCTGACTCTTCAGGGCCTCAGAGAGGGAAGAAGGCAGATCATTATGGTTGGCCTGCAGGCATGAGCTGCAGAAACTGGATGAACAGCTATTCCGACTTCTGACTTGTACGCATTATGGGGAGGGGAGTGTCTGGGAACTGTATTGCCAGCGTGGTAGGCCCAGGAGTCTGGGGCATGAGAGGGGCCCTGCCCTCGCCTGTGTGATTTATCTCAGTCAGGATTCACGCCACTGCACCTGGCTGCCCAGTCAGGACACGAGAGCCTGGTCCGGCTGCTGCTCAACTACCCGGGCGTGCAGGTGGATTGTCAGACCAGCCTGCAGGTAGGAGGCCAGCCGCGCTCAGCGTGGAGCTGTTCTACTCACATGAACCGTGCTCTGAGTTGGCTCAGCCCCGGAGAAGGCTGCAGCCTGTCGGTGGGGTGGGTGGCTTTGATTTTGCAGCGTCACATCTGGGGTAACAGTCTCCCCAGGAAGCTTCCACCTCCCCCAAAGCTGACACTAACCAAGCCCTTTAGGGCAACTCTCAGGGCCTAGCTTCTCCGAGGCCAGCACTCCAGGGGCCTCGAGTGGCTGTTCTGGCTGGCATTGTACCCCGACTCTGCACTGATGTGTATGATGACAACAGAGCAAGGCCACCATGAAGCATTAGCCTCTTGGGACAGTCCAAGGCGAATCCCACCACTTAACATTTGGGCCACTCTCCAGCTCAGGCCAGTCCAAACCATCTGGCCACCTCATGGCCCACTTTGGTGGTTTCTGCAGGAATTTGGTGCTACTAGTGAACAGTGCTGGGTTGACAATCATAGCAACAGTGGACCCCAGCCCTGTTCTGGAGGGGTCACCTTTAGCTGAGGAGGGTAGTTCAGTCTCCCTGACCCTTGCTCCTCAGCCTCCGTCTTTGCTGTAAGAGAGATGCCAAGTCTGACAGTGACTTCAGGTGACATTGTTAGGTCCCATTTGTGACCTTGGAGCCATCCTGTCCCTGTGCCAAATGCTGTAAAATGCTAACCAGCCCACTTGTGCTTAGGGCTCCACCCCTCTCCACCTGGCTGCCCAGCACGGTCACACCGCTGTTGTCGGGCTCCTTCTGAGCAAATCCACCTCCCAGCTGCATCTCCGAGACAAGAGAGGACGGACGTGCCTCCACCTGGCTGCAGCCAATGGCCACGTTGAGATGGTGCGGGCATTGCTGGGCCAGGGAGCAGAGATCAATGTCACCGACAAGGTACAGCAGCAGCTCGCATGGTTGGTGTTAACCTGCTGGAACAGTGGGGGACGGTCACACTTTCTGTGCAACCTTCTTCCTGGAGAGTCGCGCACCAAGCCATGAATGTGGGCCAGTGCCATGAATGATGCATGATGCCATAGAGGGCGCTACCCAGTATCTCCAAACCCTATGTCCTAAATTCTGTGGCTCCTAACAGCAGCCTGGCTGTTTATTGACAAAAGCTGGCAGCCGAGTTAGCTGCCCGTGGATTTCCAGTGTGCCCATCACCTGGAAGTTTTGAAAGTTTCATGTAATTCTGGCTAAAGGTGATTCCATCCCCTCCTGCACCACTCCCTAGGATGTGACTGCCTGGTGCCTGCGGTCAATGAATGCTGCGTTTTCACTTGAATTCCTTTAATTCTACAGCAAGGCTGGGCTCCATTGCACTTTGCTGCCAAATCAGGTTTCCTGGCTAGTGTCCGGCTGCTAGTGGAAAGCGGCGCCACCCCCACTCTCGAGTCCAAAGAGGGGAGGATACCTATCCAGTATGCAGCTGCTGAGAACCACCAAGAAGTAGTGAGCTTCCTGATGAAAAAGAACTCCACCACCTTGAAACTGATCGAGGACAGGAAGGTAGGGGAGACCCAGAGCTCTGGGAAGGTGACATGGGCAAGCCCTGAGCCAAGACCCCTATGTCCTACTCTTGTTTGCAAAATCCTACCTTCAGCACCTACACTATGCCCTTATGGTGCAATAGCTTGGCTGGGATCCCAAGAATTTGAGTGTTTGTAGTCACTGGTCACATCAGTGGTAGCAATGATGATGAGGTTCCCGGAACTCAGAGCTAAATGTTGCTGGAGACTAGAGCTAGGCAAAAATTTTCAGCCAAAACATGTTTTTGGTGAAAAATGCAGATTTGGCAATACCAAACTGTTTCATGAATTGGTGTCTGTTTCACCTAATTGTTTGGTTTTGGGTTGGGGGGCATTCCAAAAAAATCAAAATGTTGAAATGTTTCATTTTGAACATGAAACATTTCAATTTTTCAGTTGGAAATGACATTTCTTTTCAAAATTTCCTTCCATTTTATTTTAAAACATTCAGAAGTGTTAAGAAACAGTCAAAATTGAAATGAAACATTTTGATTTTGTTTGACCCAAAATGAAAATGGTGTGAACTTCTCATTGTGCAAAAATGGTCTCTTTAGCCCTGATCTGAAATAATTTGTTTTTTAACTTTGTCAAAATTTCCACTGAACCTAAAAATGTATTATTCACCCACCTGTACTAGAACCAGCTTGACAAGGGGGCTGATCTGGTCAGAGACACCTCTCCGCTGTTTCTAGAAGCTGAAAAAAACATCACTGAACGTTAGTTTTACACATCCAGCATTTATATGATGAGCCTTCTCCAGTGCCGGTGAAGATATGTGAATGTTAGAAATATTCCTCTCATATGGGATTGTTTTTTTCCATGTTGCTATTTACTAAATCCAGAGTTTAGATGTGGCCTCTGAGCACAGAATTTAGAGTTCTAATCCCAGCTCAGTTGATGAATCTTTTTGTGACCTTAGGAACTCATCTGATCTCTGCCTCAGTTTCACCATATGTAATGCGGTGGGGATGATCCTGCCCTACCCAGAAATGTGCTGTGGGTCAGTCAATGTTTGTAAAGCATTATGCATTGTTGTTGTTACTTGCATTACAGTAGCACCTAGAGGCTCATCTTGCTAGGTGCTGTATAGACACACATAGGAAAAGATGGTCCCTGCACAGAAGAACTTATATTGTAAACAGACAAGACAAAGAGTGGGGGAAAGACAATATTGTTATACCCATTTTACAGGAGAAGGCTTGAGATATCAGAGAAATTCAGTGATTTGACCAAGGTTGTACTGTGAGTTTGTAGCAGAAGTGGGAGTTGAACCCTGATCTCCTGAGTTCCTGGCCAGTGCCTTAAGCACAAGATGATCCCTCCTCTTTCTGTTATTCACTAAGGTGTTTGTTTTTCCAGTTTATCTTTGACCTTATGGTCTGCGGGAAGCTGAACAACAACAAGGCGACTGAGGAATTTGTCCTTCACTCTTCTTCTCCCCTGGACACTGCTGTCAAGCTTTCCCGGGCCTTCAACATGGCTGCCCTGAAGGAGAAGGAACGTGCCAAAGACTTGCTGACGGCAGCCAAGTACACTGAGAGCATGGCCACTGAGCTCCTGACACTGGCCTCTGAAGGGAGAAGTGCTGGCTACCTTCTCCGCGCCGTGGATCACAGAGGTATCACCATGCTGGACTCGCTAATTGAGTGTGAACAGAAGGACGTAGTAGCGCATCCAGCGGTGCAAAAATACCTGACAGAAGTGTGGTATGGCAGCCTGAAGTGGGCCCCGTGGAAGATCGCCCTCTTGTTCGTCTGCTTCCTAGCGTGTCCCCCCATGTGGCTGGTTTTCTCCCTACCCCTGAAACACAGGTTCCATAAAATTCCTATCATGAAGTTCATGAGCTACTTGGCATCTCATATCTTCTTGCTCCTCCTGTTCATCCTAACCATAGTGTATCCCCCCATTAGCCCCATCTATGAAGGTCACATGGTGCCATACTGGAATGAGTGGTTGCTCTTAGCTTGGCTGCTGGGGACACTGGTCACCGAGCTCACCCATTCTGGAGAAAGGGCTGGCTTGGCTTGGATCCGAGTGTTCGTCTTGGGCTTCTCTGCCATTGCTTTCCTTTGCCATTTGCTGGCCTTGATGTTCGCCGGCACCGATCGCTTGCACTGCCTGTTTGCCAGGAACATCTTCCTAGGGGTGGCCATGACGCTCTCCTTTGTGCAGTTCCTGGAGTTCCTCACCTTCCACCACCTCTTTGGCCCTTGGGCCGTCATAATCAGGAACCTCATGAAGGATCTCACCAGGTTCGCGGTCATCCTGGGCTTGTTTCACATAGCCTTCACCATGCAGCTGTCGTCCGTCTACCAGCCAGTCTATCCTGAACCAGAGACCAAACTTGCAGCTGGTGGCGGGAACGCGACTGGGAGCACCACTATCCAAGACCCCATTGTCATTATGGTCACATTATTCTTCTCCTTGTTTGGCCTTATTGACCCTGAGTCCCTGCCTTCACTCACCAGAACTCCCCAGTTCACTTTTGTCATCATCCGCTTTGTGTTTGGAGTCTACCTGATAGTGACCTTGATTGTGCTGATCAACCTGCTGATTGCCATGATGAGTGACACCTACCAGAGGATACAGGCCCAGTCTGACATGGAGTGGAAGTTTGGCAGGGCCGTGCTCATCAGGGACATGACTAGGAAGTCTGGAACGCCTTCCCCCTTTAACCTCTTCACACATCTTCTCTATTATATCAAAATACTTTGCAAACACAAAGGTACAACTGCTAATTTATATGCAGATTTGTGTCATGGAACGTTTTTACTTTACAGTCCTGGACCATGTCCCCAGGGCCTATTGAGGAAATGAAATGAAATGGTTGAATGTCAGCTGCTGTAAGAGTTTTGAGGGAGACCTTGGAAAGTGGGAGCATGTCAGATAACAGTGCCTGGATTTATTTAAGGCCCTCATCGAGGGGTAGTATTTGCTGCATCAGGAACCACACTCATGGCTTCATTCTGTCCTCACTTAAGGTCAAGCAACTCCTTTGAGGCAGAAAGTAGAACATGAGTCCATGGTGCTTGCTATTGCTTACATTACAGACTAGAGTTGGATGGGAACTCGATTTTTCAATATGTGGGAAATTCTGTAAGTTTGGAAAAAAAATTCCATTCCAAAATGGAACAAAACCAAAAATGTTTCTGGAAGACAAAATTCTGAAAAAAAAAATTCATTTCAGGTGAATCAAAGCATTTCATTCCAATTTTGACATTTTTATACTATAAAATAAATTTCTACGTGAAAAGTCATTTCAAAACAAAAAATGCAAACGTTCCATTAAGAAATGTCAAAATGGAATGTTTCAACCTAAATCCAGATCCCTTTTTTTCTTCCCCCAAACTAAACTGCCTCAAAATTGACACCTTTACTGTGAAATGTTCCACTCTCAAAGAATCGGTATTTTCCAACAGAAAAAGGCTCCATCAGAAAATTTCCAATCAGTTTATTACAGACCAAATACCCTCCATGTGACCCAACAGTGGACATCTAGTCTGGTGGCCACAGAACTTCGATATTTCTGATCCTGCTCACAATATTATGCATGTTACCACAATGCATAGTAACTTTATACCATTGTATGCCATTCCAAGCAACGCATCAAAGCACTTTCCACTCATCTGCACCTAAGTGTGTCTAATAGGGTTCAATATAGAGGTTTCAGGTATATAAGCAATGATCACCTCCAACAAGAATATCTTTCCAATGAAGACAGATGGCTCTCTGTTAGATCCAGACAACTCCTGGTCCAGGAATATCATTTGCTATGTGGCAAGGTGGGCAGTTAGTCCCTCAGACTTTAGTTTGCCTCCCCTCCCAAATTCACAGGTCCATCTTCTCTACTCCCCCAACCCATATTATCACATAGAATGTTCTATATGCTGACACAACTCTGTCCTCCGCTCCCAAATTTTTTAGAAATGACACCCCTGCCCTAGCCATCAGTGGGGCTAGATGGGTGGTAAGGCAAGTGCAGGAAGAATATCTCCAAGTCTAATGGAAACTGTTACTTTCCAGGAAAGGAGAATGAAAGTCGGAGCCTCAGAGTTTTCTGACGTATTTCCTCTTAGAGAGACACTGCTCCATTTCTTGTCACAAACATACAAGAGAATGGGGTATAAGTGCCCTCATATGACTTGATCCAGAGAGATCAGTTTTAATTTATTTTAAAATAAAGGTTTGGAGGGTTATACATTTTTATTCCACTGACGACATTACATTGGGAATGTTCCAGAAAACATGGTATAATTGCAGTTGTGGGGTTTTCATATACATAGCCCTTTCCTATATGACCAGTGTGGTAAACCCCGAGCAGACAGCTACCAGTGGGGGTGGTGGTAAGGAAGGTAACCACGGGTCAATTGGGCTCAGCTGGGTAGAGGCTGCCAGAGACCCAGGCAAGATCAGCCGATACCAATTAAGCCCTGACAGAGACCTTTTTAAACCCTCCTCCCCAGCTAGGAAAGGGAGGAGAGAGATAGAGGGAGTGAGGCTGCCAGCAGGTTGGAGGCAGCAGGACTGGGAGCCTCTCAGAAGGGAGGCAACTTTCGTCCCAGACACAGGGGAAAAACCCAGCCAGAACAGAGCGATAAGGGGAAGGGAAAGCCTGCCCTTGGGCTTTCTAGGCAGCTTGCCTAGACAGCCCGTGGCTCGCCAGAGCAGAAAAGACTTGAGCCAGTGAGCCAGAGAAGGCACTTTGCCACACCAGTTAAATGGACAACTGCAACTCCCCCTTATCCCCAAACCAGAACCAAGCATCCATCATTTAACCAAATAACTAATAAACATAATAGTATTTTATTTCCCAAGAAGCTCTGGAAACAGGATATATATAACTGTAATCCAAGATAAAAAGGACATCAAATTGGAGTTAAGATTGGGCACGTGTTAGTAATTTAAGGGTAATTCCAGGGATGTTGTGAAGAATCAGAGGGGTAGCCGTGTTAGTCTGGAATTGCAGAAGTGACAAAGAGTCCCGTGGCACCTTAAAGACTAACTAAAGTATTAGAGCATAAGCTTTCGTGGGCTAATACCCACTTTGTTGGATGCATCCGACAAAGTGGGTATTAGCC
>ML677507.1:4721933-4788275 GCA_007922305.1 Dermatemys mawii
TGTTAACTCTGCCCTGTTGTGACACGGTGGAATAACCATACAATTAGGATTAGTGCATAATAGTGTCATAGAACAGATTAAACTGATTTCTAAGGCAACACTGGACTCTTCCCCTTTTTTTCCTCATGATGCCACTATAGGGCAGAACTAAGAAACTAACATCAATAGTAAATACAAACAAAAAAGCCTTAGAAAAAAGAACATGTAGGCTGTGGAATTGTTTTGCAGTAAGAAGTTATATTGCTTGAGATATTAAAATCTACACTGGACTAGGCACTTGAAAACAAACTGTTAGAGACAATCCTGCACTGCTTCTGCAGGAGTATGTGGACAAGTCGAGCTAATAAATCTTTCCCATCTCCAATGTTTGTGGTTTTATGAGAAATGTAATCCCAGGAGACTGAGGGCCTGATCCTGAGAAGTGAAGTTAATGGACTAGACTTCACCCTAGGCAGACCTACTATAAATAGGTCTGTGTCAGGGCTGCTTATTGGCATTGGCCCCATTCTCAGTCATTTCAGACCCTCTTGGCATTTGAAGTTGTGATTTTCCAGTGAACTGTGGATTGCGTTCCTGTCCATGTTTTTCCCAGTTGTCTGGTTCAGAAATGCATCTCAGTGTGTAGTACCACAAGGCTGGCAGGGGAACAATGTCCTACAGAGAGGAGCAAACATCTGAAAAAATATTCTACTCAAATGAAAATCTAACTTCTTTGTGTTCACTTGCTCGCTATGTTTAAATTGGGTGAGTGTATCCAGAGAGTGTATTCATGGCAGGAAAGTTGGTGTGAACAACAAATGTTAAGTGAATATGAGAAGATATTTTTGGAGAGCAAATTTTGCAACCACAATTCTAAGGGCAGGTCTACACTTCGGCGGGGATCAATGCTTTGAGATCGATCTATCGGGGATCGATTTATCGCATCTAGTCTATATGCGATAAATTGATCACTAAGCGCTCTCCTGTCGACTCCTGTACTCTACCGCTGCGAAAGGCACAGGCGGAGTTGACGGGGGAGCAGCAGCAGTCGACTCACTGCCATGAAGACGCCGCGTTAAGTCGATCTAAGTATGTCGACTTCAGCTACGCTATTCTCATAGCTGAAGTTGCAGATCTTAGATCGATTCCCACCCCCACAGTGTAGACCAGGGCTAAGTGTTAGTCTTCCTGCCAGAAATCAGAAGCATTGCTGTGTGACCTATCTAAGATAATCAGATATCAAACTGCTGCAGGCCAAGAATTATTCCCCAAAACTAATTGACAAATAATATCTAATAATGATTACATTCAAGAAAATTGTAAGTCGCTAGTGGACAACTTGCAAATGGAAAAGGAGGCTAAAATCAGTGAATGTATTATTTACTATGCATTTATCATCTCTTATCTCGGGGTATTGGCATGGGACATAGTAATTTGGACAATTTTTTGTATTTTTTAATTAAAAATGGCTTTATGGTCAAACTGGAAATTTCCATGACAAATGATTGTCTTTGACAAAAAAAATCATTTTTTTAATGAAAAACCAAAATCCCCAACATTGGAAAAAAATCAAGGGATTTGGTAACTGAAAACCACAAAAATTTCAAGTCAGTCAGATAAAAATTTTCAATAAAACCAACTATTTTTCCGTCTGTCTGAAATTTTTCAGTTTTTGAGAACCGTAAATGTTGAAGGGTTTTAACAAACAAACAAGAACCAACTCAAAACACTGACAAAAATTGTTTTATTTTTAAATTTCATCCAGAACAGGTTTTTTTCTAAGGAGGCATTTCCCAAAAATCTCCATGAAATTTACAAACTTGGGTCTCTAAAGGTGGCCTCCTAAAAATCCTCATTTAGACACCCAAATAAAAGCTTCTCTTAGGAGCCTAAATGCATATTCATGAGCTGAACTGTAGGTACTAGGGTGTGAAAATGTTGTTCAATGATTATGGTAAACCTCAGCTGTTAGCTGACTGTTTTTCAGGGCCAAAAATTTAAGATGAATAATGTTTTTCTATTTTGGGATCAAGGCGTGGGGTAAGCCAATCATTCCACTCCTGGGTATTAGTGATCTTTCCAATACAGCCCAGTATGCCAACGCCATAGCTGGGGACATATAGTGAGAAAATAAATTGAAAATAATCAGTAATGATTATTTGGATCCAATAATTTTTCTCAAGATAACTTGAACAACCCTCTGCCCAAACTGACCTGAGGCCCTGCCATTGCTGAGATATTTCCAATCTCATCTAAACCAAGCAACACAGAAATCTCATTGGAGACCCTAGTCTTTGGAGATGTCCATACTCAAGACTCACACAAGCCTTGAATGAACATCCAAACTTTGGGACTCTTACCTGAACCTCTGATACATCCAAGGGTTGTCTGTCACTAATTTCCTAGATGAAGATGGGAAGAGGGTTATTGGTATAAACCAGGGGTCGGCAACCTTTCAGAAGTGGTGTGCTGATCTTTCATTTATTCACTCTAATTTAAGGTTTCACGGGCCAGTAATACATTTTAACGATTTTAGAAGGTCTCTTTCTAGAAGTCTATAATATATAACTAAACTATTGTTGTATGTAAAGTAAATAAGGTTTTTAAAATGTTTAAGAAGCTTCATTTAAAATTAAATTAAAATGCAGAGCCCCCCGGACCAGTGGCCAGGACCCACGCAGAGTGAGTGCCACTGAAAATCAGCTCGCGTGCTGCCTTCGGCACTCGTGCCATAGGTTGCCTACCCCTGGTATAAACTATAAGTCTCTCACGCACCAGCCAGCACAATTGTGTCAAAAACAGAATAAGACGACAAGCATGGGAAAACATGAAGATAAGTCCTCATCATTGTAGAGGTTAAGATCATGTTTGTACACAATCCTACTCATTTGAGCTTCTGTGCTCCTCCAAGGTAAGCTGTGCTCCACGCAACAGAGGGACCTGATAAACGAAGAGGAAGACCTGGACAGCACTTCCGACACACGATCCATCAATATGCTGGCTCACACGTCCATGGGTTGGATTAGGGTTGCTGCCAAGAGGATGACGCAAGTATCACCAGAAGGTACTGACTCTTTGCCGAGCCTTATGCTGGAATACACAGTAGACTGCCAGAAGGGGACTAAATTACATAGGGTGCCCCAGTAGGGTGCACCTCTGAGACTGAACAAAGGAAAACATAGGATGAATATCAGGGGAAGGGGAGTCCTATTCAGGAGAGCTATTTGATAATGAAATGGAAAGAAGGCCCATTTGCTGGAGGGCTCAATGTAGGGAAGAATCCGCCACTGGATGATTTAGACATCCTAATGGGTCTTTTCCATCTCCTTGATTCTAAATCTTTCCCTAGGAAAGGCGAACAGTTGATCCTTAATGTAGCTGTTGCTTTTTCTCTGTACTTCTGGGATCCTCAGACTGTGTGGTTGGGCTGTTGCTATATGTCTCACTTCTATTATTTCTGAACAGCGTCAGTACTGTCGGTGCAAATAGCCTCTTCTTCTGCAGCTCTTGTCTTCCTGTATCCTGCAATTGCTTTCCAATATCTCCCCACCACACTGATTCTCCGTATTGGTTCATGTAGCTGGAAGAGTCTCTCTTCCTTCCTTATCTACACATCTGGGTTTCTTTGTCCCCCTTTGCTGTCCTTTGTTGTTTCACTTCCTAAGAGTATTTTCCATTTTGGGAAATATTGTGGCTGAAAGGTGCTTTGCAGAATGAACTTCTGCATGTGCTACCATATCTAGGCACAACAGAGCACGCTAAGGGATGGTGTCATTACTCTGCCTGACTTTGCTTTAATGCTGTTGGTTCAGACACTTCGGAGTCAGTTTTCAAAGCGGTGGGAGGGAGGGGGCTTCAGCCAACACTGCCTATGTTTTGTCTGGAGAGGCCAAACTGTACATCAGTGTAACACAACATGTCACTAACACGACTCTCCACAAAGATTCTTCCTCCCCCTCCACAGTTATCTAGCGTGGCTTGGAATTTACAGTGCTGTTGGAGGCGGCTGGAAGGGAGGTTTCTTTTCAGTAGGTTAGGCCGACCCTGTGAGTTTGAAGAGAGGAAACCAGATATTGGCAAATCGAATAAACACAATGGAATTCCATGGCACATTCAGAATGAATTTTGGCAGGGGCAGAGGAGGCACATTTCTGGTGAAAGTGAGCCTCCTCCTTTTTTGTTGCCTTAGCAATAGAAGAGTAGAGGATGGGGTGTTTCCATCACTCCCTTCTAGGGTAACCAGATGTCCTGATTTTATAGGGACAGTCCTGATCTTTGTGACTTTGTCTTATATAGGCACCTATTACCCCCACCCCCTGTCCTGATGTTTCACACTTTCCACCTGGTCATCCTACTCCTTTCTGCCTCTTTCAGTGTACACTCACCAGGAATGGGTTCAGTGTGAAAGATTGCCTCCTCCCTTGGCTGCAGGGCCAGCTGGAGTTTGCACGGGATGGATCCTGCATTGCAGCAGGAGCATGTTTTGCAGGGAAAGCTCAGAGACGCATTTATTCCATGATTCATATTTGTTTCCTATAAGTTGCTGCCTCTGCCTCACCAGATTGGACTGAGCCCAACTTAATTTGCAGAGCCACTGACTGCAGCTTTCAGTCTGATACAGGCTGGATTTGAACCCATGAAGTAATGGTGAAGGGCTCTCTCCCCCTTTACCACGCCATTGCTCCCTCAATAGGAGCTTCAAGTGCACGTCTGAAGGCAGAATCCTTTCCGTAAGCAATCCCATTAAATCAGATGCAATCATTGCATTAACTACAGAAGATTAATATCAAATACACAATACAACATATCATACAACTAATCCTAAGTAACGTATTTCATTGGGCAATTTAGTAGTTTGTATATGTTTCTTTCCTTAATCATGAGAACCTAAGAGTTTAAGAACTCAGCAATCTCAGCAGCTCCAAATAATATCAGACAATATATCTGAAGACACTGAGTTTGTGAGGGTCCATAAACAAACACATGCAGACACCACAATTGCCAGCTCATCTGCACAGCCTCAGGATGGAACACTAGAGCTCTGGTCCAAAAGCAGATCACCACCACCTGAAAAAAATGGGAATTCCCATGACCTTCACAGCAGTTTTGTGAGAGAGACTCTTTGTAGTCCTCCAACCACCAGGAGGAAGTCAAATCACAAACACCTGAACAGGTCTGATTTCATCCAGGAGAGGGCAATGGGGCTGGGCACTTACACTGAACCAACTCCGCCTGTTAGAGGGACTCCAGAAAAAGAACCCTTGGTGCACGGGTGGGGGACTTTCTCCTCTTGCCCTCTTAGCCATCTCTTGTTCTGTCCTTAGGTGGGCACATTCAAAGCCCTCTGCCAGCAGGGCCGCTGCGCATTGAGGAGGCAATAGACTGGCACGGCGTGGCTCTCCGTTATTACTCCTTGAAAGTGCAGATGGACAGAGCACTGTTCGAGAGAGAATTGTCCGTGCACGCTGAGGACAAGAGAGGTGTCAGCCCATCCTTCTGCTCGTGAACGGCCAGGATGTGTGCAGGGTCTAGCCTGTTTGCACCCAGCTCCCCAGTACCAGCGATTGCTGCAACATGGGTCCCCTTTGGGCTGCCTGAATGCAGGACGGCAGGAACAGCGGCGTGTTGTATGTCCAAACAGAATGCAATAAAGATAATTTTCCATGTTTCCTCCATGTCCAAGTTTGTTGGGTTTTTTGTACTCGCGATCCTCCCTCTGGGGCCTGATCCTGAGAGGTGCCGAGTGTCTTCGGCAAGATACATCTGGATGGAGCCCAGCTCTGAGGAACTCAGCACTTCAGAGGACTGGAATCTAATATGGGAATTCTGACTAGTCAGACACGACCTCCTCCAGCACCCATAGGAGGTGCTGGTCATGCTACATGCCCTCGAGAAGGGAGCTTCCACTGAAGGTTCAGATTTGGCTTCTGGT
The DNA here is from genome assembly GCA_007922305.1 of Dermatemys mawii. Taxonomy (NCBI): domain Eukaryota; kingdom Metazoa; phylum Chordata; order Testudines; family Dermatemydidae; genus Dermatemys; species Dermatemys mawii. The sequence continues at coordinate 4,727,845 of ML677507.1, forward strand.
TTCTTCTTGCCTCAGTAGCTGCGGCAGTTTTACTGTGCCTATTCCACCGGTGGTGGAGGGAATCACTGGGCTATGGAGACAGCAATCGCACTGGCCATACAGCTTAGGCTAGAGAAACACTCTCCTGTGTAAAGAGAGCAAGGCGTACTTGTGGCATCTTAGAGACTAAAAAATTTATTCGGGCATAAGCTTTCATGGGCTAGAATTCACTTCATCAGATGCATAGAGTGCAACATACAGTAGGAAGATAGATATACAGATAATATGAAAATGTGGAGGTTGCCATACCAACTCTAAGAGGCTAATTAATTAAGGTGAGCTATTATCAGCAGGAGAAAAAAAACTTTTGTAGTGATAATCAGGATGGCCCATTTCAAACAGTTGATAGGAAGATATAAGTAACAGTAGGGGGATACTTAGCATAGAGAAATAGATTGCAGTTTGTGTAATGACCCAACCATTCCCAGTCTTTATTCAAGCCTAATTTAATGGTGTCCAGTGTGCAAATTAGTTCCAGTTTAGCAGTTTCTCGTTGGAGTCTGTTTCTGAAGTTTTTTTGTTGAGGATTTGCCACTTTTAGGTCTGTTACTGAGTGACCAGAGAAACTGAAGTGTTCTTCTAGTTTTTGAATGTTGTGATTTCTGGTATCAGATTTGTGTCCATTTATTCTTTTGCATAGATACTGTCCAGTTTGGCCAATGTATATGCAGAGGGGCATTGCTGGCACATAATAGCATATATCACATTGATAGATGTGCAGGTAAACAAGCCACTGAGGGCATGGCTGATGGGATTAGGTCCTATGATGGTGTCCCTTGAATAGATATGTGGACAGAGTTGGCACTGAGCTTTGTTGAAAGGTTCCTGGGTTAGTGTTTTTGTTTTGTGATGTATGGTTGCTGGTGAGTATTTGCTTCAGGTTGGGAGGCTGCCTGTAAGCAAGGACTGGTCTCTCTCCCAAGATCTGTGAGAGTGAGGGATTGTTCTTCAGAAGACGTTGTAGATCTTTGATGCGCTGGAGAGGTTTTAGTTGGGGGCTGAAGGTTGACAGCTAGTGGCGTTCTGTTACTTTCTTTGTTGGGCCTGTCCTGTAGTAGGTGACTTCTGTTCTGTCTTTCCTGTGTAAAACCAATCCTAGCTATGCTACCAGCTGTCACATAGTGAAGAATTGCATTGTCCTCCATAATGCAATGGACTACACTGCTTTCACACACAGCCCTGGTGTGTAGAGGTGTGAGGGCTATAAATCCCCATCTCACCCCCGATAGCTTTACTCCCTTGCTCAGGAATTAGGCACAGCAGCAATCCCCAGTCACTCCTGAAGGCAACGACTGTTGGAGGCTGATGGCAACAGAGGAGCTGGGCCAGCTAGGAGGATGTTCCACACAGCTCAGCCGTGGAAAGGGTGTAGCTCTGGTCTGCTCCCCCTGGTGCTCCCAAAGGCAGGAGACCCAAGTCAGCTTCCTGTGCAGCCGTGCTTCTCTGCAGCTCTCCACAGGGCTCTGGCTTCATGGTTACATGTAGCCCAAAAGAGATGAGAGAATAGTACAGTGAAGAGAAATGGAAGGTGTAGACCCACATCCTTTAGGACTGCCCCCTCACCAAACCCAGGGGTTGTGCCACCTGGGACCTGCATTTCATTGAAATCCATCCAGCGACTGGGGCTTACCAGTGTGAGCAGCTACCATGGGGAGAAGTGACATGAATTTAGCTGGTAAAATAGGCACCCTGAGGATGGTTGGGACTACTGGTTAGCACAAGCGGGCAGGGAGTCAGGATTGGTCCAGAATCTTGACACTTAATCCCTGTTTACAGGCCGGTCACTTAACCATCCTGTGCCTCAGTTTCCCTGTCTGTAAATGGAGATGAGAATATCACCTCCCTCGTGGGAATGCTGCAGCAGGCTGGGGTCCTGGGAGAGCTTGCGCTTTGGGACATATCTGCGCTCTCATTGAAATCAATGGCAAAAAATCCATTGATTCAGTGGCAGCAGGGCTAAGTCTTCTATAAGGGCAAATAAAGGTTGCGAATTTTTGGCTTCCATAAATCTGCATCCTGCCGTTGGTGGTCTGTCTGAACAGGCTTTGTGTGAGCTAACCTCCTCTCCCATCCCCGCAAGCAGCCAGGCTGCCTGTCTGTGGGTGGTCGGGACAGCGCCTGCATACCACCGAGAATGGATGCTGAGGAGACGCTCCGTGCGGTGTTCGAGATCCCCGTGCTGTGCAGAAGGAGGAGTTCCAATGGGCTGAAGTCTCCAGGATGAGGCAATGCTGGCAGGAGGGTGGGGGGAGACAGCGCGTGGTTTGCTCAGAACCGAAGTATTAGAAGTATTCAGGAGTTTGGGCAGAAGCTGAGTCTTGCTGCCGCAGGTTTTGTTTGAGGGGGGGTGTTTGCAGTGGTCTACCTCTTTCTGCGGTATAATAGAAGAGCTACTTTAGGCTCAGTTGAGAGTCTTGTTATCTGCTGCAGAGCAGAATCACTGATACCTTGGTGTAAGCATTAGACCTACTTTGGACTGCCCAGCGCACACCAGCAGTGAAGCTCGCACACTGACAGCTGAAATCACTGTGTTAAGTGTTGGAATGGGGGGCTGAAGACAGCTCGGTGAGCAGTCAGCCTGACAGCTGGTGGTGCGGCACGGCCAGCAGGGGTGGCTGGTGGAGAGGCGTGGCCAGCAGGGCAGCTGGCAGAGAGGCGCGGCAAGCGTCCAGAAGAGGTGTGGCAATTGGCCGCTGGGGTGACGAATGAGTTCCCGAGCAGAGCAGCGTGTAAGGTGCCTCCTTACCCCCGCCTACTTTCTGCACAGGGTGGGAGATGAACTCTGTGGATGAACTCTCTGGACTCTGGGGCTGCCCTGGCCAAGGACAGCAACTGTGAGTGGGGTACAGAGAAGGGACGGGCACGTTAAAGGGACTTTTGGGTTGCTGGAGTTAAGACCCTGAGGGGAAAAGGACAGGAAGTTTTTCCTAATATCCAGCCTAAACCTCCCTTGCTGCAATTTAAGCCCATTGCTTTTTGTCCTGTCCTGATAGGTTAACGAGAGCAATTTTTCACCCTCCTTCTTGTAACTGCATTTATATACTTGAAAAAGGTTATCGTGTGCCCTCTGTCTTCTCTTCTCCAGACTCAACAAACCCAAGTTTTTTAGTTGTTCCTCATAGGTCATGTTTTCTAAACCTTTTATCATTATTGTTGCCCTTCTCCAGGCTTTTTTCAATTTATTCACAACTTTCCTGAAATGTGGCTTAGGAGACTCCTGCTAATACAGCCCAGAATGATGTTTGCATTTTTTTGCAACAGTGTAACACTGTTCACTCATATGTGCACTTAAAAGGATCAGAAGGATTAAATTAAAAACAAAATTGCTTTAAGGCACAGTCTTGTATGCAAGCAAAACTGCCACTGAAGTCAGACCTGATGTGGGTAATTGTGATGGGATTCCTGGGGTATAAACTGAAAGTCTGTTATGCCCCCTTAACTCTCCAGCCTGAGCTGTCTTTCACAATGCTTTGCCAGTGACAAGCCGCAAACCCTCCAGGTGCTGTGATCACTCAGCCATCAGTATGTGGAGACGCACACCCAGCTAAATTGCACCAAGGGGCTCTAAGCCACTCATGAATTATACAGAGAGAGACACCAGCAAATCCCACCAGCCCACAACCTTGCACCCCAGAAATATACCATCTTCCATGGCACAAGCCTTCCTTAGACAGTGCAAGCTCATTAGCTAGTTCGCCACTCCAACAAAAGGTAGTGGACATGCAATAGCTCTTGTTAACCGGAGCTGAGGTTCTCCAAGCACTTCAACCCAAACCACACTGTGTTCAGTATTACAGATTTATTAACCACAGAGAAAGAGAGAGAGAGATTTTAAGCTGCCAGCATAGAGACCAAGTTGGTTTGTAGCAAAGCGGTGACTCACCCTGAGGCGCCTCCCGCTGGTCTGTCCGGGAAGTAGCTCTTCCAGCGTCCGGTGCACCCTCTGCAGGCCGTAGTCCCGCTTGCCACTGGCCCCATGTCCCTCCCTGGACCCCGGTGCCCTCTTCCCTAGGGTACTACACCCCTGCAGTACCCACACAGTCTCAGGGTCTCCCCACCCTGGGGAACCCCCACCCCCTATCCCCACCTTGCCTCAGTCTAGGTAACTGCAAGTCACCACTTGCCCCTGTTCACTGGGGCAGACTGCGGTATTATTGCCATTCATCATTAGCAAGGAGGGTTTGGCCTGCTGCTTCTGCCTTTAGAGCCCTGGGCTGCCCCCTACAACCCCAGTACCCCTTTGTTGGGCCATCCCCTAGGCCCTGCAGCCTGGGGGTTTCCAGGCCAGAGCATCCCCAGCTCCTCTTGCCTTGCCCCAGCCCTGCTCCACTCTAAGTACCTTGTCAAACTCCCCAGCAGCCAGGCCTGTCTACATCCACAGACAGAGGAGACTGTCTCTCTTACTCCTGGCTTCCCTGCCTTTATATAGCCAGCTAGGTCTGTATGGGGCATGGCCCCCAGCTGAGTCTGCCTCCCAATCAGCCCAGGTCCACTCTACTGAGCCTGGGAGCAGCTTGCCTGGAGCCACAGCCCTTCCCTGGGCTGTTTTAACCCCTTTTCTGCAGGAGTGGGGCAGCTGCCCCACTACATGGTTACATAAGAGATAAAAATAAAATCACAGTCTACGTTCTAAAGACTAAGCAAGATTTGAGTCAAGCAGTTTCTCACCCCGCTGGATGTTTCAGGCTATTGACAGTTCTTATTACACAGGCAGAATTTCCTTCTCAGCCTGAGACTAGTCTCCACAGTTCAAAGTCTTTGTCTTCCCAACAATCTTCTGGGGAAGATGCGGGAGGAGAGAGGCCTAGGGATGATGGCACTGTCCCTCTTTTAGACTTTTTTCCAGCTGTGACATGGGAGTTAGGAACCCCACAATTGTGGTTAAGGCACTGGACAGGGATTCTGGAGAACCAGGCTCTGTCGGGCCTCATCTGCAAACTCCCTTGTGCCTTTGGGCAAGAGAGACAACCTCTCCGAGCCTCAGGGTACATCTATACCGGTGGGTAGTGTTCGATGTATAGGGGATCGATTTATTGCGTCTTGTCTAGATGCAATAAATTGATCCCCGAACACACTCCCTGTCGACTCTGGAACTCCACCTCGGCAAGAGGAGTAAGCAGAGTCGGTGGGAGAGCCGCCGCGGTCGACTTGCCGCCGTGAGGATGACCAGGTAAGTCGAACTAAGATACTTTGACTTCAGCTACACGAATAGAGTAGCTGAAGTTGCGTATCTTAGTTCAACTCCCCCCACTAGTGTAGCCCAGGCCTCAGACCTTCTCTTCTGTTTGTATCCCTTTCTTCTGCCTTTTGTCTGCCTTGTCTAACTGGAGTGGAGGCTTCCCAGGGCGAAGACTGCCTCTCGCTGTGTTTACACAATGCCTTGAGGACAATGGTGCTCTGGTTTCACTCGGGGCTTCTAGGCACTATTCTACACAAATAATAATAACTAGTAATGTCACTGGCTCATCTATGGCCCTACCATTCCCTAAAGGATGTGGGCCTTGGCTGAGTTGGGTCTGATGCTAAAAGAAAAGGGGCCGCGCTGTCAGTTCGGGCAGCTGGAGTCCACCACTGGCTATTTTTGTGGTTAAACGGTTTAAATCAAGTTAACGGCTTTACAAATTCGCTTTCAAAACCTCCCTCGCAGCCTGCAGTCTGACTCCAGCACAGCTGAAGACGCAGACTGGGACTCAGGAGTGTTTAGACAGGAGTGGGCGTGGTATAAGCTATCCAGATGCAACCCATGTGTTCTTCCAAAGCCGGGAAGGAGGTGGTGTTTGCCGGGTCTTCTGCATTGCCCTGGGGTGGCTGTTTACCACTTCCCTGTAAAGAGCAGAAAAGGAGCTACGTGATTTCTTTTATTCCTTGGCATCAACTCGCTTTGTGGCAGCTGCCGCTGAAGAAAAATGCATAGTGCAATTCCTGGGAGTCAAGGCTGCAGTAAAAAGGATTAACGAAGGGTGCTAACGCAAGCAGGATCTTAAATACAGCACAACCGGATTGTCCCTGAGCCGAAAAAAACCAGGGAACAGGGTCCTGCCCCTGATTTTTAGCTGCGCTCTGGCCCTGACTCAAGTAACAAGGCAGATTCATAAAGTGATCCAGTGGGCAGGAATCAGTAGGGTGACTGCGGGAAAACGGAAACTTGTGTGAGGATGATCCCAAGAAGCTGATCTAAGAACCGAATGATGTAGTCTCCAGCACCCTTTACACCCGAAGCCCTGGGTTCTAGGAATCTACAACCACCTTTGTATGTGAGAGAGAGACGAAGACACAAATATACCCCACCTCTTGGTTCATGATGGGCTGGCTCCTGGCTGGCCTTGGGGAAGCCAGACACCTGTCTCCCTAGGTCCTGTGTAATCACTGAGGTCTAGGCACGGGGTCCAGAAAAGCTGACTACAGTAGCAGAGCCATCGCCCTGAGCCCTGAATTGCCCCAGGGTTTCCAGAGAGTCTCCCAAGGCCATTGCAGAAGCAGAGCTGTGATGTATGATTCCTCTCAGCCAGCTCGAAGACAGACTAAGGGCATGACGCTGCTCTCATTGACGTGAGTGTAAACTGGGAGTAACTTCACTGTAGTTAATGGAGTAACACCAGAGTAAAACGGGTGGGAGGTGAGAACCAGGTCCTTTGAATTGGCTGCAGGCAAGTAATAAAAAGAAATGCAGCTGAGCTCTGACAGCCATTCAATACACTACCTGTTCCTGCTCCCACTCCCATTGATGTCTGTGGAATAATGCCTGTCGACTACAATGGGAGAAGGATTGGGTCAGAATGGTGTCATCGTAATGGATACATGTTGGGCCCCCCCCCCCCGCATCCCCCAAGTCCTTTGGGTACAAGATTAAGCGACTGTCATATTGATCAGGCTCCAACATGTACTTACCCCAAAGACAGCTCATCTTTCGCAACAACCTCAGAAGAAATTATATAAAGACTCAAAGTCGCTGCTGGTGCAACTGCAGTAATGCTGAGTTGGCAGGTCCAAAGCCAGGAAGGAACTGCGCCATCTTTCTCCATTCATCTGGGCCAACACTCCAGCCCCGTGACCTGTGGCGCTCCCGGCTTTGCCAGCCCTCATGAGCAGAGATCCACTAAGGACGATGTGGTGGGGTTCCGTGAGGTGGAGAGAAAGCATGGCCCAGTGGTTAGGGCACTGGGATGAGGTGTCTGCTCCACACTTTCCTTGAAAGGGTTAGTGCAGATTGTTAAGGGGGCTAATTAACCCAACTGACCACAGGGGAGAGGAATCAGGTGGCCAAGCAATCCGCTGACTGAGGGAGAGATCCCAGCTGAGCCGGAAGGACCGGCGATGGGACTATAAAGACAAGAAATTGGCAGCAGAAAGGGATGCTGGGAAAGTCTGCAGTCACTCTCTGGGAGAAGGGAGGTGAAGCAGGGCTGGCAAACCCAGAAAGGGGGGAGTGCCAGGTGGTTGGACAGGGCTCAGGGAAAGCTAGTGAGCTTTAAGAGGGAACAGACCTTGACTTCTGGCTAGACGGTCCCTGAGCCAGAACCTGGAGCAAAGGATGGTCCCGGGTTCCCCTGCCAGCTGCTGAGGGAGCAGCACTATGAGGCAGCAAATGGGAAGACTCCCTGAGCCTTTTTGTGGAAAGAGGCTTTCCCGCCTCAGAAGGGAAAACCATTGGGTATCCTGGCCGGAGGCCAAGTCACCAAGAGGCAGCAGACGCTCGTGGGAAAGAGAGGGGCTGCAGACCAGAGAGAGAGAGAGAGGCGGAGCGAGAGCGTGCAACTGCAGAAAAAGGCATTGAGCTCATGAGCTATTCCCCAGAGTGACCAGGAGGAGGCGCCATCCCTGCAGTGAGCGGCACACCCCCATTACAGGCACTAACCTAGGACTTCGGAGACGTGGGTTCAATTGCCTGCTCTAGAGACAATTCCCTGTGTGACCTTGGGCCTTAGTCGCTGGGCTGTAAAATGGGAACATTAGCTGTTCCCTCCCTCACAGAGGTGCTGTGAGGACAAATACTGCTTTGCTTGGGATTGGGTTGAAGCTGTCATTTGAGATAAATGCCACAATCGAGCTCCTTTATGGCACCAGATGCCTCAAACAATAGGAGCCACCACCCAAAACATAACCATGCTGGGCTGGTCAGAAACTGGGCTAGGTGTGCTCCTGAGGGCATCCTCTGCCAAAATATTAAAAATTCTGCGCACAATATTTTAAAATTCTGCAAGTTTCATTTGACAATAAATAAGTGCAGAGGATCCAGCATGGTAGCAGGGAGCACAGGCCACTGGTTGTACAAAGGTGGGAGATCACCCTGCAGCCCCACCCCTGGACATGGACTCAGCGGTGAGGTTATACCCAACTCTGACACAGCACAAGGCCTGGGCCTGCCCCAGAAACACCAGGTGTGGGACAGGCAGGCTCAACCAGGCAGGATACAAATGTGAAGGGGCTCAGTGGGGGCGGGGATCCAGGTGTGGGGTGAAAGGATTCTGTGTGGGACAATCTGGCTGCAGGCAGCCAAGTGGGGGGGTCTATATGTGTGGGGATCTGGATGCAGAGAGGCTCTTTGGGGCGTTCCAGATGCAGGGGCAATGGGACGCTGCAGGGGCTTCCAGATGAAGGTGGTTGGGGCTCAGCAGGGGGGTCTGGGTGCTTGAGGAGTGGGGCTTCTTGGGGTGGGGGTCTGGGTGAAGCTAGTTGGGAGTCAGTGGCATGGGAGTCTGGATGTGGGGGCCCAGGGTGGTGGAGGGGGGGTGGGGCTCTTGAGGATGGGGGTTTGAGTACAGGGAGCTCAGTGTGGGGTGGTCTGTGGTGTAAGAGTGGAGGTCTGAAGGTAGGGAGTCTGGGTGCAGGAGGCTCCAGAAGCAGGGGTTGAGGTTTAATGGGGTGGGATTTGGATTTGGAGGACTAAGGAGTTTCTTGATGTACGGGGTGAGGTTTTGCAGGGGTGTCTGGGTATGGGAAGTCCAGATGCACAGGGATTAGGCAGATAGGGGAGCATCTCCCACAACAGTGACCTCTCCTCCCACAGCTAAGGAGCGATGGGAACAGAAAGCCGGAGAGGATGCTGAGCTTCCTGATGTTGGGGGAGGCTTATGGGGGTGGGTCTGACACAGCCTCAGCAACTTCTTGCAAGGGAAGAGGAATTCTCATCCTCCCCTGCCTCCAACTACTGGAACTAGTAGCTGATCCAGGATCTGGGTAGCAGCCACTGGCTGGGGTGTCCCCAGGCCTGCAGTGATTTACCTCTCTGTTGGCTGCTCCAGGTGCCTGAAACAATGTACCTGAACAGCTAGGACTGCTCTTGCAGCTTCCCTTTGCTTCACTGTCAGAAAGTCATTTTTCTGCAGGGAAGCAAAGAAATCTGCAGAGGACATGAATTCTGCACACGTGCACTGGTGCAGAATTCCCTCAGGAGTATATGTGGCAGAGGAGTTTTGCCAGGTGTTGTCTGATGGAGTTTTGAGTGTGTGTGAAGACGGAGCCGGAAACACCAGGCACAGCCACAGAAGAACTGGTAACATGACCCAGAGGAAAAATGAAGAGTGAGATTTTTGGGAAAAGGTCTGGCTGGAAAAGTGGCTTGGAACTGTGAGCAAAGAAATTATCTCCTGCTGTTTGATTCCTGGTGCATTCAGGGAAACAGGACTTCCTACAGCCTTTGTAAATAAACATGACTGCGTCAAAGAAATACCTGACTCCATCATCAACATCTCCTCCTGTCAGAAATAGCCCCAGTTCTGGCTAAACACTTGTGTCATAAGAAGTAACAATACACTGAAGATTGTGATGTGCTTAAATACTACAGCAGTGGGGCCATATAAGTACCTAGGGTAGGTACGAAATGGACAGTGATTTGTGGTGATTAGCCTTTGTGATTTCAAAATAAAAAATTCCTTCGTGGTGCCTGAGTCGTCTGTTACTTTGTGATTCAAACATGAAACTATGTGATGAAGCTCAGCTCGACATCAGGAACAAAGGCGTTTGCATCACAGCAGAAAGGTCAGATAACAGGGAAAGACAATAGGAGTCTGGCACCAGATTAACATGAGTGCAGCCAGAGGTGGGGGAAGAACCGAGTGAATTTTCACTGTCTTTGTAAATGTCTCCCCAGCCAGCTCCCCGATGGAGAAGATCAGTCACCAAGAGCCATCTTCACCCTGGAGAGAAGACGCACGGCTGTCTCAATCCAAGCAGGGCCCAGATTTCCAGGTCTCAGGTATGATCAATGCCTTGTGATTCAGGGCACAGATTCTCAACTCTCTTGGTCTATGACCCTCAGAATGGCTGACGAGATCTTCCTATGTCCAGCCATCTCACAGTAGGGGGGCAGGGTTAGGTCCCAGGATGATTTCTCAGCCATTTTTTTGGGGTGCCAGATCAAATAAAGGTGGAGTGTGGGGGAGGAGCAGGTGGCTGAGGCTGCTGAGTGATTGGGCCCCTTGTTCTCCTTTGTCCTACCCACTGGCTGCTTAAATTCAAAGCTGGGGATGTGCTATTCCAAGGGACAGCAAACTCTGCTCCACAGACACTCAAAGGGCTGTTTCTCCTGCCCCAGAACTGAGCCCGGTGGGGGTGGGCGAGAGCGAGGAGTTACTCTGGGATCTGCTGGGGAGGAGGCAGAGCAGGGCACAAAATTCATATTTAGGTATCTTGACAGGTGGGATCACAGAAACCCCTTTGGAGACTGTCACCTGATGTGCTTTGACTACCTTTGAGTCTATTTTCCCTGCCAGCTTGGGACTTCAGGGCCCTGCCTGGTTTGAGCCAGACACGCTTGCTTGCTACAAACACAGACCCAAGTCTGAACTGCATCCCCTAAAGGCTGCAGGCTTAACTGAAAACAGTTTAAGAAGTGTTCCTGTCTCCACCACCCAGATGCCCAGTTCCCAGTGGGGTCCAAATCCCAAACAAATCCATTTTACCCTGTATAACACTTTATACAGGGCAAACTCATAAATTGTTCACCCTCTATTACACTGCTAGAGAAGTAGGCACAGCTGTTTGCCCCTCCCCCCAAGTATTAATACATACTCTGGGTTAATTAATTAATTAAAATCAAGTTTTACTTAACACAAAAAGTAGGATTTAAGTGGTTCCAAGTAATAACAGACAGAACAAAGTGAATTACCAAGCAAACTAAAATAAAACAAACAAATCTAAACCGAATACAGTTAGAAAGTGATCACAGATGAAATCTCACCCTCAGAGATGTTCCCATAAGCTTCTTTTACAGACTAGCCTCCTTCTAGTCTGGGTCCAGCAACCACTCACACCCCTCTGGTCACTGTCCTTTGTTCCAGTTTCTTTCAGGTCTCCTTTGGTGGTGGGGAGGCGCTCTCTTGAGCCAGCTGAAGCAAAATGCAGGCTTTCCAGGGGCTTAAATAGACTTTCTCTTGTGAGTGGTCCCCCTCCCTTCCCTTGTGTAGAATTCTAGTTACAAAATGGAGTTTTGGAGTCACATGGGCAAGTCACATGTCCATGCATGACTGAGAATTTACAGATGACAGCCATTGTTCACAAGTGACAAAGAGTCCTGTGGCACCTTAAAGACTAACTGAAGTATTAGAGCATAAGCCTTCGTGGGCTAATACCCACTTTGTCGGATGCATCACAAGCATCATTGTTCACAAGCTACCTTGAACATCCTCAGGTAGTTGCCTTATGTGGATTGGAGTCTTCCCAGGTGCCCTTGTCTGTTAAATGTTTGTGAACGCAGATATAATGCTGATTAGCCAAACTGATGTTGATTTCAGCCTGTCCCTATCTGCCCTGCCGGCAAAGTGGTGTCCATTAACTGTGTCCTGATTTAGTTAGGAATTGGTCCTGCTTTGAGCAGGGGGTTGGACTAGATACCTCTTGAGGTCCTTTCCAACCCTGATATTCTTTTTTATGATTCTATGAACATGACTCCTCAAGGTCCTATCCTAATGTGCTCTTGCTTTCACTGAAGACTAACCCTCTGTCAACCTGTTCTCCACTGCTTTGCCTAGTCATTGGTGCACAGTGGGTGTACAATGCTCCCAATCAGAGCAGTTGTGTGGTGTGTTTTTTTTAAAACCCATCTTGCATACATATAAATGCCTGCACAAAATGCAAATCAGGCCTGGTACGTCAACAGGAAATATACAGTGTGCAGGATCAGTCCTGTACACTCTAGAATAGGGGTCTCCAAACTTTGAGATGAGGGCCATATTAAATTTTTGAAGGGGCTACGTGGGCCGAAGCGAATGTGAAAAAAAATAAATATTTGCAAAACATATGCAAATCGTAAAAATACCAACACTACTGCATCAGTGTTGCATTAAATTCTAAATCAGGTTTAAAAGTAGCTGTATAATCAATGCAGGTCCTGTGAAATCACACACAACATTTGTCAATACATTAAAAAATCATTTCATGTTATTTTTTAATTTCATTGCCATCTTCTTTACTCCATTTATTGGAGATGTAATTAAGCATCTGGCTTGTATTCTTACTCTAAGACAGGGATCCGTGCCTGCTTGGCTGCAGCAGCGACTCTCCCATAAGTTGGCTCCCCTTTTGGGGGGACACTGGCTCCCGGGGGCACTCACCCCTCCGCACAGCTCAGCTGAGCTGCTCCTACGTGCGAGCTGCTGCCGGTGGCCCCTCCCCCTGCCTGCTCAGCTGCAGCAGTCTTTGCTCGCTTCTCCCTTGTTGGTTGGGGGGGCCGGAAAAATCCAAGCCGCGGGCCGGATCCGGCCCTCAGGCCGTAGTTTGGAGACCCCTGCTTTAGAAGCCTTCTGCATGAGTCATTCCAGTTGGCTAAGCATTCAGGCTCGGGCCCTGTCCTGATTCCAGTGCATTCCACAGAGACCAGGGCATTGTGCAGCCATATATGCTATTTTCACATCCTAAAGGTTCTCACACACACATTTCATCGCCCTCCAATGGCACCGACGATGCACTTTTCTCTCTCTCTTTCCCCCAAACCCTTGCATGTGGCTTCCCAGACAGCTGTGCAGAGGAGCGGAAAAGCTTGGGAAAGAAATGCTAATCTGTGCCATACGGTCAAACTCATGCCACATTTCTGAAGGTTAAATTTATACACAGCGTCTCTTTCAGTGAGAATGTCAGTGAACAGCCCATGAAATTACTGCACAGAAAGGGGGTGAGGGGGGATGTAAACTGTGGGAAATTTGACCCACTGGATTTCTTCTCTTTACTGATCTTGGCATCTGTTTCTTAAGTTTACTTCCTTGCGGGTCTTGTTTCTCTTGTTCAGATATATGCAGATGTGAATAGATGCAGAGTCGTATATGCTGACTGGTGGAGGAAGGCCGTAAAGGATTCACCACAAGCACTTTACAGAGCAAGTGGGCGAAGTCCTGACTTCACAGAAGTCCATGGGAGTTTTGCCAGTGACTTCAGTTGAGCTAGAATTTCACCCCTGGTCCCTGCCATGCGTAAATTTTCGCCCTGATGGGATGCGGGGAGAGCAAACAGTAGAGAGGGCCTGGGTGAGAGTAGGGTGACCAGATGTTCCCATTTTATAGGGACAGTCCTGATTTTTGGGGTCTTTTTTTATATAGGCTCCTATTACCCCCAGCGCCTGTCCCGATTTTTCACATTTGCTGTCTGGTCACCCTAGGTGAGAGAGAAGTGCTTTCATGATCCAATCATGTGCACCCTCACATTAGGAATGATGGCTACCCCATGGTGCCTCGGCTAAGGTTGGCCGTAAGTATTATTATTGCCTCACGTCTTGCGGGTATTGGAATAACTGTTTTAGGAAGGGGTTGAATGATGAGAGGACAGGAGTTTTCAGAGCAGAGTGCAGAAGGCATTGCATGCCTACAGAAGAGTGTGGAAAAAAGACCTGGCCACTAGCCATGGGGCAGGTGAGCACTACAGCCGCATCCCTGGCAAACCCCACGTCTTGGGCTGCTGATTCCTGATGGATCATTTGAACTACCCCAACAGTGACGTGCCGGCTTACCCAGCTCAGCTGCACCCACAGTCTACCCCCAAATACCCACGAAGGACAGCTCCAAAGCCCATTGAACTGCCTGGGAAGCTGCCTATAGACTTCAGTGGGCTTTGGATCAGGCATTTCATTCGCAGCCTCTCTACAAACCTTCCCTGAGACTCGCTGTGAACTGCAAAGTGCCGGTTTCTAAAACCCTCCGCTCCTGGCCCCTGCTTACATTCCTACAGTGAGTACCTCTCCTGCCGGTGCATCTCAGCGTGCGAGGTGAGAATTAGCGTGCATATTTAGGAACATATAGAGTGCCACCAACAAACACCGTTGTGCTTAACTCAGACCATGTGCACAAACAAACAGCATCCTCCAGGAGAGAGGGGAGGATTTCATTTGGACTTAGAAGCGCCAGCTGAGTCTACCAATCAGATCTCTCTGGGGAAAGAATACTATGGGGGAAAAGGGGGTCAGAAAACACAATGGCCTGATTCTCCATTGCCTTGCACTTTGGGTAGTCATTTACCTCTGCACAGTGGGTGTGGAAAGCTCCATGATGCAGAGGGTCCCAGGCAAAACGTCCCCTGTTCTTTTTCAAATAAGAATCACCTCAGGCCTGACAAACTCACTATACCTAACACACGTCTTACAGGATATTTATCTATTCAGAGTAACATATAAGGTATCTACTGGAGGCATGTATCTTGTCAGGATTCATAATCATTCTGAGAGGCATGTGTGGGTAATATTTAAGGAATAATGTATTTGTACTGAAAGCCTGCTTTATGGATTTGGAGTAAAGGTTAGTCACGGGGCTGGGGGGAAAGGGGGAATATATCTCAATGACGGCCTATTCAAGCAGGAGGAAGTTGTCACCCTGCCCTGGTCATCTGGTGTAATGCAGGGTTCGGTTGTCTAGTCTTGTACCATCCCAAGATTTTTGATGGAAAACCATCAGAAACAACTGCAAATCATCAAAACTGCTTGGAGATGAAAAAGGGATATTTCAACAGACAAGGAATCACCCTGCCTATGAGTGAATACAAAAGACTGCTACAGAATAATAACAGAGGTTGAGGAAAAGCACTCAGTATCCTTTCACTGAGGAGACATCTTGGGGAGCAGGGATGTTTCATGCAAGATCAGACCCTGGTTCCAGCGAAGCCAGCCAGTTCTGCAACAGATTGAATTTTGGGGGGGAAACCTACTTTATTAGCTAGGAAAGGGAATTATTCTCAAGTGTAGACTCAGGTTCAAGTCTGATGATATTGTTTGGAATTGTAACCAGTTATTTCCACCACTCTCTTTTCTTTCTAATTTCCTCTCAGTTCTTTCTTAAATACACCTACTTTTTGTTTTATTGTAAGTGGTGTGTGATTTCCAGAAGCAGTGATCTAAGGTAAAACTGGGGGCAGAGGATCAGGGGTTTCTGTGAGTAGCCAGTATCAGGGGCTGGATCTCACAATGGAAGGTGCAAGGGGACCAGGGATTTCCCCAACACCCCCCCCCACACACACACCTGAATTTCCAAACACCCTTCCCCCAGTTTTGTGAACTAGTATAGTTACATGCCAATTTTGGAAATGTGAATTGAAATTGAAACATTAATACACACTTTAAAAGCATATAGAGTGTAGGATAAAATATGTGTATATGAAAAAGTATAATAGATTTGAAAAGTATGAACATAGACTAGCTTCCTTATACATTGTAAGCAAAGTCAAAATGATTGCTCCCTGACAGCTAGTGATGAACTGGGGACTGTGGGGGAAAGGCTTCAGGAGCAGATTGTATTTACATTCACACTTAATCTACCTAGGTATCCAGAAAACAGAGCTATGTTGCAAGTGATAGATTTTGGCGGGGGCTGAGTTGCAAATCACTTGAATGGGGGGAGGGGGGAATGAAATAATGTTGTTGTTCTTATTGTATGAGTAAAGGGCAGTAGAACTGTACTTAACCTGTGCTAATCGAGCGCATCAAGAGAGAGGGTGGGGACAGGTGTTTTGCTCTGATGGTCTGTGTGAGTCACAAATACTATTTGACCTGCCCTTCTCCACTGTTTAAAGACAGAACTGATTAAGATTCATAGAGAGTCTCTTGGTTTGTTAAGTGACCACTACAGCTGAAATCACTGATAACTTAGTCACATAAAGACCAGGCTTCACATAAACACATAGTGTAGGCCAGTACTTAGTCCTCCTGTGGAGACACTTTTCCTACCCCACTGAGAGCTCAGCTGAAATCACTGAAAGCTGGGTGGAACTTCAAGGAACCAACTCGCAGAGATCACATTGGCAAGTGGCAGCAGAAGGTGACGGGTGGCACAGGGCCATTGTCAACTGAGCAAGGGAGTGAACGGTGGCACAACAGTGGCCAGGGTGAACAGTGAGCAGCTGGAAGAACAAGCAAGGTGCCTTCTTGCCCCTCACTTGGGAGGTGAACTCACAAGAAAGAACCTCTGAACTCCGTTGAAACACTGGTGAGTGGGGTGAGATGGAGGGAAAAGTGAGGGGCTGCAGGGCATGTTAACTAAACATTTGGTTTTGGACTATATTTTAGTGGCTTTGCTCCAGAATGCTACTGTAGATTTGTGACTGGGAATGGAAACTTATATAAGTGTTTAGTATCAAAGGGGTAGCCGTGTTAGTCTGAATCTGCAAAAGCGACAGTCTTGTAGCATCTTATAGACTAACAGATCTTAGGGATCCATAAGCTTTTGTGGGCTAAGACCCACTCTGTAAGATGCTACAAGACTCTTTGTTGCTTATATAAATGTGTTTCCTAATACGCCAAGATTTTTAAAATGAATTATTTGCCAAGGTTGTTATCTCACATCATTGTTACCTTGAGAGGTCATTATGTTGGGGAGTTTTTGTACTAAACATTATTATAATTATTTTTTACATAAGAATGGTCATACTGGGTCAGACCAATGTCCATATAGCCTGGTATCCTGTCTTCTGACAGTGGTCAGGGCTAGGTGCCCAGGGGGAATGAACAGAACAGGGAATCATAAAGTGATCCATCCCCTGTTGCCTATTCCAAGCTTCTGACAAACAGGCTAGCGACACTCAGAGCATGGTGTTGCATCCCTCCCCATCCTGGCTAATAGACCTATCCTCCGGGAATTTATCTAGTTCTTTTTTAAATCCTGTTATAGTTTTGGTATTCACAGCAGCCCCTGGCAAAGATTTCCATGGGTTGACTTTATGTGGTGTGAAGAATTACTTCCCTTTGTTTGTCTGCAAAGGGTCTGCCCCAGGGAGTGGGGGCTTGATGGTGACTGGCAGTAGCCCAAACTGAGGCAAGGTAGGCATAGAGAGTTGGGGGTTCCCCAGGGAGGGGAGACCCAGAGGCAGAGACTGTGGGGGTATTGCCAGTGGGCAGCACCCCAGACACAAGGGCACTGGGGTCCGGGAAAGGCACGGGGCCAGCAGACAGTTAGACACTGGCCTGCAGACGGTGCTCCGAGCTGGAAAGAGCTAATTTGCAGACAACCAGCAGGAGGCGCTGCAGGGGCGAGTCGTCGTGCCACTACACACCCCCCCCCTCCCGAAAATTCAAACATCCCCCTAATTTCAATTCCTGGGGAAAATACTGAAGGGGACTTGAGGACAGGGCAGCACCTCTTATTAATCAGCAAGGTGAAGACAGGACTGACAGAGCCCCATGGAGAGTGTTGGAGTAGCTGACAGGCTGGTAGTGTTAGGCTAATACCGAGTTACCACAGCCAGAGCCCGTCACAGTGAAGACAAGAGGTAATAAGGCAGTAACCAGGTCGAGTAACATCCGACACCTACTTTGTACAGGCGTAAGTGGCACTGAAGGGGCAGGGCCATGCAGAATGCAGCCAATTACCACAAATATACCAAGAATAAGAACTGGTCCTTCTCAGGGCTTGTCCTTTGCTGTTTCTTCATTGAAATACAGTGCCCGGGTGCCAGTCCTGGGATTCTTTGATTTATCCCCGAAACAGGGAGAACATGGGTGGCGGCAGCTATGCAGGTTCCCATGGTGACCTCTCCCCCTGCAACCATCATGAATCACTGCTCTGGAGGGACTCAACCCAGAGAAGATCCAGGGGACTCCCCACCCCTTCCTCTGCCCCCCACTCCCCGCACCTCATCATTCAACTCCTCCTGGTTCCCCTTCTTGGGGCAGAGGAAGCCTGAGATGCCCCTTGTGGATACTGAGAGATGGACACTCATGTGCTTCACACAAACCTAGAGGAGCTTCCTTGCTGGACCCTCAGTCTCTGAGAACAGTGCCCTGCAGCTTGTTCTCTGCCATGATTCACTGCTCCTCTCACACTGCTCTTCCATATATGGGAACTTTCCATTTCCTGTTCTGGGAAAAGCAAAAGCTTAACAGGGACTTGTTAGCTGCTTAGCTCTCCTGCATACTCACGCATGCTCTCACGTGTACACAGAGGCACTCGTACCCATGTAAGCATACACTCGTGCAACACGCGCTTGAATGTGTGCATATGTACATGGGCACACTTACACAGGTTGTCACATGCCCTGTGCCCTGTCTTTCTCGCTTCTCTCATTTCCAAATACACACACACACACGCACGCATGCACGCACACACACACACACACACACACTTGCACATAGCTACATGTTGTTGCAAAATACACACTCAGCAACAGCCACACCAAGCCCAATAGATACCGAGCCTAGCAGCTTATATTGTTTCCTCTTGACTTTGTGGCTGGCTTCTTCATTTGTCTCCCTTAATTTCTCTGGAAGACGTCTTTGTGGGATGAGAAACACCCGGCTAACTCCTTCTTTCCACTCCAGCGGTAGCTAGCACTCAACTTTCTTTCTGCTCTTTATTTTTGGCAAACACACAGTGACGCTGGTGATCTTATCTAGCATAGGGCTAAATAGAAAGTCAGACTAGATGATCCCAGAGGTCCCCTCTGGCGCTGGACTCTATGGTTCTCCCCCTCAGATAAGCAGAGGAAACCCGTTAAGTTCCATGGCACTGCACCTGTGTACACTAGTGGAAAGTGCTAGCCTAGCTCTGCTCCTACTCAAGTAGATGGGAGTTAGGAGCAGAGTTTAGACAAATGCTGAGTGCGTTGGACCATCTCACCCAATATGTCTAACCTCCTTGGAAATGGATATCAGGCCACCAATGGTGAGATTAACACTCGGGTCTCTCTCCATCCCCAGTCAAGCGAGGAACCTCTTCTGGATGATGGCAATCTGTGCAGTTCGCCTGTGCACTGCCTTATCCCTCCAGCCACTGGCCTGGGGATTCCAGGACTCCAGCTTTTTCAAGCCTCACTCAGCGGCTTACACCTCCAGCCATGCTGGCATGAAAATGATGCGTAAAGACAAGTTAGTCCAGTACTTAGTGCCCAAGGTGACCAGTCAAGAATCATAACTCCACCGTGCTTGGCACCGGATGGACGCTTTTTGAAAAACAAGCCAGGCTCCAAAGATTTTACAATCTAGATTACAACAGTACCCAACAGGTGGATGAAATAATCCCAGGGGAGGAAAGAATTGAAGGATGAGGTAACAGACGAAGGGGAAAGATAGAGGACAAGATAATGCATGTGGGGTGGGGAGAGGGAAAGCTCTGATATGTCGACCATTTCCTATCATGCTGATCAATATTGTCTCATTGTACTCCACTGTGTGTTGTCATTTTGTCTGTAGAATACAAGCACCTTGGTGCAGGAACTACCGTTTTGTTTGGTGTTCATACAGCCCCTAGCACGGGGGAGTCCTGGTCCATGACCAGGGCTCCTAGGCACTATAGTAATACAAATAAATAATAAGTAGTAGTGGAGGACAAGGCAACAAAAAAACAAGCCTGCCTTTTACAGCGAGCATTAGTTATGGCTCACCATTAGTCAGCTGCCAGTGTCTTGCAAGCCTGGGGGCAGAAATGAGTGTGAAGGATGGGTTGGACTGGAGGTGGGGTTAGATGGATTTTTGTGGTGGAGCTCTTCTTTTAAATTTTGAATTGCTCGCAACTAATCTTGAGCTGGAATCTCGTTCTTCACAAAATAAACCGATCATGGGGAACGTCAGGCCGAGGACATTTTGCCTGCTGCTCATCATGCTATTGAAGGTATCGGAGTATATTTCAGACTCACCTTCTCCCCACTCCTGTGTGGTATACAATATTGCCTAGCTAGGACTAACATTTCCTGGGTGCAGTGTACTGAAAACTGTGTTAAAATGACCAGCTATCACTTTAAATTCTAAGGGGTTTCCTAGTCCTGCTTGCAGGGTAGAGGGCTCTGAGGGAAGCCTTGCAAATGGGGTCCTCGGCAGTCAGTGTGTGAAAAGAGCCAGTCTGATACAAGATGGGAGAAGTTAGGCCGCTCGCTGCCTTAGGGAGCAGCCTGCTTTGTTTCGCTCTGTTTTTTGCTGGTGTGTATAAGGATTCTGGATTCTAAGACAAAGTATTGTTACCCCCTTCCAGAAGGGTTTTTATATTTTGTTTCTAACTGTGTGTAGGCCATGAACATAATAGTTGGTGACTCCACCGATCTCTTCGTGGTCTCTTCCCACAATCCACTATGGAAGCAAGAGCCTTCTCCTCCGCAGCTCCTGCTATTAGAAATGGCCTTCCTGGACCTGTCCAGCTAACTGCCCCCCGGCCTGATTTAAAATCTCACATGAAAATAAACATTTGCTCCTTTGTCTTTAACTCTGAACATTCCCTCCCTCTCGACTGTTATGGATTATTCATCTCTGGCAACTGTGGTGTTTAATTCACATTAGGAAACATGCTATACACTGTAAAATTGCAATTAAGTCAGGATTTTATCCTCTGTGCTTTGTGACTATGGAGTTTATTTTTTCCCATCTTCTTGCACATGGAGTTTGGGGTGGTTGTTTTGTTTCAAATTTAGGGGGACAAGTTAATGTTTTAAAAAGTTTAAACATACTGAAAGGAGAGAAACAGCACAATCGCCCTCAAACTGGTCCATGCAAGAGCTACCTAAGGCCCTTGTCTTGCACTAGGTGACTATGGTACATAATAGCAAAGTGCCTTCCCTATAGCACCTTCTGTGCAAGGAGCTCAGTGCTTTACAAACACCAACATCTGCACAAGAGTTGAGAGGTTGGCAGAGTCCCCATTTTGCAGATGGGGAAATTGAGGCATGGAACGATTAAGTGATAAATCCAAGGTCACTGTGGAAGCCTGGGACATTCAGGGAATGGGAGCACTGATTTCCCCTATCTGAGTCCTGTGTTGTAACTACGGGCCATCTTTCCACCCAGAGGGGAAAGTGTGAAAGAGAAGAACCCCAAGAGGGAGAAGAGACTGAAGAATGAAAGAGGGGATGCAGAAGCTCTCTGGCTGGACGGGTTGCAAGACACTTGCCAAGGTTTCTCATGACCTGCTGTGTATGGGAAGGATCTCGATGAGTGTCAGACTTTCCAGCTTGCCCAAAATAATTGACATCCCCAGAATAACTCAGTAAAATGCAGGGAGAAAGAAGGGTTGGAAAAAGCTGCCCTGGCAAGAGATTCAGGAAGAGGAAACAGGAAAATCGTCCTTTACAAACATACTGGCTGGGAGATGAAGATCCAACAAATCAGGAGGCCGACCCGCCATATTAAATTCAGCAAGTGACTTTCCGCCTCCAGTTCCCAGTGCAGGTTCCCCACATCTCACAAAGGGCTCAAGACAGATTGCAAAGCTGGGGGTGGGGGATAAGAAAGGAAAATATACCTCAGCAAATGCCCAATTCTTCCATCCAAAACGTCTCTTCTCGGGCTAAGCAGCAAGCCTCGTCCGGTGGGGCTGGCGTGTCAGTAACTCATGCTTTGTCTGACCCCAAATGCCTTCTCTTTTCTGTTCTGTGTCTGTGTGACAACCTATGTAAGCAGGAAACCGGATTAGGTACAGCAATGTAGCAAGTCAGGGAGACATGGGCCCAATCCTGGCACCCCTGCTGTCCAAGGAAGT
This sequence comes from Dermatemys mawii, assembly GCA_007922305.1. Taxonomy (NCBI): domain Eukaryota; kingdom Metazoa; phylum Chordata; order Testudines; family Dermatemydidae; genus Dermatemys; species Dermatemys mawii. The sequence continues at coordinate 4,749,750 of ML677507.1, forward strand.
GCTCGGCTTGTGGTGGGATCAGGCCCCTGATGAGCCGTTAATAGAATCTGCTGAAAGATGGGAAGATAAAGAACAGACCAGGCTGACAGCAAGATTGACACTGGTGTTTTCCGATCCAGTGATTGAAACAAGCTGAGATGAAAACACGTCGTTTTTAACCTTTTCTTCTTTGCTCAGCCAGAGAGATTTCTTCCCCTTTCCGCCTCAGACCTGTCCCGCCGGGCCTTGGCTAGAAGCTTTGAGCTCCGTGAGCCCTGCCTGCTTTCAAGGTAGAGAAGCCAGGCACTGTGCATTCTGGGCCTCCCATCCATACCACGCCCACAGCATCCCCAGTCCCATCCTGCTACATGGATCCCACCTGTCAAGAACTCACTCCCTGTATGGGGTCCTGGAAAGGGAGGGATGAGGCTGTGTGGGGGGGATACCCAAGTAAGGACAGTCCCGTCTGAGCATGAATCTGGGGCACATAGCTGGGCCCCATGTAAAACCCTTGGGATCTGGTCCATTACCATTATTTCTGAAACTTGAGAATTGGCCTTTTAGCCCAGAGACTGGTGGTGAATTGAAAGCTGTTAAAATGATGAGAGATCACTTTAAATTCTCAGGAGGGTTCCTGGAGCTGCTTGCAGGCTAAGGGGATCTGTAGGGAAGCTCATGATCTGAGTCATTCATCAGTCAGTCTGCAAAGAGCCAGCCTACAGCAAAGCGGGATTGCCTCGCCACTGAAGGGAGCAGCCTGCTTTGTCTCACCCTGTGTTTGGTTCTTGTGTGTTAAGGTTCTGGATATTAAGAAATGATGTCATGTTACATTCCAGAAAGAATATTTTGATCTAACGTGTCTGTTCGTTTGCCATGAACATAACATGACCCAGGTTATTTCATGACTCTCTCATGCTCTGTATATTCCAAGTCACCAGCAGGTATGTGTGACAGCAGGATGTAATGCCAATGGTCCTGAAGACAAAAGGATCTTTTTGCCTTTCACATTTTACCAAATACATAGTCCCTCTTGATAGTTTTTTCAGATATTTGAAAGGGACTGTCATCGCTTCATAAAATAATCACACTCCTCTATGTATAGAAAGCTAGAGTTCCATAAGCAGCAAACTGTGCTGCTGTTTCCACATGGAATAGAGCCAAATATCCTGAATTATTCCTCAAAACATGAGTTAAAAGCAGCCCAGATTGCTCAGGGGCTTGTTAAAGGACTAGAGAGCTCTTCACGTCTCAGCCACCAATTCAGATGAAGCCTAGGCTGGTAGGGAGTGAAAGTTGTTACCACACGGCTGTTTGGTGGCCTGTGAGACAAAAGTGTAGTAGCCTCAGTCTGGTTCCTGGTGGTCACATGTCAAGATCACCACAACTGGAAGCCTTGTGGGCAAACACAGCTGGGGGAACAAACACTGAATGCGCTGTACATATATGCTTTCTGGTTTCCCCAGGCATGCTCGACCCCGCCGCACCCCGCACCCCACCCCCTCTCCACCCTTTCCCCCAAAACCCCACCCCTGCTCCACCCCTATCCTGCCTCTTCCTGCCCCCTCCCTTAAGTGCCTCACCCTCACTCCTCCTCCTCCTATCCCCACTCCTCCCTCTCCCACCAGCACCTACAGCATACCGCTGAACAGCTGATCACTGGTGGGTGGGAGATACTGGGTGGGGCAGGGCGAGGAGCTGATCACTGGTCCCCGCTGCTGGGCGGAAGGGGAAGGAGCTAATCAGTGGGGCCCACCGGTGGGTGCTGAGCACCCTCTTTTGTTTTCCCATGGGTGCTCCAGCCCTGGAGCACCCACCGAGTCGGCACCTATGACTACGAAGATCGAACTCTCCAGCACTGAGAGGCAGGGCAGGATCCAGACGCCATTTTGTAAGAGCACAGGGGGATGCTTGCACAGGCACCAGCCACGCTACCTCTATACAGTGAATACATGACAAACATCGTGCTCTTGGCCCATTAGCCCTTCTCCTTCTACTAACATTAATTGCCACCGAGGGGGTTTCTTAAAAACAATTCAAAAGTAGCCTCCTCCAATAACAGCCAGAAGAATGAAGGGGAAGACATTCACTTTGGTTAAATAATCACAGCTACCTAAGTCTCCATTCCCCCTCCAATGTGTCCACTGGACTGAGTATTTTAGGTCAAGGTTTTCAAAAGCACCTAGTGGTTTATGGGGGCCTCAGTTTTGGGGAGCCCATCTTGAGATGCTGTAAAGGAGTGGGGCTTTTCTGAACAGCAGGCCCTTTTCAGGTGTTTCACTCAAAGATGGAGGCCCCCAAAATCATAAAGCTCTTTTGAAAATCTTGGCTAACCTTTGATGAACTCTCCTCTCAGTCACGGTTGCTAGAAGCAAGTTCCAATTCCATGTGAGCTGACACTAGGGCTGGTTCTGTTGGATTCGGCACTTAGTTATGATTGAACCATGCTGCACTTGTGACGGTCACAGTGTGTAGGTTGACCCAGGCACCCCAAGTTGGTAATAGCCAGGGGCACACAGTTATGGGTCTGTACCCAGGGTCTTGTCTAGACATGCCCAGAAGGGCACGTTTCCCCTGTGATCTCTCTCTTCACAATATTTCCCTGAAGGGGGCCATGTGGTGTCTGCCAAAAGCTAAGAACTTGCTGGTTGTAATGGTTATTGCATGATGTATGTATGGAAAATATTTGAAGAGTTGTGTAACATGTAGAGTGGCGCGGTCCAAAGCTGCTGGAGGTGAAACTGGTCACCAGGGGCAGGGTGGTTCTCCGAGCTAACTCGGTCCAGAGGGAGAACAGTTGACATCTTTTGGCCCAGCCCAGCCAAATGTTGACAGCTTAGACAAGGTGCAGGCTTTACAAAGAAGCCCAAGAAAAAGACCTGGACTAGGGGGTCAAGATGGGTGAACTGAAGTTCCTGGAATGCTCTGGTTATGAAACGAGACAAAACATCTGGAACTGTAAAACAGGAGAAAGAAGGATACAAGATGGGATCCATTATGAGGGCAACGCTGCCAGTGTGAATGTCTCGTGCTGGCCAGACAGACTTTTGGGTAAGAAAAGCCTTGTTAGACAGGAAAGGATCTTGTTAATAAGTACAGGGCTGAGATGGTATTTTATATTTTTCCGATCCTCATCCCGTCTTCTATTTGACTCTTTATCTTAAGCTTTGTCAGATCAACATCTATTAGGTTTTACTATAGACACAACTATGCGCTGTGTGCTAGGGAGAGTGTTGAACTGAGGTGAAGTTAGTGAACTAGGGGCACTACTTCCACAGAGACAGCAAACGTATGTGCATTGCGGTGTCCAGAGGTCGAGGGAGTGGACACTCGAGTATAATAAAATGGGGTGTACAAACAGATTGGTAGGACCAGCACCCCTGGGCCAGAGCAGAACTCTGGAGACTAGCGATCTCTCTAGATTTACCCACAGATTCTCTGCTCTGCCCCAAAGACTTACTTAGGGAGCCTAAGGGCTGATGTGTGCAAATTGCTCTCTGGCAGAGGGGAAGAGTGGAGCCTGGAGACCCCAGAGTGGGGCACTTGCGTTGCCAGCAGCTGATAGTTTGGGGCAAGTTCCCCCCTGGTGAGCATAGACAAGGCTCCTCTGTGCTGTAAGCAGATGGTAGTGACTTTCCCTGCACCCCTTGGGGAACTCCGAAAATGTTGCAGTAGTCAAGGGACCAGCAGCTGCATTTGAAGCATGAGATTTGGAGCTGGAGTCATCCCTTCATGCAACTCCAGTGGAGGCAAGGAAGTCGAGCTGACCCCAGGCTCAGCAATCATTGGCCAGCTCATCTTTACACCAACGCATTGGCTCCATGGGGATTAAAACACTTTATCTAATGTTCGCTGTCCTGCTTAGCCAGCTGGCCTGGCCATGAAGAAGCCCACTGTACTGTCACCAGCAATGGTCGGTGCCACTTGTGCCCAAGAAAGGTAATAAGGAATAACCTGCCTGTGGGGGAAATTTCCTCCTGACCCCCCGATAGTTGACTTATCTCTGAAGCCTGAGACTCTGTGTCCCTGGCAAACCTCTCATGGGTTTTTTTCCCCAATGTTGTTGCCTTTTTTATTCTTGCTATTGTAACCCTGGATGTTCCAAGCCCCCATTTCTAATCCTCATCCCTTCCACTGTCTGTAATGCCCAAGCTCAAAGCACTATCACGGAGAACATTGCCTTGTTTCAGACACCTGGGGATTTGACTGGTCCAGAGTGAGCCAAAGTGGAAATCTCACAATGGAGACCAATTTGATGGCACCCCCAGCCTGATTCACAGATCAAAACCATTTGGAGATACTGGGATAAAACTGGACAGGGTTGCTAATGCTTTGGAGATTTGCCCATCACTCGTCATCATTTATCCCCTCTCTCTCTTCTAAGTGAGCATTTTTACCTCTTTGTGCATGAGAATTCAATCTCTAGGCTCAGGGGACCAGCAGCACAGCTCTGTTTTAACCAAAATAAACAATGCTGGCACAAATTCCTGTTTTTCGAGATAGCTCATGAAAATCAAGAGCAGTTCTTTCCACTCTCCTCTGGTCAGCATGGGTTTTGTTGGGAAAGCATCAAACACTGGCACCTTCCACACCATTGCAACCTGAGAGTAGTCTCCTATTTATTTCCTCATGGGAGACATTTGTGTAGTCGATGGAGATTTATAGGTTGAAAACAGCCGAGATTTTCCATGGCTAAGAAGCATAAGGACAAAAGAGGGCTGTGGGGTTTGAAGTCGTAAAACAGGACTCAGCCCATGTGAGTTAAGAACATTTGGAACTTTAAATCAATATTATTTTTTCATCGGGGGGTGGAGACTTCTGCAATGCCAACAGAAGGAGGGAATCCACTGTTTGGACTTTCAGGAACAACAACAAAGCCCCAGCCTGAGGTAAGCTCTGTTAATTAAAACAAAGCTTTGGTTCAAATTGTATTTATAAGTTGGACTCTGCCAAACACTTTATTCCTGTCAAACACTAAGAAGCCAAGAAATATCAAAGTGGCTCATTTAAGCATTTCGGAAACTCACCAAATAGTTTCTCCCTCCCCTTCCCTCCACCCTTTTAATTTGGAGTAAAAGCATCATTTACAATAATCCCATTGAAACGTTCCTCTGTGTCCCTCCAGTTATTTTAACTTTAAATACAGCACCACTCTGCAAAGCTGTTACGTTCCCACTGCCTGAGAGTTATGGGAAAAAGCTATCTTGGTCCTGTTAGGAATGCGCCTTGCATCTCTCCCTTGTTGCCATGCTGCCTTCGGAGATGTCAGTGGGTTTGGATAGAGTTACACAGCCCTGCTGAAGAATAGACAACAAATAGGGTTAAAGAGAACCTGCCCCGGGGGAAAAAATGTTAAGGTTGTGCTGTGTTCTTGCTTCTTCGTGATGGATGACAGAGGCGAGAAAGGGATTTATTCTGCCTGGCTTTTTACCTTTGAAATTCAGATCTCATGTCACCTAGAAGATTCTGTGGTCTGATCTTGATAGATACAGAAATTCTCCACCTGAGCAACCCTGGGAAAAAAGGGGCAGTGTGAATTAGTGGTGATGTGACTGGTCACTTCTCTGAGGTGGAGGAATAAGCCACCATGGTAAGGCAGGGAGCCACATGACACAAGAACCAGAGCAATGGGCATAGAGATTATCTCCATTGACTGGCTTGATTGTTGAACAGTTCTACTGAGGGGTAAACAGTAAGGTGGCAAACTTTGCAGATGATACAAAACTATTCAAGACAGATAAATGTAAAGTAATGCACATTGGAAAACATAATCCCGACTATCCATATAAATGATGGGGTCTAAATTAGCTGTTACCACTCAAGAAAGAGACTTTGGAGTCATTGTGGATAGTTCTTTGAAAACATCCGCTCTGTGTGAAGCAGCAGCAGTCAAAAAAAATTAACAATATTATGTACCATTAGGGAATGGATAGATGATAATAGGGGAAAATATAATAATGTCACTGTATAAATCTATAGTATGCCCCCATCCTGAATACTGCATACAGTTCTGGTCACACAGTCTCAAAAAAGATATATTGGAATTGGAAAAGGTTCAGAAAAGGGCAAAAAAATGATTAGGGGTGTGGAATGGCTGCCATATGAGGAGAGATTAATAAGACTTAGATTTTTCAGCTTGGAAAAGAGATGAATAAGGGGGGATATGATTGAGGTCTGTAAAATCATGACTGGTATGGAGAAAGTAAATAAGGAAGTGTTATTCACTCTTTCTTATAACACAAGAGTTAGAGGTTGCCAAAATTAAATTAATAGGCAGCAGGTTTAAAACAAACAAAAGGAAGTATTTCTTCACACAACACACAGTCAACTTGTGGAACTCTGCCAGAGGATGTTGTGAAGGCCAAGACTATAATAGGGTGCAAAATAGAATTAGACCAATTCATGGAGGATAGGTCCATCAAAGGTTATTAGCCAGGATGGACGGGGATGGTGTCCCTAGCTTCTGTTTGCCAGAAGCTGGAAATGGGCGACCGACAGGGGATGGATCACTTGATGATTACCTGTTTTGTTCATTCCCTCCGAAGCACCTGTCATTGGCCACTGTCTCAAGACAGGGTACTGGACTAGACGGACCTTTGGTCTGACCCAGTATGGCTGTTCTTATGAGCTCTATACAGAGCTGTGTGCCTCTGGTCTCCAGGTGTGATCTGAATACATCTTGTAGGATGGGTAGGAGTGTGTGAGAGCTAACTTGAGTTCCCCATCCCAATCATAAATTTGCATGGGAGCCTCAGCAGATGATTGAATTGCAGGCAGCACCCAGGGAACTTTTCCTGCCTTGCTAGTCTGTCTACTCCAGTGCCTGTCTTGAATATTCCTTCCATCACTGCCATGAACTGCTGCCACTGTGGGTCTCAGGCATGGTCTCCAAGGTGCCATGTGAAGCTGGCACAACCATTCACTGCTCACAATGGCTGCAGCCCATTGGGGTGACAGCCACAGCACACACGGTCTTTGAGAAGATGCACCATCCACTAGGGCTCCTACACCCTGCACTTTGACATGTGCAAAAACTGCTTGTTGTGAAAAATACCAGAGCTCCCCACCGTGGTGTAGGAAACCCCAGCAGCTCATGGTCTCTACAGTCCATCAGGAGCAATTCAGATTGCTTCCAGCCCACATCTCTGTATCTAGCCATGTTGCTGATACAGCAGCAACCGCACACGTCAGGTGGCAGCTACTGTTTTAGCTCCAGCGTGAGCATACAAGGCCTGACCTTCCTCCCACTGACGGCAACAGCAGAAGTCCCATTGTCTTCAACAGGAGCAGCATGGGGCCACAAGGATCCTACTTCAGAATTTCCAAACACCTGGGTAGCTGATGAGCGAGGAAAATGCAGCACTGCAGATGAAAAAGGAGAGTAATTCAGAGGAAAGCTATAACTCAGGCGCCCGGTACTCAGAACTCCCATGCAGGTCTTTCTGCTCCTGTGAGACATCTCAGCTCCAGTGCTGCATCTCTGGGGCCTGTGTCCTGATGGTGTGGGCTCATGTTCCTAGGCTGCTACCCAATGGCTGGAGCCAGCGTTAATGTAAATCTAGTTGTGTTTCCTGAGTTATTTCCCTTTCCACTCTGGCCGGCATCATCAGCCACTTTCACAATTACAATGGTGAAAGACCTCAACACTGATGTCACGAGCACCTAAGACAAATGACTGGAGTTGCTTACTCCAAGCCCAGAAGAGAGGAGCAGCATTTGGCAAAGCCCGTTCTTGGATTTAATCTTTCTCAAGAGCCCAGAACCCCATCTATTAATCAAAGTGCCTGACGCACGCAGATTGGGCTGGCTACGTGATGATTGCATTCAAGACCACCCCTTAAATATTTCCTGTTTAAAAAGTCCTCATCGATGAAGACATGAGCTTTTCAGGAGGGAGCTTTTCATCAGCTACATGAGAGAGACTCTAGCAGCTTAATGCTTTTACAGGGTGGCTCAGATTAACCCAGGGCAGAGCTCAGGGAGTTTATTCAAACCTGACTCACAGCAGCTGAGTCAGATTTTCCTTTCAGTGGAAACTGACTCTAAGTTCATATGCCATCAGAACTCACACTTCAGGGCACAAACAGATCACGGGATGGGGCCAGAATGTTTTCTTTCCCTCCATGGTAAAATATCTGTATGTTGATATAGCTCCTTTCACACAGGACCTTTCCAAATAGCATTACAAGCTAGGAAAGGATCATTACTGTGTAGTTTATAAACTCTTTGGAGCTGCTGAGACATTGTCATCATACTTGTCTATGAAGCACCCTCCACATGAGTAGTACTGTACAAATAACAATGGAGTAAAGTAATTAATAACACAGAAATGCAGCCACCTCTGAGGTGGAACATGGCAGCTGTTTAATAGCGCACCACAGCGCTACACAATAAGAAATGAAGAATACCATTGAGTTGAAACGGCAGAATTTAAGCAAGGCAGAATGCAGTTTTCCAGCCTGGAATTTGTCTGGGGCATTGAGGCTAACACGTCTGCTCTAGTGAAAGGTGTCCTGGAGTCCATGATCAGGGTAAGTGCTCAGTTTTCCATCTCGCTGAAAACGTGTACCTTCAACATCACGCTGTCTGCTACCACCTGGCTGGGACGTTGGCTCAGTCAGGATTCTGAGGGAAGATGGCAGGGACTGAATCCCCATCTTCTCTTCCTGCAGTGCCTTGAGCTCACACACACTTCTCAGGTACCCAGCATTTAACCAGACACTAGAAATACACCTAATTCCGAGACAGAGAGCCACACCCTCCTCGCCCTTTCTTCAGCCAGAACCACTGAGAACGGGGTCAGACCACTATGTTAAAGCCATGACAAAGTGCTGAAAAGCAGGTTGACCTGGGAGAGTGTGTTCGGGATGGGAGAAGGCAGCTCCCTGCACTCTAATCCCACTTCGTGCCCCTCAGATGCTGCGTGACCCTGGGCAAAGAAATCAATTTATTGGATGCAACAATCAGTGACTCAGTGTGACCTGACTTTTTCTCCCCGCCTCCCCAACACCAGGGTGCAACTTGGTAGGTTATTGGCAACTTGCAGGCTCCACTGATATTGCTCCCTGGAGGCTGGGGCCCGGAGAAGTCTGTATCGTTCCCTTTCTTCTCGGCTGCCGCTGTTCTGAAGTGTTTCCAGCAGCTTTCTCAACAGTTCTACATCAAGTGCTTGGTTGTTACTTTTCCAGCCCAGCCCAAAGATAACGGATTCCGGGGCCCATCAGCGAGAGTATACAAACCATGCACATGATCCCTGTCAAAGATTAGGCTTGGGAGGGCCTCTAATGCTGAGATGAAGCATCTTGTTTTCATTTTGCATCTAGGCTGGGAGGGACATTGAGAGATATCCCAGAAAATGGCAGCAGCACGGTCTGAAGGCAGAAATCCGTGTAGCTCAGGTGAGGGCTGTCCCTCTGCGGGGTACGCTGAGAACTGATTCACTTTAACGGGGGTTCATGCGGCCTTGTTCCCATTCCCTCCACACACACAGCTCCAGGCCCTGAAGCTAAACTTCTTTAGGAGCCCAAAGGCGGGGCTGGCCTCACCATGAGGTGAACTGAGGCTGCAGCCTCAGGTGCCAGACTGTGGGGGAGGGGGACATGCCATTAGGACCCACAGTGTGGACAGTTGTGTCTGCGGCTGGTGCATATGTATTCTCTCTGCTCTAGATCCCCAGAGATGGGGGAGTGCTGGGCTGGAGGAAGGAGGGCACAAGAGACCTTTCAAAGTTTTGGCCCAAGCGAGGGGACATGGGGGAGTCATTTGAGCTCCCCACCTCAGATGCCAAAATGTTGTGGACCGGCCCAAAGGCCAGCTGCCTGTTTCTGAAGCTGGCATAGTTGGTAAGGAGAGAGGGACATAAGCCAACTTCACAGCAGTCATGCACAGGAACCATACCAAAGAACCACTCTATGCACTGGGTAAGGCGCTTGAAAGTTTTCCTGACAACTGCCTTAGCGATATTGTAGACAGACGACTGTGAGGATGGTATGTGGCTTCTGTAATGTTAAGAACCTGCAATGGCACATTTCAGACTTAGAACATGCTGGATGCCAATTTAGGTGTTGGAAACAGTTGCATTTGGAAATGGAAGTGAAAGCCTGCATCAAGGAATGATGTGGGGCTGAATGTCACTTGCAAATAATGGTCCTACTTGCTCTACTGACCTTGTGGTGGTGGGGAAGGTGGTGCTGTTCTGAGCCACTCTAGCTATAAGATACAGCTGACTGACTGGATTGTGGGCGACATAAAAATGAGCACAGGGGAAATTAGTCTATATGGGATGTAATCAGACTATACTAGCAGTAAGAAAACCCTTGTCTGAACTAGGAAGTGGAGGAGAGAAGCTGGTCCATGCTTTTTTTTTCCCAGACCAAAGAGATTGGGAATGACCTTGGATAAGCCTCAGAACTGGTGGGTGCTTATCAGCTTATCACTGCAGCGAACCACCAAATGGATGGAAGTGTGCCCGTCATGGCTCGATATGCCTTTGCCTTGGAGAGATGCTGCCAGCCGAAGATAATTAATTACATCAGCACGCTCCAGTCAGGCAGCAGCTTGTGTAGATATCCGTGTACGTGGGAGCAAGGCAACAAAGTGCCTCGGCTGTGGTGGTTGTTTTTTCGCATCCAATGTAATTTACAATGTTGGATCAATAGGAACGAGCCAACAGCCGGTGTTTAGTCTTTTCCTGGAATGTTATGTGTCTGTTTCTAGTAAACTCCTGGAGAACGTGCTGGCCAAGCTGTTCAAGTACAGAGAAAAGCCTTATGGAGTGTAAATTAACAAGCTATACAATATTTCAATGAAGCGGCTATTTCGTAGGTGATTTACTTCCTCCCTGTGAGTTCATAGATCTACTTTATAGGCTGGGGATAAAAAATCATACTGATGGATGCTGGGAATCACTGATGTACAAGGAGGCATTCTCAGCATCTTCCTTTCAAAGGGCTTCTTCCCTGTTGCTGGAATTACAGGGGCTTTGGAACAGACTGGCAAAGCACGTCCCATTGATGGCCTGCTCCTTTGCTGATTAAACAAGGCCAGTGCAATGATCTGAACTCCCTGCTCTTTGGCTTTCCCTATTCCATGCATGCGGCAGCTCTTTTACTCTGACAAGCTGTTTTAGGTGTTGGCATTGCTCATTGGGCAGGATTAAGATAGTCTACAAATCTGGAGTCATAAAGGAATGGTCTTCCAGAGCATATTGACCCAAACCCTGTGGGGGAGAGGCAAGGGTGACTTTTTTATTGGGCACCGACCTTTAGTGGAGTAACACTAATTCCCAGTTACACTCAGGCCATTTCATACTGTGAGGCCTTAGGGTGAACACAAATTACATCTGCACCTACCTTAAGGCCCCAGAGCAGTGAAAAGTGGACTTAGAGTAATGAAATGGCAGTGGAATTAGGCCACAGTGATGGCTTTGACCCGAGATGTGTATTACACTTTCTGTAACAGGTGTTGAAAACGCTTTGGGTCTGTCTATGCTTGAAGCGAAACCATTTCCACACCAGTTGTGGAATGGCCAGGAGGGACCTATTGTTGACACCATCTCATTCCCCAAGTGTAGGCATACCCTGAAAGGTCAGAACTGTACAAGTTATTTTGGTTTCTATGGCAAGCTACAGATTTTGCTTCTCTTCCCCACTTTGATCATTCAGGGGACCGATATGATACAGCCTCTTATACACCCTCCTATCTGCTCAGGTGCTGAAGACAATAACTCTTGCTATGATGGAGCTCGTCTTTCTCATTGAGACTGTCTGGTTCAGCCAGAGGTGCTCAGCTCTTCCTCGCAATTACTAGTTTTCACTTGACAACCTCAGGCTGAGTCAGGAAAGAGCAAGGAGGTGTGGTGGGTGTGAATTCACAGTGAATGGGGATCTACAGGAAGACAAGAGTGACTGAAATAGTTTTGGTTCTGGTTTTTAGGTCTGGTTTTAGGAGACTGTATTTTACTGAAGGAGGTTGTACTATGCTAGCCAAGGAAAAGCCATTCCCCCTTATGCAAAGTCTCATGATGTCTCCCATAACCAGGTCCCAATATGATCTATAATGCCTTCTATGTGTGACATTAAAGCCCCTGTCTAACAGCCCTGGAAGTCAATGGCAAAACTACCACTGACATCAATGAGCTCAGGAGTAGGCCTGAAAAATTTACTTTTCCAGTTACATCGTTCACATTGACAGTGTTTACATTCCCGCTCCTCAGCGAGGTGAGATTTACATTGGCCAGCACTCTGCCATAAAGCAATGGGCCCTTACCTTGCTTGCTTTGACTAAATAAAGCCCCACCTACTCCGCTGAGGACTCCATCACTTCACATGAAACAAGCCTGCTCTCTTCTTTTCAAACAATGCATCTCCTTCCAGCTGCAAAGCATCAGCATTCGGGTCACCCGGCAAGCTAGCTAGTTAGGCGAGTGACAGCAAAATACCTTTTTATGAGTCTAACATTGGAGAGCCCTTGGACCTGAGTTAATGGAAACATATGGGAACTTGTTTTCTGCTGCTTTAGTACTGGGCCAGGCTGAGAGTCCTGTGAATTCTTCCCGCCTTGGATTGAGAAAAGGAGGAGAAGGTAGAAGAGGCAAAGGACCTCTGAGCAGAAAGGTCATGGAAGTAAAGTAGTGACAAGCTCATGTTTACAAGTAGCAACAGTGTGAACCTTAGGCTTACTCCTCTCCAGCCCTTACTCATCTGAACAGTCCTTGTTTACAGCACCATCTTGAGCAAAGTAATTAGCCCCTTGAAGTCAATGGGATTTAGTCACATACCTAAATTAAGCATGCCCTTAAGTGCCTTGTTAAACTGGGGCCCAGGTGAGCTGGCCCATGGACTAATGGAAAGTAATGTAGAGCCCTTAAAACTGCTTGGCTTTGGTGCAGTACAAATGTGACGGGATATTTTTAAAATTGTAGCTGGCATGGAAGAGGTGAAGGGATGGGGAAATGTAGCAAAACATACTAGAAATGGGCCTGAGGTTTTATAGCAGAGAGCTCCCAGAAATAGCTCCAAAATGGGATCCTTTTTTAAAAAAAAGAAAAAGTGCTTTATTGGTATAATTAAGGTGATGTCTCAGGGTTCGGTTTGCCAAGACAAGCAAAGAAGAGGGAGAAAGTGTGAGAGAACTAGAGATGGAAGTATGGAGAGATGCATGATGCTTGATCAGACCTAGAACTGGCCCAGCGATCCATGAAGTGTAGTGTCACTGCTTGAGTATTCCCCTTACATATCTATGACTGAAGGTGCATGGAGTCAAACCATATTTTTACTGCCAGGTCTAAAGCTCAGTCATGTATTCCGAAGCCAGAAGGGACCAAGATGATGATCTAATCTGACCTCCTGTATCACACAGGCCATAAAACTTCCCCAAAACAATTCCTACAGCAGATCGTTTAGAAAAACATCCAATCTTGATTTTAAAATTGCCAGAGATGGAGAATCCACCATGACCCTTGGTAAGTTCTTCCAATGTTTAATTACCCTCACTGTTAAAATGCATGCCTTATTGCCAGTCTGAATTTGTCTAGCTTCAACTTCCAGCCATTAGATCGTGTTATACTTTTCTCTGCTTGCCTGAAGAGAGAGCTATCATATATTTGTTCCCCATGCAGATACTTATTGACTATAATTGATTCCCACTGGATAAAAAATCTGGTTTAAAACAGGCTCAGTGGTCTTTGGATCTGGCCTTGAGTTAGTTGCCAAGTTTGGACAAGAGAGGGCAGAAGTTGCTACTTTGCTGTTGCTTATTCACAGTAAAGGAATTAAAGATGGCTGCTGATTTCCATTAATTTTATAGGCAGACTGTTAAGGCTTGATTCTCCACTGCCCTGCGCCTTGTGTTACACCTCCGGAAATAGGTCACCTATATTTCCCCCTCAGTGGTCCAGCCAAGGGCCACCCACTCACCGTTTTCCATCTCCCCTGGCCATTGCCTTTCTTGGGTGAAGCCCTGCATCTCACTTGCTCCACAGTTCGCTGCCTTCACTGTGTTTTTCCCACCCGAGACAGGCTGCCCAACCGGCCTGCTTGCTTTCTCGTGAGAGTCGGTTAACAACGTGACTGCCAATGGTTACAAAGTTCCCACATGACTCTCTTTAGCTCAGAACAAGTACCCAATCTTGTGGGGCGCCAGGCCCAGTCTGTTTATCCAAAAATCTTGCCTTTGCCTGTTGGTCCCTGGAGAATGCAGTTTGAACTCGGATATGCGAACCTCTCAGGCGTGTGGTCTCAAAGGGCTGATAATGAGGAAGTACATTAGCATCCCCCTCCTCACAGAAGATTTACATACAATTGCACAGTGACGCATACCCAATTGCAATCTCATTCAGTAAGTCTTACGTTTATTTTAACTCCGTAAGGTTTGTCCAGGATATTGTCAGTTTGTCACAAGTTATACCTGTGGAAAGTGGGTGCACAGTGCTACACCTGGTGTACCTAACTGGCGATATCTGACTTGTTAGCCTTTTGCACCTCCCCATCACAGGAATAGTTCCATTAGGAGCAAAGCATCAGAGAATCAGATCCATTAGGTGGATGTGCCCACCCAGGGAAAGCCATACGAATGCTTAAAACATTCCATTAGTTCCCAGTTCATATAAACTGGAAGCAAGGATAATCCCAGGACAACTCATCAGGGCCAAAAGAGCATTATACGTAATTTCCATCCATTATGAGATCTACAATCCACTGCTTACCTTACTGCTAGATCCAGGCTCTGGATCTATCAGTATAGATCACAGTATAGATCGCAGAGGTGTTGTGAGGACAAATACACTCAAGATTTTGAGATGCTCAGATACTTCAGGGGGTCTTAATAGTATATTAGTAAGAGAGAGAGATAATAGATAGTACTCAGATAATAGGGGACTTTAGGAGTATGTTAATAAATCTTCTAGATAGATCTAAACTTTCTGTCTCCGCCTAGGTTCATCCACCACTATGGTACCTTAGTGCCTGGTGACAATATCAGCGTAACTAAAGGAAGATGATGTAAATGAAAATTCTACTGCGGAGGATTCCACCTTGGGTGCTCAGGAAGAATCAGCGGACGATCACATCCCAGTGCCCTTCCTTAGAGTTGCCTTCACCCAGTGTAAGTGCAGACCTCCTAGAAGACTGTTTTTTTGTCTGATTTCACCACCCACAGATGGTAAATGGCTCCATTCTCTGACATTGACGTTTGCTTGCCTGGCTGTGAAGGGATCTGGGGTGAAGATGGACTGAGGATCTTAGAGAGTCCTGCTCTGCTCTGCTCTCACTCTTCACTGTTACTGTTTCTTTAATCTAAAGTCATACTCGTGGAGAATGAACGTGCCCCATTTTGCTGCTTCTGTATAGAGATCATAACAGAGCCGATACTCCTTTCTTCATGGGGATCTTGGCAGATGTATGACCCCTGACTCCTTCTGCTTTGTGCTACTCTGCAATGCAAGGCAGCTGGAAATCCAGTTTACCCAGCTACCTAGCGATTCCTCTTGCACAAGAAGACTCCCCAGGTAGCATAAAGCCAGTGTAGCCACATGAGATCCCCTCAGCTCCCAAAGCATGGGGGCATGTTTGGAGAAAAAAGGGCCTAGTCAGAGTGCCACTGCATTCCGGCTATTCGCAGCTGCCAAAATTGTCCCTTTGGGGCATGGGACATAAGTCAAAGAAGCCCAAAGGCAGGGAGCCAGCTAGTCCCCAATCCCCAGAATACCCAAGAATCTGGGGTCTACAAAGGTGGTGTTCGGCTTCAGAGAAAAGCCCTAGATGTTGCAGCCAAGTGCAGCTCAGATGCACCTCAGAGTCTGGGCACTTTGATACCCTCTGATTGTGAGTTCTCCCAGGACAACCTGTGGGCTCTGCAAAGCTGTGAAAGGCCCTTGGGGAGAGCAAGGACTCCTGTTGGGGAAATGGAGTCCTCTGGGACTCCTACCCAGGGGACTATCACTCCAGCTGGTACTCTGGCTGGGGAGGGGTGGGTTATCAAACATTTAGTTAGTCTTTAAGGTGCCACAGGACTCTTTGTCACTTCTGCAATTCCAGACTAACACAGCTACCCCTCTGATTCTTACCAAACATCCTACAGCTATAACGTTGCTGGGCTGTTTTTTTCTGAGGTAACTGGTCTGACTTTAGAGCCTTAACTCCACCCTCTGAGCTCAGGCTTTCGACCACTGTCATTAGAACCCTCTAAACATTGCTGTCGGTCACAGAGCAGGGCACTGCAGGGCCATTCCTTGTATAGCAAATATGCCAAACTTAATCCTTTCCTTAGGCTTTAACCTTTTCCTGATGCATTCCATCCCTTTGTGTTTCACGGCGTAAACCTCAAATATTCAGGTTTCTTATTCCCTGCCAAAAATGCTATTACAGCAGCTTTAGGTTTCAAAGACAGTTTTATTCCTGTTTCAGAGTGACCTTTGGATGAGTTTTTAGAGTTGGGGAAAAAATAGATCCTTTTCCTTTACATGTTCTGGTATTCAAAGCGCTGAAACGGAGCCTGCAACGGGGTAACTGCATTTCTAAGAATAAATATCGACCTTTCCAGGGTCTGCATTTTTGTGAGCACATTTTTTGTGAGAAATCACTCGTTCAAAGCAGCGACACCAGGCATTTTAGAAGCTTTATTATAATTTCTAATGAGTGAGAGCGGAGATGGACGTCTGGCCTGCTCGGTTGCTGGAGGGGTCTCGATAGATTGGTGTCCGAGTCCTGGCGGAGCCACTCACCAGCTGGGTGTTTTTAGGGTGTCACGTCTCTGCCTCTTCTTTGTCTGCTCAGACGGTAAATTCTTTGGGGCAGAAACTATTTCTCACTGTGCATTTGTGCAGCACCTGATCTCTTTTGAGTGGGACCCTGATCTGTTTTGAGACCTCTCAGTAACTCTGTAATCCTTATAATAAGCCCTGTCTATTTTAAGATTTATGCTAGTGCCCATCACCCTGAGTGCCTTCCAGACTAATCCCATCAGCATAGCAAAGTCCACTATGGAGTCATGGAGTCATACAGCGGCTGGAGCATGCTAGGCCCTTGACAGATATAGACTAAATCAGGTGCCTGCTCCAGATACAATACAATAAAAGGGCCTTCTTCCAGGATCCCACACTACTGAGCTTACCTGTTACTAGGGTTTTCAGTGGGGGATACAACCAGTAGTAAGCCCTGGTTAATTAAGGGTAGCCAATTGCTTAACTACCCTCTTGCTCTGATAGTAAAAGTATTCAGGAGACCTACAGCCAAGCTGAGTTAGTTTATGAGGCAAAGACAAAGCAGTGGATGAAAGGAGACATACGTACCAACCCTTGGAAAGCCATCTCACTGCCTTCAGCTTGCACAGCAGGTCTGCTTTGAAAATATGCATCTACTTATGTTCCGAGCACAGTTGTTTACGAGTTAGAGAGTGTCAGGCAGCAGGGTGTTCAGCAAAGCCAGGCTCCAGGCACCCTAACGAGCACAACTGGCCTGTAGTAGGCTGCCTAACTGGCTACACCACCGGCTTGATTGGAAGAGTGAGCAGACTGGCTCTTAAGTCCAAACGCAGCTACAGATGAGTGGCTGCTCAGAGTGTTTTCCTATGTCTGTGATAGTGTCTGTGCTGGTTTGCTGCAGCTTAACTCCTACCGGGCCTCATTCCAGATAACCTAGTTCTGACCCTAGGTTTGACACCTGGCTATTGATGCCTGCTCTGACCACTAGGCATGACCGGTCACTGACCCCGAGGAGTCAAAACATCACCCAAGATTCAGCCCCTCCACTATGTACCAGTTTCTTTTCTTGTTTCCTGTCCTGTGCCTTCCTTATCTTTGCTTTGGACATGACATTCCAGGTGCCCATGGGCCATGAAAGCAGCCCCTAACTGTTCTAGGCCATACCATTCATCCATCTTGTTCCTGACAGAGTTTTGTAATTGCCTGTGCCAAGAGCCAGGTTTAACTGTTGCAAAGTATTACGGGATGGCATGAGTGAACAGCATTCTGGGAAAATGTGTGCCCTTCTTGCCAAGAAGGTTAACGGCATTTTGGGCTGTATAAGTAGGGACATTGCCAGCAGATCAAGGGACGTGATCGTTCCCCTCTATTTGATATTGGTGAGGCCTCATCTGGAGTCCTGTGTTCAATTTGGGGGCCCACACTACAAGAAAGACGTGGAAAAATTAGAAAGACTCCAGAGGAGGGCAACAAAAATGAATAGGAGGCTGGAGCACACGACTTATGAGGAGCGGCAGAGGGAACTGGGATTGTTTAGTCTACAGAAGAGAAGAATGAGGGGAGATTTGATAGCTGCTTTCAACTACCTGAAAGGGGGTTCCAAAGACGATGGGTCTAGACTGTTCTCAGTGGTAGCAGATGACAGTACAAGGAATAATGGTCTCAAGTTGCAGTGGGGGAAGTTTAGGTTGGCTATTAGGAAAAACTTTTTCACTAGGTGGGTGGTGAAGCCCTGGAATGGGTTACCTAGGGAGGTGGTGGAATCTCCTTCCTTAGAGGTTTTTAAAGTCAGGCTTGACAAAGCCCTGGCTGTGATGATTCAGTTGGGGATTGGTCCTGCTTTGAGCGGGGGGTTGGACTAGATACCTCCTGAGGTCTCTTCCAACTCTGAAATTCTATGATTCTACGAAAAGCATGACACAATTCATAGTTATAGAACATGACATAACCACACAGCATTCATGTATGATATAAAATAATACACAGCAATGTGGTGTGTAATGCGTAATAGTCATCGTATATATAGTGGCGAACACACTCCACTCAGCGTAACTCCTGCTCCAGGGGATCACTGCAGGTGGGATACAAACGCAGCTGCTGATGACAAGTTCGCACATTATTTGTACTGTGGTAGTGCCCAAGAGCTCCAATTATGGAGCAAGGCCCCATCGTGCCAGACGCTGTGCAATCACGCAACGAAAAGACAGCCCAGGCCCGCAAATACTTGCAGTTTTAGTAACTTGACTGTGGTGATGTTGTAGGTTCCATTTCAGCTTCATCACAGGAGCTTTTAGTACTAGAGTATGTAAGGGTATGTCTACATTGCACACTAAGCCCAGGCTCTGACTCAGGTCCCCAAGCCCTCTTCCCATCCACACACAAACAGTCTGACTCCGGTCAGCAAGCCCTCAGGATCCAAATCCTAGGACCCTGCCAGGGCTTAGGGTCAGTGTTCAAGTCCCACTATGACTCAGGTCCAAGATCTGCCAGGGACACTGCCCAAGCCACAGAAGATCTGCGCAGGGCAATATGGACATGTTAGCACGCTTGTGAGACCTGAGTCCGGCAACTGTAAACCCAGGTTCACAGTGCAGTGTGGTTGCGAAGCATGGATTTGGAAATACTGAGTCCACAAGCTTGGAGACCACAGACCCGGGCTTAGTGTGCAGTACTGAGAGACTCTTAGTGTTTGCAGGATCAGGCCTGAAAAGAAATATAACATTATTTTGGGGCACAATGTCATGACATACAGCTGAGTCCCTGAAAATCCTTTGTCCAAGCAGAACAACCTGGATCTATTCACAAGCAGAAAGAAGTGCTAAATTCACCAAACTGAACAATTCAACCAGCTTTAATCGTAATTCCTAGCACTCACTCGGTGCTCCCAGTTTCTGCCTGTAGATCTCAAAGCTCTCCACAACTATTAATCCACTGTACTGAGTGTACACATGTACACTCAGCTATATTGTTCATAATACACATTCTACACACATAGTGTATGTGTATACCATATTAGAAAACACACACACACATACACAGTAATTGTGCACAAACATGTACACTACATGGCCAGATATTCTGGGGTAGTGTCTGCTGCTCCCACTGACTTTAAAAAGTGCTGAATCCTTTTGAAAATCCGGCCACTTATTTAGGTATTTAAATATAAACTTAGGATCCGAATTGTAGGCACCCGTTTTTAAAAAAAATTGTCCTGCTCGTGCATGCCCATATATCTTGCACACACACCACACCTAATTTTTCCACTCCCGGGCAGAGGCACTTACAGCAGTGGGGGTTAAACACGACCAAATTGGAATGGGAGCATTTTACACTTGGAGTAGTCTGGATAAGGGGCAACTCCTCTGTGTGGTGGATCACCAGCGTAGAACTGGGGTGAGAGTTGAATCCAGCTTTGAATGACCATCCATAAAAGTCTGCACTGCTCTATATGTGGTTCATCTATGTTCAATGCACGCACTTGCCCACACACCGTCCAACAGCTGCCTGGCTCCCTCCTAAAAACAGTTATAAAACTATCCCACTTACTCCTCATTCTCCGGGGGCCCCCCCCCCCCCGCCCCCAATGGCCTGTTACCAAAATGAGCTGGGGATGCTAGAAAAAGGCGCTGACGTCAATGTAAAAGTAAACCAAAGAGGTCTGGTTCCTGTATTACTCTGCAGGGCTCAGTGCTGGGGAGTAACTGCACTGTCATTCGAGTCAAGGAACTGGGAGCAGACTTCAAGACCCGCAGCTGATCTTCCTCAGTCAGACTGTGTGAGTACTGTGCTCTCCTCTGCACTGACCTCCCTGAGCAGACAGTCGGTCTGATGTTCCCTGGGGGGGTTTTATCAATTGCAGTTTATAAATGAAGCCTGTTAGGTACTGGCAGTCAGTTTGTACACGTGTTTAATTCATTCGAAAAACCTTACTAACAACTCTAGTGTGCTCTGAGCTTGTACGGGAGAGGCAGCGGAACACAAGTAGAAATGGTCCGTAAAGTACAGTAAGTCTCAGTCATTGATGGCTTTCTAGATAGCAGGGTCATTCTGGAGTTTAACAGTCAAGTATCTGGTTCAAAACTGGGAATGTCATTCTTCAGTTTAGTAAGGGGAAAAACCAGTGTTTTTCATGTTCAATTATATCAGAACTGATTTTTATGTAGAAATAAACTTGCACAAACAGGTTATTTCTATCTGTCCACTATATGTGCAGGTGTGTCAATACTTACATACACATGAGCACAGGTGTATATGCAAACATACTGTGGATAGCTGTCTGCTTGCATTTGGTATATTATGTATAGCTTTACTTGTTAGGAAATACCTGTCAATTGTATGTGTGTTGACGTATAAATCCAGAACTAGGAGTGATGAGTTTAAATCAAGAAGATGAAAACTGAGCCTGAACTCTATCAGGATGAATTTCCTAATGATGGAAGCAGTTAGGATGTGGGAAAGTCTCCCCAGGGTAGAAGCCCCATCGACGGAGACAGTCAGAAATGGATTGTTGAAAGCACTGGGAAATGTGCTATGGGGACCAATCCTGGTCTAGTGGTGGGACAGGTCGAATGTAGGTCTCTGCAATGTCTATGATTTGGCTTTTCTGTATCAGTACACACGCAGTGTGCACACAGTATAGTTAGTGGGTGGGTGAAACCTGAGTTATCTTTTGGCTCTCTTTACGCGATGGTGTTAGCAATGCAAGGCACCTTTTCTTTAGCCGTTTCTTAAAGGCAGACTCCCATCTCTTTTCCTAGCTCAAATCTGGTATCTTCCTGCAGCTAAAGCTGCATTTTTAAAGCAATCAAGCCGACCGTCTCAGAAAGCGAAGACAGGATGACAGTGTGTATAGGAAATATTGTATCCCTAATTACGTATTAAAGGCAGAGTCCCAGCTGAAAACCCAGATACAAACACTTCTGGTTTCTCGATTTGGATCTAAGCTTTGTGCCTTGGGCTCATCGCTAATAAACACATAGCTGTGCAGGACGATTTGGCAGCCATGCACCAATCACGTCTGCAACTGGTCATGTGCAAAATCTGTCCCCACCAGTGTGCAATGGTACTGATGGGGTGGGGGGGTCACACTGGGCATATGTGAGGAGAAGAGCTGCCCACAGACTCGGGAACATTTTAAATGAGAATGTTTTAAACTTCTTCTGACAGAAAATAAACCCCTCAGGCAATCCAGGAGAAAAACCACAGAGACAAATTCCCCCTAAGCCAATGCCTCAGCACAACATCAACACCCCATCCCTCAAGTGAGTCAATCCCACCAACTCCACCAACTTTTGCTTCCATCCATTTCTGCCACTTGACTTCCTCCATCTCAGCTGGAAAGCCAGGTTTAATACTGACAGACCCCCAGTTGTTGGCAGGGTTGGAGGGATCAAACCTCGGACCTCTGGAGCTTAGTGAGCATGAGTCTCTACTGCATGAGCTAAAAGCCATCTAGCTGTTAACTAAGGCTGTAGCGCAAAATCGATCTCTCTCTCTAAGTGGTCTCGGTGTCATGAGAGGGTCCAGAACACCACATCCAGGAGGTGTGTGGGCTAGACAGGCACTCGCTTTCTATAAAATAACCCTTCCGTAAGCTCTTCAGACACATACAGAGCCATAGTCTACCTTCCACTCAGCAGAGTGTCATGGAGCCACAAGTCCCCAGAAAGCCTTCGAGCACTGAGGGGGCAGGAGAAGGCAGAGGGATGAGACCTCTCATAGCTGCCCTCCTTGTGTCAAGGCTGATTTCCAAGCAAAACTCCCCCTGGGAGTTGCAGTGGGTCAGACCACCACCAATACCCCTGATGTGATTGCGACATCACATACATATCAGCAAGGGACAGGATGACCACACGCTCCCCACAGCAGCCCCACTGTTCTCTAAAATCCCATTGCAGTCAATGGAAGGTGTGGGGACAGGTCTGGTACCCTGCTGCGCACAGCAGCTGCATTCTACCTGCCGCTGCATTTAACAATCAGCAGCCATATCCCCTGGCCAGAGGGAGGGACAAACATCATGGCCAGAGTTTGCAGAAGTGAAGAGTGATTCCGAGGGCCTCAGTGTTTAGGTGCCCAGCTGAAAGAGGGCTGATTTTCAGATGATGGATGCTCAGCATTTCCTGACAAGCTCAGAGGTAACTCATATATTGCAGCCAAAATCTCTGGGCACTTTTGAAAATTGAGGCCAGTGATTCCAGACTGTTTTAGCTCTCTTATAAAACTCGAAATGACACATTGTTTATACACTGTTTACTCCAGGGAGTATTATAAGGTGTTGCTGTAAATGCCGAGGTGTTTAGCAGTTTATTTTGCAATCCTCCATGTGGGTGAACATCCTGTGACATCTCTACAGACCTTTCTTACAAATCTCCATCGCTCCTCCAAAGGCCCCTTTGCAAATGTTTTAAAGACCCATCCCTCCCTCCCTCTTCCCTCTCCATAGACTTCAGTTTTCCTGGTGAGTTTTAGTTGCAGCTCTTTATCATTTCTACCAGGGCCACTATGAATCAGCCAGTGGTTTAGGGACTCCAGGCCACACAGCAAATCCTATTGATTCTTCTTGTAGGTAGATGAGGGACTTCTGATCCAGTTGGTCATAGAGAACAGAGGCAGAAGCTAGATGGGATCTGACAAGGTCTAGAAATGGAAGATATTGGGTTGAGGTCACGGGCCAAAGACAGAAGTGGGAGAGGTCAGGCCAGAAGGGGAGGAGCCAGAGGAAGTGGAATCATAGGCCAGAAGGGGCTAGGTTTAGCTAGGCACTGACATCAATGGGTGTGATGTCACCAGACGAGGTGGTGCCACTTAGCTACACGGTATCCGTTCCATCTCTTATCTGTGCAGCAATCCCGGGAAGACGTTTACTGTGGTCTGTAGACACCAGGATACGGAGGCTGCCAAGATCCATTCCTTTTTATTCGCTGTTTATTTCGACCTATAAAAGCCTCGCCATGTGCCCATTCCAGCTGTCAGAAAGACGTGACACAAAGGGCTGCTCCTCCCACGTTGACCGATATCTATTTGCCAGCAAACGTAATGGGGGCAATACAGTAAAGCCCAAGGATAAACCTCAGCCCGCCTTGTCCCCAAAAGACTGGTGACAAGGTGGCCTTGGCAGTATGTCCCGAAGGTTAAAAAAACCCAGAGCTCTGGCAGTGTGTCCCAAAGCCAAATCCCACACACTGAGCATGCTCAAGGGGGAACTCCCTAGCCATTTGCGCACTGAAATTGCTAGCCTCTGCAGTGGATGTGCTGCAAGGGACAGAGAAAGGGGGACTAAGTGACACACCGAGCGAATGATTCTGATCAACAAATGGTTTTGTTTGGTGCATGGTTCCAGATCTAAGTGACCATGAGGGAAGGAAGCTTTGATCTGCCGGCTAATGCTGATGGGCCTGGATCTGAAGTGTCAATGAAGCATTCTAAGAACCGTGGGGGATGTTGGCTGGAAATCTCCATTTTATCCGGCAGCAAAACGTCAATGGGACCAAACTGGTCTTAAAGTACGAGGTTGTGTTTTTCCTGTGTCGTCATTAGTCAGCCAGGCCCTGAGCTCACCATGAGCTCTGTCTGAGTGGAGCTCAGCTCACGATGAGATTCCCTAGCCCAAGCTTGGAGCAGCTGCGTGGGTATTGGTGTGGCTCGGGGAGCTGTTCTTGGGGTAGAAGAGCATTTATTCATTCACTTTCATTCAGAAAGATCTCAACATGCATCCCAGAACTGCACTCAAGGTATGACAGTGACGTACTAAAGCAAGTTACCTGCATACAGCAGGAGGCAAATTGTGGCCGAAGACAGTAGGGCAAACAGCTTCTCATATGAAAAGTATGGCCGCTCGCTAATGGCCATGCACAGAAGACAGGATCTTGGTATTTAGAGTGGTCTGTAAAAGAAACGCCCCCCAGTTCACTTTGGACTTTCATCTTTCTGGGATTCAGTCCTGCAGCTCTAGGAAACCTACAAACCCCAGCCCTGCTACTCTGAGCACTATGGCTGTGCCATCCCCTACATCAGGATTAAGAGACTCCTTTGCCTCTAGATCACCTATCTGAAGCCAGCTAAGGGGTCTGGCTAGAAGCAGACTGCTGGGGTGGGGAGAGTTGATGCTGTTGCTGCCCATGGATGTACCTGTTCTGTTGATACAACCAAGAGAGCATCAGTCTCCCAGAGACCTCAGTCTGGCACCTTCCCTGGTCATTCATACTGCATGAACCTGCCACGGAATGACTGTCTGAGGTCAATCCAGCCTGCTGAGTGGTATTACACAGGCCTCAGGGCTCAATTGTACCTGTAAATCAACTGTAGGGAGGGAGGGACACGGTAGCTCAGCAAATGTGCTTTGAAAAATGAAACCCCCTGGTTTGCAGGTGTCAGACTCAAGGAACTGGGCTCCTTTTACCAAATATAAAGACAAAGGGCTCGTAGCTGCATACATGTGACGGATCAAGCACAGGGGTCCGTGCTGGCTGTAGAAAGGGTGTCAGCTGCGGAGGAAGGTGTCGCTGTTTTGGTTTATAATACAGCACTACGTGGCATCTGCCAGCTGTTTCCACACATGGATGAAAAGTGGTATTATCTGCATTTTACAGATGGGGAAACTGAGGCTCAGAGAGGCAAAATGACTTGCCCATGGTTACGCAGTGAGTCAATGGTAGAGCTGACAACTAGAACCCATTCCTACTGATTCCTCTGCTCCTATCCCTGAGCCACCAAACCCACTGCGTGCCCGATCAATCACTTACTACCTTGACACACAGCTCGGGTGAGGGTTGCGGGGAGGGGGCAGGGGTGGGAAGAGAAATTAAGTGATAACAGTGAATTAATGGACCAGCTTCCAATTTTGGACGATTTGAGCTCAAATGCTGGCTTAGGTCACAGGCACACGAGAGATTGATTGTCCCATCCTGTTTTCCATTAATACTTAAATGGTCCCTCAGTCCAACCCGATTGGAAGCCTCTTCTTGGAAGGGACTCAGGACGGAAATACTAGTTGTTGCTGGAGATCAGAACTAAGATTCACTAGCACGGGTACAAGAGGAAGCTTGCGCAGTCCTTGTCTATGTCAGGTCTGGGTCATACTGCTGCTGTCAGTCCTTCGCTTTCATGAGCATTAAACGTACTCAGAAAAAGGCAGCTACTAATGCCCCAGCCGTGATAAATTCCTTTGGTGCGATTACACACAGGCAGATTATTACCTAAGAATATGTATTATCATTTTAAAAACATTGATTTATTAAATGCACTTGAGATGGTTTAGTCACTGGTCCTTGCCCAAGAGACCTTAAAGTAGATGATGATTTATAATATAGGGACTGATATATATGTGGCTACGATGAGATGGCAAATCTTAAAATAAAATATGTGTAGTTTATTTGACCTGGAAAAGGAAAGGAGACAAGAGGAAGCACAAGCTATTGCAACAATCCTTGTGTGATCTGAAAGATTTTTGTAAAGGAGCAACCAAATTTGTCCAAATGAGAAGCTTGCCAACCTGAGGGCATTACCTAAGTTACATTAGAGTAAAAGGAGTGAATTGCAGCTGCCAAACTGCTTAGATAAAAGGGGAGCAATGAATGTTGGGACCTGTAGTTTCTGCAGGCTGTACTCTCTGTCATACAGATTAAGGGGGACACACTCAGCTTTGTAGGCACAAAATATTTGGGCCTCAGGCCAGACTTGACTTGATGAACTGAAAAGATTGATTTCTTTCTCTTTCCTGCTTATAATGTCTCAAATTCTACTGCTGTTGAAGACAACACATCACCATAAAGAGAACATGCACCAAGCCATGCCAAGGGATAATTCAGTGGTACTTTCAGTTTCAGGCAGAGATGTCAACTCAATTCATGACTAAGTCACAGCGAGTTTGGATGCCTCAAATATATGCATGTATATGATGGATAGGTGTGGGTGTGTACAGACAGAAAATAGGTATGTTAACACTGCTGTATATTCAAACTAAGTACAAATTGTAAACTAGACTCTATTATATCCATTTGGCCAACTAGGTTTTGTAACAGATTTGTTGGTCTACTGGTTCCTGGGACTCGGGTGACCAGATGTCCCGATTTTATAAGGACAGTCCCAATTTGGGGGTCTTTGTCTTATATAGGCTTTTATTACCTGCCACCCCCTGTGCTGATTTTTCACATTTGAGGTCCGGTCACATGACAGAGACCACTCAACCTCCAGTTAAAATAACAGCCACCAATGGAATCCAACATAGGGAGGTCAGCTGATTATTATAATGAAGTGGACTTGCATTTCCATTAGGGAGATCCAACATGACAGTGTTCGAGACTTAGTTGGGCAAGAAACAGGATCTGATACAGGGCATGTGTCCTGAGCCCTGGCACAGCCCAAGACAAAGTAAAGAAACAGAATGTAACAATGTAATGAGATAGCGCTGAAGAAATGAATCAAGATTTTACAACACAGGCAACGTGTACTTAAGTCCCTGCCAAGGAACTCGCCGCTGTGTCTATAACTGAGGGTTGATTGAAGGGCCTGAGTCTTCTAAGAAGATGAATTAGGGATGATCTTATGATTTAGTTCTGGCCCTTCTCAAATATTGCTTTTAGTTGTCTGCTCTGCAGAGAGTTCATGGCCTCCTTAGTAATCTGCAGTCAAGAGTTACTCTCGGCTGCTGCATTCCCAGGAGGGAATTCCCTTGGACTTTTGGTTAACCAGAGCTACCTCTGAGATAGCAGAATGCAGCATGGTAGCGCCATCCAGCCAATCCCTAGGGGGCTGTGGGAAGCGGTGAGGGCCGAGGGATATGTTGGTTGCCACTTCCCGCAGCCCCCATTGGCCTGGAGTGGTAAACCGTGGCCAGTGGGAGCCATGATCAGCTGAACCTGCAGCTGCGGCAGATAAACAAACCGCCCCAGCCCACCAGGAGGCTTACCCTAACATGCCACAGGCCGAAGGTTACCAATCCCTGGTCTAAATCGACAAGACAAAGGGTTTGCTGGAGACAGAAACCTTAGCATCCCTGTTGTTAAGATGAGGCACTGAGGTGCTATGTGAATGACACAAGGCCCCAAAGGCATTTTGGGGTATAGCCAGGAACTGAATATTAAGTGCTTTGCTGACTCAGACCCTAAGGCTGTTGTCCTGCAACTGACTATACAGTCACACACAGGTTGCACAATCAGAGCTAGGGTTGTATCTGATTACCTCACAGGTATTTGTGAATTTATATTGACCACACCCTTTGGAACAGGGCATGTCCACCGTTCTAGGGCAGGTGCGGTCGTTGGTAATCTGAAAGTGCCGTCGCTCTGTTTTTCTCGCTTTTCTTTCTATCCATCAAAACACAGAGAGAGGTGAGAGAATCCTGCTGAAATCTAAGCCGTGCTCAATGCTAATGGAGCCAGTCCAGCACTGCTAGTTTAATGCTGCCTACCACCTTTAAACACGGATGGGCTCAATCCAAACCTCTGGATCCAAGCAACCCTGTTCTTAAGGGAGGGGTGTCTGAAATCCAAACTGAATTCTGCAGTTCAAGCATTGGCACCACAGCCCCGTCCTGTGAACATCTTTGAGTCAGGCAGGACCCTTGTCCTAGGAGCAAGGGCAGGAGTTCAGGAATGGCCCGGCTGTGACTGGTACAAGTTCCCAGTGACAAAGGAGGTCACTTCACTCAGTTGTACCCATCTCTCCTGTGGTCGCCCAGGGGGTGCTCGGGAGGTGTAAGGAGCAAATGGGTTGAGGAAGGCTGGGCTTCCCATCGCAGGACTCAGCTGAATCCCGGGCTGTTTTACCAGTTACATTAACATCATTTTCTTGCTGTTCGCTGAAGAGAAGGGCCTTGCTGACTGAGACTGCGATTTCCTGCGGAGTCATTTCAGCAACCTCCCGTGTCTTCAGATCATCTGCTGAACCCACAATTCATCAGGTTTCCCCATCCTTGCCATAAAGCCGCCCTCCGCTCTCCCAGCAGACACCGTGCATGCCCAGCTCCCACCACGGTACCTTCACACCGACTCCAGCTGAGCGAATTGCCCCACCGGGCGCGGCTCTGCCAAGGAGCTGGGATCTGGGCAGGGGCAGCTTCTATGGGGGCCCAGTGCTGAATTCACAAGTGCATCTGTTATGTAGAGTGGCCACCTTTCCCTGCCCATCCTCCTGCTCAAAATGCAAATGTCCCACTGCATCTCCCTGACAAACAAAACCAGCAGGAAATCCTTTGCTGGGAATTAAAGAAAGACCCATGTGACGTTGCAAATCTGGGCATAGCATTCTTGGCAGTTAGCTTCTTGAGCTTAAAAAAAGAAACAGCTGCTAGTGAGAGCACTGGTGCAGTGATATAACATGGAGCGGGTCCAGAGGAGGGACCAGAGTTCAGACCTGGACCATCAGGGCAGTGCAGAGCAGGAGAGACTCTCTCACTGAGATGGTTTGGACACAGCTCCCTTTGAAGCTCACAAAGAGAGGTCAATCGGGAACGTATTAGACTAAAGAACAGTCCCCTAAAGAATGGTATCCTGATTATCTGCATCACATATAGCTGGCCTGGACAGATTATTCTGTAGGGAAGAACCATGAATACACACATACACACGCGCGTGTGTGGATTAAAAGGGCTTTTAGCTCTGTTCCATCTTCAGCTTCCATGACGCTTCAGCCAGAAGGGTGGGTTGTGCTTGGGAAGGAATTAAGATCAGGAAGGTGACTTCCACAAAAAGTCGCCTTTCATTCTATGGGGGTAACAAGCAATTGTCCCTCCTGGTCCATTCAAGCCCTTGGGAACTGGAGCTCTTAGACTGTGAGGAAATACTAGAGCCTGGCTGTGGAGGGAAGGGTGCTGCTTTCACCAGAGAAGGAAGAAAAGAAAAGACAGATGTTGCTCACCGTTTAGGTTCCTTCATCCAGAGGATTCACCCTCTGGATGAAGGAATCTAAGAGAGAGAGAAGAAGGAAGCCCGACACAGCTAGAATCTTGTGCTGCTTAAAACAACTAGGCTGGTGGTGAGCTGAGTCCTGCTTCTTGGGCACAACAAGCTCATTTTACTGTTACTTCAACAATACATCAGGGGACCCAACCTTCAGGCCCCATGCAGACTTTTCCTTCCAGCCTCCTTGCACCTGTAAACCTTGATTTGCCCCTGGATGGACTCCGCTGGCCATTAAAACCGCGTGGCATTCAAGAGTTGTCTGCCTGAGCGATGAATTTTAGCCCTTTCGCTCAGCTGCACTCACTGTGAGGTAACATCCTCCCTGCCGTAACTCCCCCGGAGCCAGCCAGGGACAGGAGGGGTAAATCTGGCCCTTCTTCACTCTAACATCACGCTCCCCCTCGGACAACTGGTCTCAGTTCCCAAGGAGCATGGGAGTGGGAGGTGGGAGAAATGGGGTGGGAGAACCAGCCTGAAAAAAATGAGAACCCTTCAGAATCCTCACCTAGAATGTGAACAGGGCCAATGGCAGAGTTGGGAGGAGGAGCCAGTCCCCTCCGATAACCATTACAGCAAAATAACAGCCAGCAGCTCTCCCAGAACTGGGCACCCTGCACTCCGTGATCAGTTTGACCCGCGTCCCCCTTTCCTTGCTACAGGTAGATGCGTTAAGGTAGAGGGGTTGTGAGCAGAGGGTACAGGAAATCTACAGAGATTCTACAGGAAATCAGGCTGTCACCTGATGCATCTCACCCCTTCTTTGCTACACTCCCTCCCTCGGATTAGAACTGAAGCCAATGTTTTCTTCAGTGCCCTTTTGAAAATGTTCCCACACTCCTGTCCAAGGATCGCTCTCCAATCACAGAGCCCTTCTCCGCTGCCGCGGCTGTTGCTACCGTGTGGGGAAATAAATACACTTCCCTCGTCAACACTGATGTAAACATGACAGGACCAAAACACTTTACAAAACATTTCTATTATCGCTGCAGGTTCCGCCTTCATGTTTCACAGGAAGAAAGTTCTTATAAGTTGTGGGCAATGGAAGAAAATGACCCTGGTTTTTTCCCCCTCTTGTTTGCTGAAGTTGAACAAAGAACAATACTTTGCAGTTTACCTCCCTTTGCAAAGTGCTTTGAGATCTACAATTGAAAATAACATTATCCTCATGTTGCAGACGGGGATGGTGGGGCTGGAGCAGCATTACGGTGACTTGTCCATGGTCTTCCAGCAAATCAGTGTCAGGATTCACAACCGTAACTAATGCCGATCGTCCAGATTCTCAGTCCTGTGCCAATCTCACTGCATGGCACTATCGCCCTGGCTGACCAAGAAATTCAAAGGCATGGTCTATAACAGGGGTGAACAAACGTTTTGGTCCGAGGGCCACATTGGAGTGCAAAACTGTATGAAGAGCCGGGTAGGGAAGGTTGTGCCTCCCCAAACAGCCTGACCCCGCCCCCATCTAACCCCCCTCCCACTTTCCGCCCCCTCAGAACTCCTGACCCATCCAAACCCCTCTGCTCCTTGTTCCCTGGCCAGGCTCTCCTGGGACCTCCTGCCTTTAACCACTCCCCTGGGACACCATCCCCTATTCAACCCCCCCTCTTCCTCCTGACTGTCCTGACCCTTATCCACACTCCTGCCCCTAACAGGCCCCCCAAACCGACAGGCCCCCCAAACCTCCAGCCCATCCAAACGCCCTCTGCTCCCTGTCCCCTGACTGCCCCAGGAACCTCCTGCCCCTTGTCCAACCCCCTTACTCCCCACCCGCTTACCATGCCACTCACAGCAGCAGGAGCTTGCAGCCCCGCCTTCTGGCCAGAGCCAGCCACACTGCCCGGGCTGCCTGGCAGGAGCAGCAGGCCAGAGCACGGGCGGCGAGGCAAGGTGAGGCTGTGGGGGTGGGGGAGACAGCAGGGGAAGGGCCAGGGACTAGCCTCCCTGTCTGGGAGCTCAAGGGCCAGGCAGGACAGTTTCACAGGCCACATCTGGCCCGTGGGCCGTAGTTTGCCCATCCCTGGTCTATAAGGACTGGCAATTGAAGAACTGCTATATATTGGAGGGTGGGGGGTCTCACTTCTTTCTGAACCAGTTTGCACATAACTAATAGAGAAGTTGGTACTAGACACACCAGTATCGTTCCCATGGTTTGATTTCAACCAATTATTCTTCCCAGACAAACCCCACTGATCATTTCAGTTTAAACCACAAGGCTGGTTCTACTACTGCCTGAAAGCCCTTTACCAGAGCCGAGACTCCTCCGGATATGAACTTCTTCCCCTACCCGACAGAATGGGGAACACCTTCTTCAACCCTAAAAAACCCATGAAATCCAGATCTAACTGTTTCAGAAGGGTAGCTGTGTTAGTCTGTATCAGCAAAAACAATGAGGAGTCCTTGTGGCACCTTAGAGACTAACAAATTTATTTGGGCATAAGCTTTTGTGGGCTAGAACCCACTTCATCAGATGCATGGAGTGGAAAATACAATAGCAGGTAAATATATATACATAGTACATGAAAGGATGGGAATTGCCTTACCAAGAGCAGGGTTAGTCTAATGAGATAATTCAATTAACAGTAGAATCAAGGGAGGAAAAATCACTTTTGTAGTGGTACTGAGGGTGGCCCATTTCAAACAGTTGACAAGAAAGTATGAGTAACTGTAGGGGGAAATTAATTTCTGTAGTGCCCCATCCACGCCTAGTCTTTATTCAGGCCTAATTTGATGGTGTCTAGTTTGCAAATTAAATTCCAGTTCTGCAGTTTCACGTTGTAGTCTGTTTTTGAAGGTTTTGTTGTTGAAGAATTGCCACTTTTAAGTCTGTTATTGAGTGACCAGAGAGACTGAAGTGTTCTCCTACTGGTTTTTGAATGTTATAATTCCCGATGTCAGATTTATGTCCATTTATTCTTTTGCTTAAAGACTGTCCAGTTTGGCCAATGTACATAGCAGAGGGGCATTGCTGACACTTGATGGCATATATCACATTGGCAGATGTGCAGGTGAACGAGCCCCTGATGGCATGGCTGATGCGATTAGGTCCTATGATGGTGTCCCTTGAATAGATATGCAGACAGAATTGGCAACGGTCTTTGTTTCAAGGATAGGTTCCTGGGTTAGTGTTTTTGTTGTGTGGTTGCTGGTGAGTATTTGCTTCAGGTTGGGGGAGGGCTGTCTGTAAGTGAGGGCTGGTCTGTCTCTCCAGATTTGTGTCTAACTTTCTCAAAAGTCCAGGAAATTGTAAGATTCAGGATTTTGGCTTGGCTTCTTCTAGAGAAGAGAGACAGAGACAGACTCCTGCAAAGTTCATGGGGATTTGATCAGCTGCCATCTCTAAGTACAATACAATCTTTTCTTATGTGACCACGCAGTACTGGCCACTGGTAGGTTCTGTGCTACTAATACAATATAATGTCAAAGAAGTTCATTAATTTTATGCTACTTCTCCAATGAGTGTGTGTAATTAAGATAATGACACGTCTCATCTGAAGTCTCACAGCACTTGGATAAGCAGCATTATCCCTGTTTTACAGATGGGTAAGGTGAGGCACAAAGCACATAAGTAACTACAGAACCCAGGTCTCCTGCCTTTCAATCCAGTGTCCTATCTTGAATACCACACTGTCTCTGATATGTTGTTTTAGATTTAACTAGCACCTTTTCCCACCGAAAACATTCGAACATGCCATACAGTACTTTACATCATTGCAGAATCATCTGAGCGAGCAGGAGAAATTCCAGCCCACAAGTTTGGTGTTTTTTTGTTTTTGTTCGCTGAGAAAATTATAAATGGCTGAAAACAGGGATACAATGGTCCTGAGGTTGCCCTTGAGTTGTGCCCCTGCCTCCTTGTAGTCAATGAAAACTGTGCCTGCTCCAGCATTTGGCTCATAGACCAGCTAGGTCATCTCCACCTTAACTGCAGCATCTGGCTAGGCCTGCAGACATCCATGGGAAACCTGCCTCTCGACACATCATGCTCTGCATGGTCTCACAGACCACTTGAAATGTTCCAGCTGTTGCCACTGTGAATACAGCTCTAAATTCAGCAATGAGGGAGAGTATGTGACAGCAGGGAAAGCTCTCTTTATCCCATGTGCTAGGGATCGGAGTACAGCAGCTGTGTGGCATGCAAAGTCAGCAGGAGGACAAAGCAGGGAGCCACCCGGTCAACGAGCAGGTGAACAGAACACCAATATCAGAGAACGCCCTGGGAGAAAATCCTCTCCTTGTCCCTGAGCAGGACTTTGGAAAGAAGCCCTCCCAGCTGGTTTAATTTGAGATTTATTCTCTAGGGCCAGAGCAGGTCTGGAAGGTCTCCATTGCGTTCCCATCGCAGCCTGTAGAGAGGAGAATGAAGTATTTGCTTTATTTCCATGGGTTCACCCCTTCTCTGTTGTACTCTTCATTGGGTTGCATGCCAGCATGGGAGATGGAACCTTGGTAGAGAAGATGGTGGGAGAGAGTGATGGAAGCTCCGGTATCAGTCCAATGATTAGCTGAGAAGAGATGATTCACGGAGCCCTTGCCATGCTGCTTGCTTTTAGAGTCACTGAGATTTTGCCGCAAGCAAGTGACACGGGTGTCCAGAAGAAGGCTGGGCTGGAGCTCAGAAGGGGAAGGCTAACTGGACTGGAACGCTCCCGAGGTCTGGGAGGACGTTCCAGAAATAGGGGCAGAGAACTTGTTCCTGATTATGGGGAACACTAAATATAGACAATTAAAAAATAACACAGAACCATGCAAAGTTCAGCCTGAGGCTCCCTGGGAAAGATCCAAGGACAAAAACATTCCAGAAAATGGGGTCAACCTTCTCTAACAACCACTGCTCCAATGAGACATTGAATGGCTGAGTTTACCATTGGTCTATTTATGGGCCTGGCCTATGGACCCAAAGTTCAATGTCCCTTGAGCGATCCTGTGACGTGCTGATTGGCTGTATCTCAGCCTTCCCCAGTGTGTTTTATTGTGTGTGTCTCCGAATGATGTTCAAATATTGCCTTATGCTGTTTATACCAAAATTTGGCAGCCATTGAAGAAAAAGTCTTCGTAATTAATCACATCTGACACAACGTTTATCGTTAGTGTTAATTTTCATGACCAAGGTGATTCCTGCCTCTGCAGCTGTGGATGAAATCCCCAATGGTGGGTGAAATTCTGTTCTGTGGGGCAGAGCTAAGGGGTGCCTTACACATTCCGTGCTCTTGAGCTTAGGGTCCCCACAGCAACGTGCACAAGGGATGGGTGGGAAGGGGGCAAGGCTATGTAGATGCTCCTGCCTGTATCAACCTTCCCTAGCCCTGCCCAGAGGCTGTATTACAGTCAAGAGGGTTACTGCGGTGGTGTCCATGAAGTGACTCCAGACATGCTCTGCAGCCTTTGCCTTGGGAGGCTTGTTTCAGGAAGAAACTTACTTACCAGCTTAGTTATTATTATCAATAAAATGGGTTGGATGGTTTGCTTGGTGAACGCCCTGTGGAAACGACACCCTCTCCTCTGCTGCATTCAGTGTCAAAGAGGAGTTGGACATTCACATTTATTGCCCCATCCATTGAGAACTGGATTTGTTTATTTAGCCAGGTATGACCAATACTCAGAACAGATCATAATAAACCCACTATCAAACAACTGCTACTGGGACTAATTCTGTGGTGAAACGTCTAACCACTTTGTGCCCTGTCTTCAATTGGTGCCAATCTGCTCAGTCGCTTTTCAGTGTCTGAAAAGCTCGCAGCCAGTTAGCTAGGAGTCCGCAATCATGCTCATCATAGTATTTGATTTAGTGCCTCTCTTTCGAATATCTCAACTCACTTTATGAACAGTAATTAAACTCGTCATTCAGAAGTGCAAACTGATGTGCTGAGATGTTAAGTAGCTTGTCTAAATTCTACATATGGGAACAGAACCCAGGAGTCTTGACTGTCTATTGGTCTAACTTATGAGCTTCTTACCACTAGGCAGATAGCTGTCTAAACTTCTGTCAACACCATCATTCCAATGGGTAGGATCTTGAGAAATGAAGGCATTTATTTATGTTTCTTCTTCCAAAGCCATGGCAAGCAAGTCATTTGGTGCTTCTGAATGCCAGCAGATTCCAGAGATGAGATAAAAAATTATTTAGTGTTTGCAATGTAGTAGCACCCAAAATCTGTAAGGCACGGTAATCCATGTCTAAGCAACTTGCTCCCTTTCCTGCCCCCCATATGTCCTCCACCTACCATGTCCAGCCCATGGTAGAGATTCAGGCTCTGTATGAGAACTTGGCAGGAACAAAGCAGTATGTCAGATGGTATCTATAGCAATGAAAGTGAAAAAGATGGTCTGCAGAAGTGACACAGCCTCTCATCTGTCCCCTAAGTTCATCATCAGAGATCTTGATAATAGCAATGAGACTAGACAAAGGCAATTTAAAACTTGACTTTTCACCCTGAAGCAAAAAATATGTCTCCTGATTTGTACC
Source organism: Dermatemys mawii (assembly GCA_007922305.1). Taxonomy (NCBI): domain Eukaryota; kingdom Metazoa; phylum Chordata; order Testudines; family Dermatemydidae; genus Dermatemys; species Dermatemys mawii. The sequence goes on from ML677507.1 coordinate 4,785,787, forward strand.
AAGGAGGGGAAGCTCATCTCCCTGTGGAGATAGGAAAGCTACCCCATGGCAACGGATGCAGAGATTTATTGAGTAGAGATGCCTAGGCATTAGTAACATAGGTAAGGTCTTAAGTCCTCTCCAACATTTCTAACACTTCATAAATTTCAGGCAGACTTGGGCAAGAAGCCAGACGCTTGCAAAGAAATTCTGAACACTGAAGGCAAGAAGTGGAATTTTTTTGTTAGTATATTTTTTCTTCCTGGTTTCAATGCTATATTTAGGGAGGTGGAGAGAGAGAGAGGGAGAGGGAGAGAGAGAGATTAGGTATTTCTTCATCTTCTGAAGTCATTTCAGTTGCTCTGCTCCTCTTAACTGATGTCTCCTTTTGGGATAATGTTCAGTTCCTGCAGGGAATTTTCTTAATCAGGGCTCCTGTAAGGGCAAAAGAGGAAAGCAAACCAAAGGTAAGTCAGCCTGTCACTTTTGAGGCAGCACATCATAATTATTGCTCTGATGAACAATGATCAGTTATTAGCCAGGGAGAATGACTGAAGTAGTTTCAGAAAAGGTTTGGAGTAAGTGAATCAACTCTGCTTGGTCATTCCAGGGGACTGAACTCAGCAATCCATTGCTATGAGTGTGAGTCCCCTAGGAGGCAGCTGTAGCAGACTCAGATCATCCCTGGACTGGGAGTAGGGGAGCAGTGGGATATATCAGCTCTCCTGGTCTTGATTTTCCCATTGGAAAACTCTCTGGTTTTGGTTGAGTCACTCATTGCCTGTGAAGGGGGAATGAGTCCCAGCCAGGCTCTGTTCCTGGCTGTTCTGTATGGCCTTGTGCACATCCCCTGAGCTGCTCCTCTGCAGCGGAGTTTGTAAAATGGTATCACCATATTTATTTGCTTCACAGGGAATTTACCTGACTCACAGTGAGAGCCACTGAAGGTTTACAAAGTGCTTTGCATTGCTCGTGTGAAAGGTATCACATCGCTGTTAACGTCTGTCACTCCTTTAGATCTGTGTTTTGTTGTTAAACCTGAATTCTTGTACAAGTTGGCCATGATGCTCTGTACACTGTCTCTTAACACCTGGCCCAGAAAGTGAGGCTTGCTGAGGGCTGGAGAATGGTGTAGGTCTAAACTTGATGGCACAGCAGAAAGTGAGAGCACCTTTCAGAAAAACGCTGCATTCCTTCTTTTAATATAGTGCCTAAGTCACTTCTAGAAGAAACACTTTAGCATGGTCACATGACACGCCTTTTTGATATGGCTGCTACTAGTGGGAAATTCTGGGTAAAATACTCGATCTGTTGCTGAGCCTTTTCCTCAGTGAAGATTCAACTTGCAAAACCCTGACAGCTGGTCGGAACTGCAGTGAGCCTGGCACGTGTCTAGTGCTAAAATCCTACGAAACAAGAGGTGAAAATGTCACTAAAAAGAGCTGGGACTCAGACATTTGAGAATTCAACCAAGCAAAAGTTTATTTCCTGAGGAACCTTTATTATCAATCTAGAAAGACAGAAATAGGAAGACAGTCCAGTCCAATGAAAAGGGCAGTTGCTTGGGAGATATAACGTGCATTTTCTACCCAGCTGTGCCACTAACCTGCTATGTGCCTCAGTTTCCCTGTCTGTAGAAAGAGGATAAGGGTGCTTGCACTTGGAGATCAAGGGATGAAACTGCTATTTAAGATTGAAGTATTTTGATGAGCGTTCAGCAGTGTGCACTGTGCCCTTTGCACTGTCACCCAGCATTTGAGCCAAGTGGCCAATACTGTTCTCTCTGCTGGCAATGACTAAAATACAAGGAGCCTATGTGGGGAAGTCATAGGTTGGATGACATGCTGATGGAGTGATTCTCATAGGTCTGCCTTTGTTTGGCACGTAACCCTGGGCGAGAAAGTGAACGGACCAAGCGTAACTCCCTGTTGAAAGGCTCTACCATTCATGTCCCCAACCAATTCTACTCAGGCCTGTTGTCAAATGGAAGAGCAGCCAAGCAGCTGGAGATAAAATAAAGAGCAGAACTTCTGTTTAATACAGAAATGGCTCATGGAACAGAGGTCTTTCAAAAAAAGAAGAACCTTCCCTTTTCAAAAGTGTGGCAAATTGCTGGCACTATTATGATGGTTTCTGTGCTTTCTCTTCTTGTGGGGAGGTTCAGGGAGCCATTTCTTGCCCCTGCACAGGGTATTAACTGCCCCACTAGTATCCTAGAGGAGGGGAGTGGAGAGGGAGGGACCTGGGCCTGCCCTCTACTCCACATCCCCCAGCCCAGGGGCCCTGACGATAGCGGTAAACCACTTGAACTAGCTATTCCTTCCCCTGGGCTTCCCCCTCCTACCCTGCAGCTTGTGGGGCTTCCTGCCCTCTCTCTGAACAAGCCCCTTGTCCCTTTACGTAGGGTCTGGGTCTTCTTAGTTCACTGCAGCAGTTCTCCAAACTCTCCTCTGCTTTCCTCCAAACTGCTCTCTGCTCCAACACCAAACACTCTGCTTCAACTCCTTCCA
>ML677507.1:4788285-4818681 GCA_007922305.1 Dermatemys mawii
AACTGCTTTCTGCTCCAATACCAAATCACTCTGCTCCCACTCCTCCAAACTGCTCTCTGCTCCAAGTCCTTTTCTCCTTCCCTGTCTGCCTGAAGCAGAGGATTTTATTGAGTTCCTAACAGGACCTTAATTGACTGCAGGTGCTCCAATTAACTTGCCACCAGCTTCGCTAGTCTACAGGGAGCCACACCCTAATTAGCCTTGAATGTACATATTTCCCCTCAAGCACTCTACCACAGCTCCCTGACCCTCCTCTATCACAAAAGGTACTGCACAGATGTCTTTTGCCTCCTGTAGGGAGTTACTACGTAATAGAGATATAGAGAGAGATCACGGTCAGCACGACATAAGATGTATTTCTCGCCTTCGGTCTGTTCATCTCTACCAGGTGTACTATTAGCATTCAAAATCTCTCAGCTTCTTTCTGAAAGTGGCCCCTTTTCTAAAATTATGAAGAACCTGTTACAAAAAGGCCTGTCTTCCTCACAGACATGGACTTTCCCCCTGGTTATGCTGATCTCTCAAGCGGGACTGACAGATCTCAGTCCTGGAATGATGAGGTCTTTATTCCCACACAATATCCAATCTAGAGATGCATGTTGTGTCCACTGGAGATCTGGCATTCTGATGCTTCTCAGTGATAGATAGCATTTGTTTCTAGCTATAGGAGATCGTGAGATATCGAACCTTCAGAATCACAATGGGAGAGCTTAATAGATCATTTGTACTGATATGAAAATGTATCACTTGATCTATGGCTTTACAGGAAGAGGGGCATACAAAATACTATGGCAGCAAGAAGATGTTCGAAAAGTCTAAACATTTCAGGGGTAACTCTTTTCTAAAATGTGGCATAAACAAGGCAGTGGTGGCTTGAAGGCTTTATTGGCACTGAGCTAGGCGACCTGTGTAATGTAACTATTTCTGATTCATGATAAGAATAAACTCATAACAGCACCTACCATTGTGTGTGTATATTTAGTGACAGGCAAGTGACATATTTCTATATATAGATATAGGTCGTCTTCTTCCCTCACTTCTATTGGTGTAAATCAGGAGTAACTCTATTGAAGTCAGTGGAGTTAAACCACTGCAAAATAGACATAGTGATAGACAAGCCCATGAAGATTTCCTAGTATGCGGCTTTGTATTTTCACAAGCTTCATTCCATATTTCCCATGCTTGAGCTATGACAGCACTGAAGGAGTACAGCTCTTTCCGGGTTTTAAATAGAGAGTCTCCAGAGTGTCTAGCGTTCCTGATATTTCGCCAGATCATCGGCTTCTAGCCTGCTTTCAGAAAGAATGCATCTGTGCCCAACCAAAGGGCCCGGTTACATTTTAAAAAAATTATTCTGAAAAATTGAATTCACCTTCTTTTAATTGACAAAAATCCCCTTAGGTCTTTGGTGTGACGCTAATGGGATGTTGGGCTATATAATTGCTGGAATATAGGTATAGTTTTCTGTGGGGATGCTCCTGCAATTTGATCCATGAAGGATCCTGCATCCTTGGGGGTCAGATGACCAGATCCTAGCCCCAGACTGCAAGTTCTGAGGGGCTGGGGCTGTCTACGCCTGTATGCATGTGTAACCGACCGCTCCATGTGCGTTGGTGGGTCCACAGTGTGCGGATACACAGAGGCAGAGAGTTGTCAAAGCTACATGCCCCAGAAGTTTAGCTCGTTAGCTCAAGTTGTAGCGGGTTGTGCTTTTAGCTCTGGAGGTCTGCAGTTCAAACTCCAATGTGCCAGCAGAGAGAGTGGATAATAATTCAAGGTCCGTGAGTGCTTCCATTCTAGCCCCCTTTCCCATTACTTTCCAACTTCCAAACCTTTCGCCCATCAGAACGCAATGTTCAGGGCCCAGCTTTTCCTTTAAGGTTATTTACGTTTGAGCAAAATACTTCCCCATTTTAGAAAACCCTTGTGACTTTTTTGAAGAGCTCTAAATGCCAATGTACTTGGGAAGCTTGGCAACAGGGGACAGTTGAATTTGGAATGGAAATAGCCCTAACAGAAAAGAAATTCATTGCAGTGTTCTGGTAAGAAAAAAAAGGAGGGGGGGAGGGGTTGATTTGACTAAGTTATGAGGGTTTGAAAATTGTCCTCTGTGTAGACGTAGTAGACAGGGTCTCATTTTAAAAAAGAATTGTAACAGCTGTTTGTTTTTTAACCAGTGTTCTAGGTGAAAGTACACACCTGGCTAGAGTGAACGTGGTGTGTGTCACCTTAACTGCAGCTTCCTCGCTTTGCAGGGTTTCGTTCTGCCAGGCTAACGCTCGTGTAACATAGCATTTGCTATGAGAGAGGGTAATAAATGTGAACAAGTGTGAAAAGTGCTGAACTGCCGTTCCTGAGTATTGAAATTCTCCAGCCTCAGAATGGACGCTGAGCTTGCTAAAGGCAACTTTCCCCCATTCAGCCCCAGCTAACCCGCCTCAACTGTGATATGACGGGGGTCATTCCAGGGGTGATTGTGATCAGTCCGGGATGGATTTTTAAAGACATTCTAGACACCTAAAGATGCAGCTAGGTGCCTGGAAAGATTTCTAGAAGCATCTCGGTGCCTAACTCCCTTTGGTTTCAATAGGACTTAAGCACTTAAAAATCTCACTGTGTCTATCTGCATCTTTAGGGGCCTAAATACCCTTGGCTGCCCTGGTGCATTCAGACCTTAGCTTCTGCTGAGAATGCCAACTAGGGTGCCACTTAGTGATGCGTCTTTTAGTGCAATTGTCCCCTAGAGAAACCAGCACATTCCACAAAGCCGGTGAGCTTCCTCCTGGCTTTGTTGAGCTAGTTTCCTTTCTTCTGACCTGTCTAAACCCAGGGTATTCGGCTGGCAGTACGCAGCATAACCATCCTCTCCAAGCTCACTGAGATGCACATGGCATACAAGCTGTCCTCTGTGCTCTGTCTGCAAAAAAGACCATATTTGGCCAGTTTGAGCCATAGTTGAGAAAGAACTTGCCAGCAAGCGGATCTGACCATTTTAAATCGAAAGAGAGCGAGTTTAACCCTTCATTTATAAATAAGATGATAAATCACTGGAGGAAATTTAAACACAGGGTGGCTGCAAAGCTAAACACACGCTGAAGCCATTCCCAGAGAGCCGGGTAACGTTCGACGGCAGGAGGTGGGTGGGGGGTGGGAATTCGCTCAGCCGGTCAGATTCAGGACTGTGAGACGGGGGAAATCCAAAGCATTAACTTTGGCTGTTTATTTGAATTACGCTCTGGCTTGTTTGTTTATGTTCTTTTCAGTCTTGACTGTCACACCGTATGGCTCTCTCGTTCCCTCTCTCTGTGCCCCCAGGCCGAGATCCTGTCTGCATAGGCTGCTAAAGAATCCTTTAACAGTGCAGGTGCTGCTACAACAGAGCTTGGTTAATTCCCCTGCTGCCTGTCATCTGCATCCCACTTCATATCAGAGGACCTGATCCAAAGGGTAAGGTAGTCAGTGAAAAGACTTCCCTGGTTTTTACTAAACATTGGATCAGGCCCCAAACTAACAGCCGAAGTTGGTGTTTGCTGCAGAAACAAAACTAAAAATGCAGTGAATAAAAACCTGATGGTTGGCTCTGCCCTGCTGGGAATGGACCAACAGTCCCAGGGCTGAACTACCCATGAGAAATAGTGTAGCACCAAGTGTCAAGACAACAGGGAAAGAGACTTTCGGGCAGGGGTGGGCAACCTATGGCACGAGTGCCAAAGGCGGCACGTGAGCTGATTTTCAGTGGCACTCACACTGCCCAGGTCCTGGCCACTAGTCTGGGGGGCTCTGCATTTTAATTTAATTTTAAATGAAGCTTCTTAAACATTTGGAAAACCTTATTTACTTTACATACAATAATAGTTTAGTTCTATATTATAGGCTTTTTCAAAGAAACCATCTAAAAATGTTAAAATGTATTACTGGCACGTGAAACCTTAAATTAGGGTGACCAGGTGTCCCGATTTTATAGGGACAGTCCTGAGATTTGGGGCTTTGTCTTATATAGGTGCCTATTACCCCCCCACTCCAGTCCTGATTTTTCATGCTTGCTATCTGATCACCCTATCTTAAATTAGAATGAATAAATGAAGACTTGGCACACCACTTCTGAAAGGTTGCTGACTCCTGCTTTAGGGTCTGGTCCAGCAGTGAATCCATTCGTTTCCTATCTGGCACAAATCCTGATGGAATCAGCCCCACGGCATGGGTCAAGGATAAAGGATTGCAAAGAGAGTTGCTCTTCTAACACTGAACGAGGAGCTTTATCAGAATAAGGAAAACAAGAGCAACCTTTACCCTTTCTTCCTCCCTTTCCCAACCTCCGTCCCGCCTAGCTGCCTGCTACAGATTTAAAGAAGCCAGGGGCATGTGCAGGAATTTAAATTTCACTGTTTGGGACGGGGCAGGTTCTGTGCCCCTGCTGCAGCCGTGGGGCCAGGGGAGTTCGCTCTCCCCACCCAAGCCCCAGAAAGAAACAGTATGCACATCCCCATGACCTCAGGTGCTGAATCTGGCCTTTGATAGGAAGGCATATGATGTATATGATAGAGGTGTAGATAAATGAACAGTTAGGCTTAAGTCAGATACTTATGATTATTAGGTCTGCAGAAATGGGTAGGAATTTTTAGGAGAAGAAGCTATTTCATGCTCTTATGGTACTTCCACTCTGCTGTCACCACAACACACAAATGAAAATAATGGATAAAAAGAGAAATAGAGCTGAGCAGTGAAGTTCTGACTCAATCCTGCTTCAAACTTTCCCAACATGTCAGGGGTGCTTGTGTGACAGAAGTAACATGGTCCAGTGAACAGCACGCCATATTTGGAATAAGGAGACCTAGGAGACTCCTGGAGAATCTTCACTCTGCCACTGACTTTCTCTTTGCCCTTCAGCAAGTCTCTTTGAACTAGATTGCTAAAGGTGTTTAGGGATTGCTACACTCAGCATTGAAATGCCTATCTTAAGTCTTACTGTCAAAAGGGATACAGGCACTTAGGAGCCAAAATCCCATTGGCAGTCAATGGGATTTAGGCTCCCATGTGCCTAAATCACTTGTGGGAAATTAGACTTAAGCTCTTAAATCAATTAGGCAGTACAATGTTGAGTGTAGCAATGCTTAAACACCTACAGAAATCTGGGCCTTTGTCCCTCTGTGCCTCAATATCCCCATTTTACAGATGAGGACAATATACCTTTTGTCAAGCCGTCGGAGCTCTACAGCTGAAAAGTACTAAGTAATATTAACTGGGATTTTGGGTGGAGGGTTTTTAGTTTTTTACCTTACCAGCTCCTCAATCCCTAATGCATGTTACCAAGCGATGGGGGTAGAAAAATAATAGAATGTGACCTGACAACAAAAGTCCACTCATCTTATATTACAAATCTTTTGCAACAGTTTCATTCTGATCCAGAGAAGGAGCAAGCTCTCTTTTGCTGGGGGCCCAGCGATTATCTGCTAGTGAGGAACCCTTTAGAGTAACCTTTTGGGCTTTGTTACTCAGACTTCGGTACCAAGGCACAAAGGGACCACAAATAGAAGCCATCTCCACACCATCCTGTATCTAATTTTCTCTGACACAGATCCTTCCCTTTTCCATGGAGACAAGCAGGGGCAGGGTGAACAGATCTAAGCCAACCATGTTGGACTCTCCCGTACAAAAACCCAACACTGTAAATTCAATTTGGCAGACAAAGGGTTACCCACCACTTTTTGGATGCTAGGTCTACAAAGCCAAGAGTTTGCTTCACTTTAAAACGGAGCTAGGTGAACAAGCCATATGATTTGCCTCAAGTATCTATGGTATATGAACAATATTCCTCGAGGCCGGGCTACATCCATTTCATTTGTCTGTAAAGCACCATGCATCCTGTCATGGGGTCCGGTACGGCCCTGTGTTCTCTGGGTTCCCAATAAGGGTCTTTACACCGTACTCCTGTGTTTCACCCAAGTGTCCTTTATTTACAGTACATCTGCGTGGCCTCCAAGCGACAAACAGTGCTCCCCCAATCCCCAGACAGTTACCCCACTGTCCTGATTCCCGGGCTTCCAGGCCCTCGAGGCACCTTACTCGCACCCAGGAGATAGAGGTACTACCTCCTTTTCCCTGCCTGGCCTCCCCCTTAACTGACCATGAGTCAGGGCTTTTCTAGCCTGGTCAGCTTCCTGCCTCAGCTGTGGTCAATTAGCCTCACCTAATCTGTGAGCCTATGCTCCTTAGGGCTTCCAGTTTGGGCTCCCCTGCCTGATACTACCAGCTCCTGCCCCCGGGCCTCCTGCCAGGAAGCAGGGTTTAAGTTGCAGAAGCAGGGGATTTCAGGGGTTTTTACCCCTGCCCTGCCACATATATCTATGGGGCTCTCAATTATAGTGATAACGAGGCATGTTTGCAGCATATTTTGCTCAAGTCACTAACTCGGTGTAATTAACTGAACTGGAGCAAAGGAAAATGTCTGGTGAATATTGGAAATACCTACGCCAGAGGACTGTAAGGCTGAAGAAAAATCGCACAGGAGAAGTAGTGGAAGCTCATAACTTGGAACATTTAAAACTAAACTGAATGCACAGAGACGATGATAGACAAAGAGCAAATCTGATCACATGACCAAGGGCAGCTAACAATTCAAATTTGGCTGTCTCAGTTCCCAGGTTCTGCTCTCGCTGCCTGATGTAAATGACCATGAAATATTTTTGGTGCCATGATTGTCTAAGAGCGTCTATCTCTGATGTTCTGCTTTCTCTGAGTTGGATTACTGTGTTGGTGTTTCTCGTTGTTATTCTCTTGTTTGCATTGTAGCTGACTCTTACTTGGCATCTGATCCAACACCAGCTTCTTTGACTTTCGTGGGCTTTAGATTAGGCCTTTGGTCTCATATGTTTAATTCTGTCCTTACTTTAATATAAATTAAAATGCCATTGCCACCCTTAATTTGCACTGGAAGGGCAGAATAGAGACTGTCATCTTGTATTTCAGACTCAGGTAGAGACTCCCAGATCAAGGCGGGGCAGAAATGAATTTCTTTTTTTTTTTTAATCGTTTCAACAGATAATATCGATGTTCATTTTAAAGCAATTTTTTTTAGATTTTTAACTATTTAAATTTTCACAGTGGGAGTAAATTATAGGGAGGGGGAAGGGTCAGACAAAGCAGCAAACTTTTGGCTCTCCTTATCGGGGCAGGGCAGAGAGAGGGGATTCTGTTTCATGGAGCGTTTTGATCTTTCAGATTTGTTTGTTCTGAGCTTTGGAACAAAACCCAACAATTTTGAAATTCTCCATGACTTCTCCAGAGCTGCGACCCTTGATAACCCTGGAATCCCGAGCTCCAGGGCCATGCCCTTCGCACAGACACCAATTTATCCCGGCGCTGGTGAGTGCTCACACGCTCCCGCCTCAAAGTCCCCGCCCAAACTCCGCTCCTCCCTGCTCCTATTGGACCCCACCCCAAATCACCACCCGGCCCTGCCTCCTCCCCGAGCATGCCGTGTTCCCCCTCCTCACCCCTCCCTCCCAGTTCTGCCTCACGAAACAGCTGTTTTGTGATGCAAGTGCTAGGATGGAGGGGGAAGAAGCAAGTCCCGATGGCACACTCAGGGGAGGAGGCGGAGGCAGAGCAGAGGTGAACTGGGGTGGGAAGGGCATGGCGGGGAGCTGCGGTTGGGGGCTCTGCACCCACCAATTTTTCCCCGTGGGTGCTCCAGCCCTGGAGCACCCACGGAGTCAGCGCCTCTGGCCCTTCGTGAGCTACCCCAGAGCCACGGACCCTGAAATCTTCGATTCAGGGGCCCTCTGCCTCATGGGCTGACCCTAGAAGCAGGGCCGGCTCTAACTTTTTTGATGCCCCAGGCAGCTCCGTCACTCTTCTCCTACGGAGCTGCGACAGGCGTGCCATCAAACACGCCTCCGGCAGCTCCACCGGTGAACAGTGCCACCCTGACAGCGCCCAGAATGCTGCCCCCTCCCATTTGCCACCCCAGGCACCTGCTTGCTTGGCTGGTGCCTGGAGCCGACCCTGCCTGGAAGGCCTGGAATTCCTGGATGCCCCAGAACCACAAGCCAGAGAGCTTGAGAGCCAGTGTGCCCAGGACTTCCAGGATCCCAGCTCCTCATGAGCCCACCAGAGAGGCTGCCAAAGAGCTGGGAACCTAGATGCCTGGGATCCCCAGCAGCCCGCCACTTCGCTGAAATTGAACCACTTCTGCAAAGCATTGCAGCTCGTCGGCATTCCCGGATGGAAACCCGGTCCGCTGGCAACTTTCCAACCAGCTCTGCTCGCTAGGTTGCACTTTACAGGGCTAACTATTCATGGGAGCTTCTTGCGGGCAAAGCGACGCTCATTCTGTTTCCAAGCATTTCTCATGGGCAGCAGAGTGGTTGAGCTCACGCAGGGAATCTCTTCAAATGCTCCAACGCTCACTTAGAAGAGCACCGGCCTTCCTAGAAACCTTCCCATGCTTTCTGCAGATTGCACAGGACGTTTCCCCTTCTCTGACGGGACCCCCATGGATATTTCGAGTTCTGTTAATTCTGTTTACATCTAAGTTTCTCATATTACTGAGTTTATTCTTTGATCTCATGTGCTTTAAGCTCGTTTGGCCCAGGGTTTTCAGTATTATCCTCGGCTGATGCTCTTGGGGGTAGGGGAGGTGAACCCCCAGGTCCCAAGAGGCTCATTTGAGGTATTCCAGATGTTTTTCAAATCACTTGTTTCAATCAGCCAAGTTTCTGTGTATATAGTTTTTATATCAATATGTTTAAAATAGTGGGTAAACCGGGAATGATTTGAAAATTAAACTATTGGCCCCTGGCAGCTGCAGCTTCATTTGGAATCTCAAGGCTGATGTTGCTATGTGTGCAAAGCTCTAGAGAAGCTGCTACACAGCCTACTGGGTCTTGACTGTAAAACGAAACTGTTCCTTATGTTTGTGGCGATGGTAACTGCCTGGCAACTATCTGACTGTAGCTGAAGAAGCCAGACCCTCTATCTGCCCACCCCGGTCACCGATCAGAGCGCCAGCAGACCCTCAAAGAAAGGCTTGGCATCAGGCACATTCAACCGGGCACTTGCCCCTATTCCCACCTATACCCATGCCTCAGTGGGTCACAGGTGAGAATGCCAGATTCAGGACAAACGGATGAAATATAGGACAGGCTCACCTCAAACTGGTGGTTATTCTGTCATAGAATCATAGACTATCAGGGTTGGAAGGGACTTCAGGAGGTGTCTAGTCCAACCCCCTGCTCAAAGCAGGACCAATCCCCAAATAAATCATCCCAGCCAGGGCTTTGTCAAGCCTGACCTTAAAAACCTCTAAGGAAGGAGATTCCACCACCTCCCTAGGTAACCCATTCCAGAGCTTCACCACCCTCCTAAAAGCTTTTCCTAATATCCAACCTAAACCTCCCCCACTGCAACTTGAGACCATTACTCCTTGTTCTGTCATCTGGTACCACTGACAACAGTCTAGATCCATCCTCTTTGGAACCCCCTTTCAGGTAGTTGAGAGCAGCTATCAAATCCCCGCTCAGTCTTCTCTTCTGCAGACTAAATAATCATTAGATTGTACTAAACCAGTAATAAAAGTAAACTTAGGTCTCACCACAGTGGTTAACAAGAAATCAACAATGCAGCCTCCTTAGGCATTCCAGCCCTTATTGCATCACCAGGCACTGGACTTTCTGATGAGTGGTTACTGGAATCCAATTTCATCAGACAAAGGGTTTGTCTGATCTCAAGAGATCACCCACCTAGCCAGGTCAATATACAAGAACCACACTGTTGCCAATCCTTTAGTAACTAAAATCTAGTGTTTTATTAATAAAGAAAAGAAAAAGAGAGTTAAAATGTTTAATAGAATCATATACCTACAATAATGACAATGCTCTTGTATCAGGTTTGTATCAGTGACGGTAGACTGCTTGCTTGTAAAGTCTCTGGTAACTTCCAAAAGATTGGAAGGTTCTCAATCCATACTCCAATATGCTCCTTTGAGTTGTAAATCCACAGTCCAGTGAATCAGAGCAGGAAAGAGGCAAAATGGAGTCATTTCAGGGGTCTTTTATACTCTTTGCCATATGCCTGGAAATGTACAGAGCCAAACAAAGCACGCAGCGCAGTTTGTGGGAAATTATGGGCACAAGATGGAGTCCAGGGTCTCAGGAGCATGTCACATGCCCTAACATGGCTTCCTGTGTCACAGGGGCAGCCATTGGCCCTATCCGTGTTAAAGTGTCCACGGGAAGACTTACCCAGGCGGAATGAGTTTCTTCTATGGCCCGTTGTGAGAGGGAAATGTTCTTAATGGGCAATCAAGCTTGGTCATAGTTCAACCATACAGCATCACCGCTAAAGCTCACTTCTCTGGTCTCACCCAACCCCTAGACAACCCACCTCCAAGACAACACAGAGCTCTAGGCAGACACAGTGCCCCTGTAGCTCACCTCCAAGCTGTGGCACCATCACTGCTCCGTGGCCTCACTTCTCCATTTGGAGAAGCGAAGGAAGGAAGTGAGGCAGGGACAGGGATAGTGATCCGGGGCCCTTTCTTAGGCTATGTCTACACTACCGTGGTAAGTCGACCTATGCTACGCAACTCCAGCTACGTGAATACTATAGCTGGAGTCAACGTACCTTAGGTTGAGTTACCACGGAGTCTACACTGCAGGGGGGTTGATGGGATAAAATCTCCTGTCGACTTACCTTACTCTTCTCGTCGGGGGTAGAGTACAGGGGTCAACTGGAAAGCGATCTGCAGTTGATTTGGTGGGTTTTCACTAGACCTGCTATATCAACCGCCAGTGGATCGATCTCAGAGTGTCGATCCTGGCTGTAGTGTAGACCTGCCTTTAGACCTGTAGACCAGGCAGTGGGGAGGGTCTCAGTTCTTACCTGCTGGCTTCTAAGCTGTCTCTGCCTGGCTGGATGAGCTGGGCATACTGCATTTTCTCCTCCTGCCACACATAATCCTCCCTTGGGGGAGTGTTGGCAGGACCCCTGCTACTTTCAGGTTAGTTAATGGCCCATTGATATCCATGGGACAGTTCATACCTCTCCAAGCAACCAGTGTAGGCTCTTTGTACACTAAGGGAGATGTTGCTGTCTTTCTACACTCAGGCAGATGTTGCTGTCACTTACAGATATAGTTAACCCCCCCATTGAAACTCATGGGACCTCTCAGAGCAAGTGTTTCAGGCTTTTTGCATACTCAGGCAGATGTTTCTGTCTTGGTTATGCCCATGTCATGTTTTCAATCTTTTCTTCACAACCTTGAGGGCCAGAAGCTTACCCCATACCACTGTTGATGTGCCCAGTGTTCCCACACTATCCCAAGGCCCTCCTGCTGTGCTTGTCTGGCACTTTAATTATTATTATTTATTGATTGATTTGTATAAGAATTGTGCTAGGTACCCTGTCATTGACCCCACTGTTCTAGACACCGGACGAACACAGAACAAACAGAGTCCCTGCTCCAAAGAACTTATGCAATCTAAGTATAAGACAAGAGACACAAGGTGGATACAGACAGCCGAATAGTAGGAGCACAAGGAAACAATCAGACACTACGACTCAGCATGACAGGCTGTGTTGTAAATACACCAGCTGCCTAATTCTTGCCCAGATAACATTTCTACATGTCCCAAGATTCTGAGCAATAGGATTTTCCCCAGCCTGCTAGGAGAAGATTTTTAAACGAGAATGAATAATTTGGAAACCATTTTTCCACCATGGTTGGCTCATCTCTGTGCCCAGTGGCATCAATCATACCACCTGTGTGCAAGGAACAAACTCACCTGGCTCTGGTCTGCCCAGTCCTTACCCACTATTCCTGTGAAACTCCACCGAAAGGTCGTGCCTCTCGCCCACTCCCGGCAATAAGTGAGTCAACGGAGCTGTATCTTCTGTACTTTAAAAACTGAGCAGAGGTGTGCATGCCGAAAGGTATTGCTGCACTTGGCGCTGGGGGTGCGATTCCCAGCTCCAGGAGACATACCTGCGCTAGCTCTCATCCTGTCAGTGTGCTAAAAATACAGCATAGCCCCAGCAGTGTGAGCAGCAGGAGGGGCTAGTTGCCCTGAGTACATGCCTAGGGTCTCTGATGGGCATGTATTTGGGTTGGCTAGCTCAAGGACAGCTAGTCCGGGTATATCTCCTCAAGTTGGAATTCACCGCTTCCCTCCAGCTCCAAGTATAGACATACCCTACATCCGCTTTGCCTATTGCTGTACCTCTGGTCCATCCACAGATCTTTCCCTCCTTGATGTTGGTTATCCCATCATATTGGGCCATATTTAAAATATGGAGGGTAAGATTTTCAGGGCAGCAGTATGACTCTGCTTAGCCTGAGAGATGTCATGTGATCGCAGACTAAGATGGGCTGGCTGCAGGCCCCTGAGGAGATATAATCATCCATAGATTTCCTAAGCCGGAAGGGACCATTGTGAGCATCTAGTCTGATCTCCTGCATAACACAGGCCATGGAACATCCCCCAGACAATTCCTAGAGCAGATCTTTTAGCAACACACCCAATCTCGATTTAAAAATTGCCATTGATAGAGAATCCACCACAATTCTTGGTAAATGCCTTCAAAATGCCTTGTAACGAGGCTGCAGTGTTCTGTGTTGTGAATCCCTGAACGTGCCTGTAAATGTGTCTTTGCTGTTTCTTCCAGGTCCCCAGAGCACTGAGTATGCACGCCTCCTCCAGCCAAGTACCGGCCCTTAACCCTCTCAACTCCACAAGGGCACCCAACTCTAGCAGCTCAGATGAGAACATCTTGTTCTCCAAGTTCATTCATCTGGACCAAGAACTTTACCAAGACTTTTACAGCCTGTGGATAGGCCTGATGGCAGTCAATGCCATCATTTTCCTGGTGGGCGTCGTGCTGAACAGCTTAGCTCTCTACGTGTTCTGCTTCCGCACCAAGACGAAAACCACCTCTGTCATTTACACCATCAACCTGATCGTTACTGATCTACTGGTGGGCTTCTCCTTGCCCACCCGAATCATCATGTACTACACTGCAGGGGACTGCCTGAAATGTTCCTTTGTTCACATCTTCGGCTACTTCGTCAACATGTACTGCAGCATTCTCTTCTTGACATGCATCTGCATCGACCGGTACCTGGCCATTGTGCAGGTGGAAGCCTCACGTAAGTGGAGGAATCCCAGCTGTGCCAAGGGGATCTGTGTCTTCATCTGGGTCTTTGCCACTGTGGTCACTTTTTCCATCCTGACCATGGCGATAACCTTCGCACCCTGCTGCCTCGCCAAGATCTTTGCCCTGATGGTCTGCGAGTATTTCTTCCCGCTCATCATCATCACCTTCTTCACCACCAGGATCATGTGTGCGCTGTCCAAGCCCAGCCTCATGCACCAGAGCCGGGAGAGGCGAATGAGGGCTGTTCAGCTCCTCACCACCGTCCTTATCATCTTCATGATCTGCTTTACACCTTTCCATGTGCGCCAGGTGGCCATTTCCATCAATCCAGACATGCCCCAGGACATCAGCTTAATTGTCTACCATGTGACCGTGACTCTGAGTAGCCTCAACAGCTGCATGGACCCCATCGTCTACTGCTTTGTCACCAACAACTTCCAGTCGACCATGAAAAGTATCTTCAGGAAGTCGGAGCCTGAGCAGACAAGTGGGGACATCATCAGTATGAACAAGGACTCCGGTACAAATGCCATCATTGCCTTCTCAAACACAATAGGCAGCCCTTTGAGCTTACCTTCAACAAACAGTACACAGATATAACCAGCTCCTAGAGGGACACGCTACAGTTAGCCAACGTGGAATATTGCTGGGCTGTCTGGTACTATTGCCCTTGGCCTCTTGTTTTCTAATATGAGCTTTGGAGCGACTGCGTTAGAGTTTATTCCTTGAGAACATTATGCTCTTTTTGGAAAGAGGAACTCTCAGTGCCATTTGTACCAGTACAAAAGAAAGTCCATTAGTTACAGTTCACAACAGGAATGCTCTGTTTGTATTTTAATCTAGATGTTTTACTAGCAGCAAATCCATTACTGCTGTGGTCTTCTTTCATTGTTTCACACTGCAATGTGATGCTAAGCTACCAAACTGCAGGAGGACTTAGAAGGCCATAAACACTCTTCTTGCCAGTGAAAGCCTCCCAGCCTGGGGAGGGAGTATTGTTGTTGAATAACGCAGATGCTGCTGAGCTTTCCACGTTACTAGAGACAGCAAAGGTTTAAGACACCAAGCAGAGTTGTCAGTTGGAGGCGACAGAACTGAAGTGGGACAAAATAAATCTAACACACTGGTCACTAGCAGCTATTCAGATGTTTCTGAAACACATCTGAACTTCCTCAAGCAAAACAGTATCCCCCATTCCCCGCCCTCAAACACACACACCCTCAATATTTCAGCTATAAAGAGAGGGTTTGTATGACTTTGTATAATATATAAACATGCAAGGATTTGTATTGCTTGGTTCAGATTATTCACTTGGATCACCAGTGTCCATATGTTTCAGACAGGCATGGAAAGAAGCTGTCCAAGCATATGTGATTTCTTGGAAGCTCTGTTTCCCACATTTGCTCCCTCTTCCAGCAAATCAGTGGTGATGAAAAGCAGAACTGAAATACAAAGATATGTCAGCCTTGTTTAAGTTTATTTTATGA
Organism: Dermatemys mawii; assembly: GCA_007922305.1. NCBI lineage: Eukaryota > Metazoa > Chordata > Testudines > Dermatemydidae > Dermatemys > Dermatemys mawii. The sequence goes on from ML677507.1 coordinate 4,802,925, forward strand.
TGCAGCATTCAGTTAAGGTTTGCTATACCAGATCCTGCCTTTGGTCCAACTAATCTGTATCTGCCTTTCCTTTAAGGCTTCAGAGGAAAGCAACAACAAATCCCACAACTAACTCCACAACCACATAAAGCATATAGGTAGAAATCCATCGTAGGGCAGAGCCCTAGGCATGATTTAAAACTTATGTTTAGGGTTTAAATTATGTTGAGGGCCCTCTGCACAGGGATGAACTTCACCTCTTTCAAATTCTGTCAGGCTGTTCCTGGGAAGGGATGAATTTGTTCCTGACCCCCTGCAGCAATCAGTTTACACCGCAAAGCAGGAGGGTAGGTTGATACCCTTCTTGGAGCATGAATTACCTTTCTCATTGTACGGCATCATAAAATGAGTCGCAATGTTTGACTCACAACTTCGGCACAAATGTGAGTCCCTATTGCACTGTGCTGTTTTCAGTACTACAGTGCTGGCTGGCGGCTGTGTCGTTTGCCTTCTATATTGCACCATTGAAAAAGCATAAGCCTGAAAAAGCATCCCACAGAAACAGCAAGACTGAGAGCATGAATGAAAACAATCATTGCTGTGATTATTCTCCTAGTGGAAATGTCACTTGAAATATTTTCAACGGGTTCCACCCGGCTAACTAGGTGTGAGGAACAGAGCAATGGATCTATTGGTCTGTTGGTTACTGCGACTAGTGGTCCTCCAATTTAAACCAGTAGAAACCAATTGAGACTGGATTCTAATGGAACCCACTGGAATTTCCACTAGCAAACCCTGCACAGGAGCCAGCAAAGGAGAGCTGCATGCCAACATTTACAACTTAGTGTCAAATCCTGCTCTTGCTACAGGGAGCCAAACGAAGGGATGGGGCAGTGGACTTTGTGCAGCTCTATATGTCCCATTTCTTGCTTGTGGGGAGAAGTCAGGGATTTCCCCTTCGAGGTGCTCCCCTTACCTCAATCAAGTGACAGTAGGCCTGGGGCAGGTAAGAGCCTATTCTTGGCAGGCCTCAGGAGCAAGGGGGCTTTAGCGGGCTTTAGTGAAGGCCAACAAATGAGAAGGAGTCGGGGCCTCAAGGGGGCAAGGGGAGTCAGGGGGCTGCAGTGGGGAAGAGTCTGGAAGAGGGATTGTTAAGCAATGGGCTATAGAGCTTGGAGGGGTGGGGAACAGGGTGCCTATGGCAAGCTGGGGTTGGGACTATTGGGAGACAATGGGGATCCGGGAAGAGGTGGGGAAGGGCCCGTGGCAGTCTATCATTAGGGCTGTTGGGGAATAAGGGGTACTGGACAATAGGGGTTTGGAGTCTGGGAGACCATGGCGGGGGGAACCTGTGGCAGCGTCTCTTATTCTTCCCATCATCCTATTAGCCTCCCCCTGTTCTGCCCTCTCCAGCCATTGTGCACTCCCCCTAAACACACACACACACACAAACACACACACACACACACACACACACACAGCCATTGTGTGTTCCCCCTACACACACACACCTTCCATCGCCCAGCTGCCCCTGCCCCTTCCTTCCGGGGGGGATGGGAGTGGATCTGCTGCCAGCAGTGATGGCAGCGAACCGCCTCGCTGCAAGAAACCTGCACCTCGGCAACCCCTATAGCTGCAAAGAGGAACTGCATCTTACTGCCGGGGGAACGAATGCCGGAGCTCCCCACTGGGATGCAGGAAGGTGTGCGCCGGCTACCAGATGTGTGCATGCCCCACTCGAGGCGCGACATTTGGAAGTCCTGGGGGCTGTTCATGTAACTGCTCCCTGCGCATTCCTGCTGGCGCAGGGCAGGATGGACACAGCGCAGTGCACACTGCCACTGCTTTGAAAAGGAGCAGGGTGGCATCCCTTGCGAACACACACTGCAAACTACAGACTGCACGGGGGAACGAAACCACTCCCCCAAACTAGCAGATTCCACCCTATTGAGCAGTGGAGAACCACCAGTCAGGCCCCACTCTTAAAAGTCTCTTGAGCATTCGGTGGGGCTCCTCCCCAGCTGTTGGGATGAATGGCTGCCTAGACCAACTCCCTTCCCACAATGCATCTGCACAACTCAGAGCAACATCTAGCTCTTTGGCGTCTAATCCTCTGCCTGAACATAATGCCCGCATGCAAAAAGGTAATTGTGCCTGAGGAAAGCATCCCCGTGAAAAGTGGGTAACGGTGCACAATCAGATTCCACACACAAAGCAGTCCCCGCGCACACAGTGGCCTGAACTGAGGTTAAACCCCTCTTTTGTAGACGCAGTGTGTGTGTATTTCTTCTGTCAGGCTGGCCTGGACTTTATTTCCTTCATTGTGGTTTGGTCTCTTCCAACATTCCTCACCGCGCACATATTTTGCAGACATCTACATCTGAAAATGTAAGGCTGGCTCCGTGAAGCCTTCTGCACGCGATCCTTCTGGTGAAGTCAGTGGGAGCTATGCGCATGGACAGCTTGCAGGGTCAGGATCTTAGCCCCAAAGTACAAATAAGAATAAGAGGGATGTCTGGAAATTCCACATAATCAAGCCTGGAATGGAAAGCAGGAGACGTTCTCTAAAGGTCATTAAAAGCTCACCAGAAAGAGTTTGGGGAAAGGGCCATACATTTCAGTGTTGCCACGGTGTCCATCTTTCGTTGGTTCTTGGGGTTTCTTTGGATGTATCTAGAATCTCTGAAAGACAAGTACTGTTGGTGACATCTCCTCCTCCTCTGGCTGTTGATGGCTAACAAAAAGAGTATCTGCAAAATATCGTGTGTATTTATGTCTGATGTAAACAATTTGTACTGCAAGAAGCTTTGTATTAAGTGTAACAGTAGCCGCTGGAGTCATTGGTTGCAGTCTTCTGTCATGTGGCAGAGGTGTACAACCTTCTGTAACCTTGACATGTTTCAGGTGAGGCAGGCCAGGAAATAAAGTTGTCTTTTGCTACCTTGCCTGTGTGGGCCACTCTTAGTTCACGAAGGATGTTCACTAGTTCAAAGTGGCATTGCGGTTATCGTTGCAGTGTTTGGGAGCAGTGATCATGGAACAGGGCTCCACATTTTTCTTTTGAGAGACATGTTTCAGGTTGGGGCATTGCAGAGCTACAGCATGTAGTAATCACCAGTGTTTAACTTGATTGCAAACACCCTCCAGCTGACAGGGTTACAGTGCTTCCTGTGAATGCCAGATGTACGCTCAGTGTGAGAGCCCTTGACTCCAAACATCAGTTCCCCCAACATACCAACTTCCTCTTGGATACTTAACAAGCTGTACTCCTCCCTCCATGGGCGCATTTAAATCCTGCTCATTCCAAAAGGAAACGGAACAACAATCCATTCCACATAGTCAACGGAAATTTCTTCCATCCTATTTATTTCTTTGATTTATTTCACTGATCTAGTCCAAGCCCCTGCACTCATGGCAGGACTAAATATTATCTAGACCATCCCTGACATGTATTTTTCAAACCTGCTCTTAAAAATCTCCAGTGACAGAGATTCCACACCATCCCTAGGCAATTTATTCCACTGCTTAACCACCCTGACTGGAAGTTTTTCCTGATGTCCAACCTAAACTGCCCTTGCTGCAATTTATGCCCATTGCTTCTTTTTCTGTCCTCAGTACTTAAGAAGAAAAATTTTTCTCCCTCCTCCTTTTAACAACTTTTATATACTTGAAAACTGTTATCATGTCCCCCCTCAGTCTTCTCTTCTCCAGACTAAACAAACACAATTTTTTCAATCTTCCCTCATAGGTCATGTTTTCTAGAACCTTCATCATTACTGTTGCTCTCCTCTGAACTTTCTCCAATTTGTCCACATCTTTCCTGAAATATGGCACCCAGAACTGGACACAATACTCCACCTCAGGCCTAATCAGTATAGAGTACAGCAGAAGAATTATTTCTTGTGTCTTGTGACAAAGAGTCCTGTGGCACCTTAAAGACTAACTAAAGTATTGAAGCATAAGCTTTCATGGGCTAATATCCACTTCATCAAATGCATGCCTCTGACAAAGTGGGTACTAGCCCACGAAAGCTTATGTTTCAATACTTTCGTTAGTCTTTAAGATGCCACAGGACTCTCTGTCGCTTCAGCAAACCCAGACTAACACAGGTACCTCTCTGATTCTTGTGTCTTGCTTACAACACTCCTGCTAATTCATTCCAAACTGGGTTTGGGGGGGTTTTTTTGCAACAGTGTTACACTCTTGATTCATATTTAGCTTGTGACCCACTATGATGCTCTTCAAGAGCCACCATGTGGGACATTGAGAACAATATTGGAGAAAACTGACATATGCATTACCTTTTGTACACTGCTCAGCAGAGCAGAAGGTTCCATCTTCTGTCCCCAAAGAATAAATATTTGGAGGCCCCCTGGATTTATTCACCACCCTTTTTAATTAAAAATGTTGGGCCACTTCTTTAGCCCTTCAGATATGTTTCACCCCTCTTAGGAAAATGTTTCTCAGAGTGCATTCAGTTCCCTTTCCCTGTCTGAGGAATTTACATGCCCCAATCACTGTAGTAGGAGAGCATCTCGCAACCTTTACAGCACTTGTCCTCACAACACCCTGGTACTATAAACCTCATTTTACAAAGAAGGAAAAGGACTGGAAGGGAAAGGGTTAACTTCCCATTGTGGTCTGAGGAAGCCGCTCCCCCATGTCCTACTGGGCATGCACCAAATGCAGTATGTGTATAAAAGGGAGCAGCCCAGTTCAGTCTGGCTGGACTGCCAGCGAGGAAGGATGCATGTTGCTGGTGCCAGCCTGGGACCTGCCAAAGCCCCACACCACGGAAGCCAGAGGTGCTGAGACCCAGGCAGAGGCTCAGCTACCTGCGGATGTCCCAGGGAGGTCTGAGATGCACCAGCTGAGGAATCCGGAAGACTCATGACCGTTGCCATGGATACCATGGTAGGAAGTAGCCCAGGGGCACTAGCTGCTGTCCTGAGTCAGCGTGTTGGGGATGGACCCCTGCTGACTCCGGGGTGGATTTATTTGCCACTGACAGGGCACTAGTGGAGCAGGAAGGGCCCAAGTCTCTCTCCCCAGGCCACCACCCACCGCCCAGGTGGTGGCCCACACCCCCAGCTGGTTGCTACTCCATCCATCCAGCCCCATCCAGCAGAGTCCTAATGACTCTAGCCACTAGGCCTTGCTACCTGGCGAACAAGGGGAGCCTTATTGACCCTGGCCACTAAGCCTCACTGCTGTGTGAATCAGGATATCTCTATCGACTCTGGTCTCTAGGCCTTACAGCCCTGAGGAACAGGGGCACTCTGTATACTTGAGCCCTTTAAGTTCCTCTGCCCAGGGACTCCCCTGCCATGAGTCCAGCACACGGCTGCTGAGCTCTCCCCGCCCCACCTCAGTTACCTGCAGGGAGGGCTCTGTCCTTCTCCCACTGTGCCTCCCCCACTGGCATGTTCTGCCACTCTCTCTGGCCCCCAGGCCCAGGTGGGGAGTGGAGGTGGCAAGGTAGAACCACCTCTCATGCAGCTGAAGGTGGCCGCTCAACAGCTGCCTAAGAGAGAACCCAGCTGCTGCCATCCCCCCAGAGCGGCTGGTGTGAGAAGTGGCTGGTCAGCTGCCAGGGACAGGGGCCAAATGTGCCGGGGGGGGCAAGCAGGGTAGGATGGGAGAGGCTCTCCCATTGCTGTAGTTAAGCACCTCCCCAACAGGTGGTCGCTAAGTTGATGTAAGAATTCTTCCATCAACCTAGTGCCCTCTACACCAGAGCTAGGCTGGCTTAACTACGTTGCTCAGGTGTATGAAAAATCCCAGAGCAATATAGCAGGATAGATCTAATTTTTTAGTGTAGACCTGGCCTCAGAAATCACAAGGTGAATAAAAAGCATCTACAACATATTCTGTATTTTTTAATCCCAGGATTTTGGGAGGCCTGATTTATGGATTTTAAGTGTTTGGGGTTGGTAATACTGCAGATCTTTACCACGAGAACAAAAGGAGAGCTCCCATAGCTGCTTAGTAGTAATAGATCATAAGAACAACCATACAGGGTCAGACCGATGGTCCATTTAGTCCAGTATCCTGCTTTCTGGCAGTGCTGGTACCAGATGCTTCAGAGGGAGCGCACAGAACAGGGCACATTCTTGAGTGATCCTCCTCCTACTTCCCAGTCCCATCTTCTAGTAGTCAGAAATTTAGGGATACACACTGGGAGTGTGTCTCTGACCATCTTGGCTGGTGGCCATTGATGGACCTATCCTCCATGAACTTATCTAGTTCTTTTTTTCATTCTTTTATAGTCTTGGCCTTCACAACAACCCCTGGCAATGAGTTCCACAGGTTGACTGTGCATTGTACTTTCTTATGTTTGTTTGCTTTAAACCTGCTATTTATTAATTTCCTCCAGTGACCGCAGCTCCCATTGGCCGGGAACGGTGAACCATGGCTATTGGGAGCTGAAGGGGCCATGCCTGCAGATGGTCAACATCAGAAAAATGTCAATCTGATTACCTTGCTGGGTCGCATGCGGCCGGCAGGTTGCCCACCACTGATCTAGGTTCCGATTCAGAAAAAGAACCCTCTTCAAGACAGCACTTGAACGTGTGCTTAACTTAAGTCCCATGGGGTTTTACTTAACTTTAAGCATGTGCTTAAGTGCTGCCCTGAAGCAGGGCCCAAGTGTCTTCCTCTCCCGTAGCCTTTTTCCTCCTGGCACAGTCCTCGTTCTCACTTGCTATGGCCACTGATGGAATGTGCCACTCACCACAGATCTGAGGGCTGCCCTCTGCGAGAAGCAAAGCACACAGGTGAAATCAGGCTGAGAGCATGCTCAAGAGAAATCCAGGGTTAATCTGACAATGACTTCTGCTGACAGACTCAGGCTGCTGCAAACAAAAGATAAGCATCTTTCTTTTGGTCTCCATTGCTCCTTTTGGATTTGCCTTAATAAGCATCAAGAATGAGAAGGGCAGAGTGCTGTCTATCACCCATCAAAACTCTGGACCAGAGGAATGTGAAGGTAAATATTTGCCATGGATGTTTAGATTACGCTCCATTAATAGCAGGAAATTAAACAACTGGCAGCCTGTTCGGGTCTCCGGCTTTCTTCTTTGTCTTGACAATCTAAGACCAGCTTGGCGACAGCCCAGCCAAAAATGTAACATGTTTAAGACATCAAGGAGAGATGAAACAAAGGGACCAAGTGAGCGAAACATTTTCCACATCAGACTCTTCGTTACATTCTTCTGTTTCAATCCAAATTGAATGAAGAATCCAGCATCTCTACCTGCTGCCCCCAAAAGCACCACCCACCAAGGCTAACACACATCTGACTTGGAGTTGCCATAAGAGATCTCAGTCTGCCTGCTACAGCTTTCAGCTTTTCCTTAGCTTGGTGCATTCTGGCCCCAAAAGACCATTAACCTGTCGCCTTGGACCGTGTCATCCAATTTGCCCATGAGCAATTTACCCATGGGGTGGATTTCAATCATCTTTTGATGAAAATAAAAAAAAAAGATACAAAGCGTGAGTTGTTTCAATAGAGATTTGTGGGGATCTGGCTTGAAGCCGATCCTTGAAAGACAGTAGTGACCATAAGTAAATTGAAAAATACTATTTTGTTTTTTAGTGTGCAAATATTTGTAATCAAAAATAAATATAAAGTGAGCCCTGTAGATTTTGTAATCTGTGTTGTAATTGAAATCAATATATTTGAAAATGTAGAAAACATGCGAAATATTTAAATAAATAGTATTCTATTGTTTAACAGCACGATTACTCACGGTTGATTTTTTTTTAATCATATGGTTAATCATGATTAATGTTTTTTATCACTTGACAGCCCAACAAAATATATAATGCTTCACAAATCTGTAAGCAGGTGACATTTCCACCCTGCTCAGGTGAAAAGATATTCACTCTGGATATGATCCAAACTTATCTCCATCGTCGGTTTTGTCTTTGTTGTTATAGTTTTGTTGTTACTATTTAAATAAACCAGGGTGAGCTTTCACCCTAAGCTTGCTTGTTTCTGGAGTATTCCCTGGATGACCTCTCCATCCTGCCCCTCATTCCCTCTATCACAGACACTCCCTCTCTTGCACTCCTAGATTGAAATTAATTGGACACAGCAGCAAAAGTACCTCTGCAAGGTTCAAGCGCCTGACATCACAATGACTCAACATAAGAGTCCAAAGAAGATACTGGCTTCAGTCCTGTAGAGGTGGTATTTTGGATCAGACTTTTAAACAAACCCTTGGCCACTTAAAGTTATTAAAAGATCTCAGGGCATGTGACTGCTCCTCTGTCTCTTCTTCACTACTGTGTAATATTGCTGGCTCAATCTTTGATACTTACAATCTTTACCACCACCCCAGGAGCTAAGGAAGTGCTATTATAGGCAACTGAGAGGCAGAACTTGGACTTCCCCATCTATTTTCTCTTGTTTTATACTTGGATTGTAAATTCTTTGGGGTAGGGACTATATTTGTTCTGTGGCTGTGTAGCACCTACCATGATGGGGTCCTGGCCCATAACTAGGTGCTATGATAATACAAATAATAAAGTGACTTGCCTAAGGTCATGCGGGAAGTCTGTAGCAGAGCAAGGAGTTACGCCGATGTCTCCGAGTTGCAAGCTAGCACCCCCAAGCATTGCACCATCCTATCTTTGATCCCAGAGGTAGCTGCACTTTCCTGGGGAGTAAATGATCCCTATGCATGTATTATGTAAAGTGCTTCAGAGATGAGTCTAAACCAAAACTCCTGAACTTTGGGATAGCTCAGAAGTTGACCAGACTCCAAACTTTCTGGATCAGGCCCGTCTCTGATTGATATTATTTAGAATCTGAAATGTCATCCTGCCATCGTTGCTCTGAAAATATCTCAGTGCATGCCCCCAGCATGCCAACGCAGATGAATTTCTCACTGGAGGTGCCCGGTCACAACATGTGTAGTGGGAATCTGTTGATAGGTTCTTGACAGAAAGTATGTCCTGTTTACATGGCAACTTTATTCATGCCTACTACATAACCAGGAAGCCTTTGCTCTTCTAACCCCTTGGCCTGCTGGTATATACAGAGGTGCCTATGGTATAAATTTGGTAATCATGTTTCATCCTATGACAAACACTGTGTAAAGCAAACAAATCCATGTTGTCATCATTAAAGCAAACTATTGGAGGCTGAAGATGATACATATCCATGCAATCTAAACATCTGCACTGTTGCTACTGCTATATCTGGGAACCATCAGCTTAGCAATACAAAGCTCGTGTAGCCAAGAAGCCTTTTGCAAGCCACTCTAAATGTATATTAACCCCTACAGCTTTAAAACAAGGCATGCAGCTTTTCAGCCTTGTAACTTGCAGGATTTTTTCCCCATAGATTTTAAGACCAGAAGGGACCATTATGGTCATCTAGTCTGACCTCCTGCGTAACCCAGGCCATAGAACCTCACCCAGTGATTCCTGCATCGAGCCCGTAACTCCTGGTTGAGCGGCTGCATGTCTTGGAGGAACTTCTGGCTGCCAGTCAAAGACATGAAGTGACTGTAGAGTTTGTTGTATCCCCTGGCAAGTGGTTGCAATGGTTAATGAACCTCACTGCTCAAAAGAATTGCACCTTGTTTCCACTCTGAATTTGTCTCATTTCAAATTCTAGCCGTTGGATCGTGTGCCTTTTGTCTGCTAGATTTAAAAAATCCCTGGTAGCAGATATTTTCTCCCTTTGTGAGTACTTGTAATCCATCATCATAGCCTTCCCTTTGACAAGCTAAATACATTGAATTTCAGTCTTTCATTTTAAGGCAAGTTTCCCAGACCTCAGATCTTTCTTGTGGCTCTTTTCTGACCCTGCCTCAGTTTTTCAAGTCCCCTTTTGAAGTGTAGACACTAGGACTGGCCCAGAATTCCAGTGGTGGGCTCACCAATGCAGTACAGAGAGGCAATCCCTGCTCCTGCTCTCTAGGCCTCTGTTTATACGGCTCAGGGTTGCATTGACTCTTATAGCCAGAGCACTGCACTGGGAGCTCGTGTTGAGGCTGTTTGTCCCATGACCCCTTAGATCTTTTGCAGAGTCACTGCTTCCCAGGATCCAATTCTCTGTCCTGTCAGAATAAGTGATGCTCTTTGTTCCCACATATATGATCTTGCAATTGGCTTTATTAGGAAGCTCGTTACTTGTTTGTTCCCAGCTATTAACATCAGTCGAAGTCCTGCAGCTAAGTCCCTCTGTTCATCCTTTGAACAATGTATGGCACAAGGGGAGCGGAGACGATTTTTTTTTCTGACTCTGACTTCTCTCGTTCTTTAGTGACCAGTAGTGTAACTGTTGTCCCATAGATCAATATTACATAGATCATAAACAGTCTGGGCCTGTGATACATTAGGGGTAGGGAACATCTGCAGATTGAGTCTGGTGTCTCTGCATAGACCCTTTAGTCAGTGTATTTCCAGGATTGTGTCTAATTATTAGGCACTCAATTACCACGGTTGATGGGCACAACAGGAGTCCTCTGATTCCCTTCAGACCTCAGTGGAGGTCTTTGTCATGCTGTCCTTCCTGTTCAGCTTTGCTTTGCGCTGGCAGAAAACTACTGCCCTGCTTGGCATATAGTCCACACATTGCATGGAGATTGGACACCCTCAGCGCCCTCTTCTAGCTCTGCAAAGGTGGGGGGGGGCGATTTGTGAGTGAGCTGCCCATCCAGTCACCAGGGAAAAACTGATCAGCAGCAGCTGGGGAGCAGGAAGTGGAGACCTGCCAAGTGCAAGTCTGTGTTTAGGATCAATAGTCAGGGGGCTGCTCTTCCCTCAGGCGCAGGACAGTGAAAAATCCCCGGGCTCGGTTCTGGCACCCTGGCACCATCGTTGTGAGAACTATGCAGTTATTGTGTGCATGGCGGGCATGCAAGAAATACACAAGGACATGTCAAAGGCTAAACTGGAGATGGGCAGGGATGGGAACTGTCCCTTCCTCCTGGGACTGCTTTGGTGCCACTACCATGTAATGGGAAATCTGGTAAACCAGCCTCTCACTGGTAGCCTCAAGAAGGGAACCAATCAAATCACCATTGGGAAGCCTTGCTCTGTGTGTGGGTTGTTGAACTTCCCGCTCCACGGAGGACATTGCAGAAAGGATGCGGATGCATCTAGGGCATTCAGTGAATGGGAGTCTTTCCACTGATGGCTTGGCATCAGCCCCATGTCCCTCCGAAATTCCAGTGTTGTGTGAACATCAGCCCTTCAAAGGGAAGCCACTGTCACGTTCTCCTGCAGGGCAGTGAAGACGTAAATGGCTGTACTTAGAACCAGGAAGTGAAATACTTGTATAATTATAATCAGAATCCAAAGGGACAACGGGGCAGGTGCCTTATTCATGGTCTAGCAACGCCGGAGAGGGGGATCTGACAACCACACGCAACTATCCTACAGGTGCAAGCACCAAAGAGGGCGGGGAGGTGTGATTCCCATCATGAGCAGACCTACCCACACTACTGCTGATGGAGCTAGCATGCTAAAATCAGCCATGTGACTGCAGCAGCACTCATGTACTCAAGCTAGCTACCTGAGTACAAACCCATCCACGGCTCTAGGACTGAACCAGCCTCTGCCACCTTTCGGGCATGCTTGTTCAGTCAGAGCTAGCCTGTGTACATCTACCCAAGCTGGGAATCCCAGAGGTACCCCTAGAGGGGCTCTTGTTACTAGGAGACATAGGCTGAAAGTAAGGGGCAGGCGAATTGGAGCTGTGTGATGAGGTGTACCAGGCTCTTTGAGGCCCTCTGCTGGAGGGCTCACAGTCCTACCACAGCCCGCCACAGAAAAGGAGCAGCAAAGGTGGGTCCTCCCATCCTGCCTAGAAGGGCTGCAAGGAAGTAGCCAATCAGAGTGCAGCAGGGCTAATTAAAAGGAGCTGTAGGGCCCGAGCAGGTCAGTTGCTGACTGGGTCCAGAAGGGTGAGGAGGGAGGAGAGTTGAGCTCTTCAGCCCCGAGGGAAGGGTGAAGTGCAAGGGGCTACATGGTAAGTGGTCCAGGGAACAACAGCAGCAGCAGCAGCAGCAATTTCAGGAAGCAGCACATGGCTGCTATTTGTAGGGTACCTGGGTTGGGACCCAGAGTAGTGGGTGGGCTTGGCCTGGCAGTGGGACCGAAGCCCCGAGAAGGGGATATGGCTTATTTAGAGGCCCAAGTGACAGGCAGAATGTAGAGAGTCTCCCTGGAGAAAGCCCTGGGGGCACTGCACTATACCAAAGCGTACACAGACTTAATGCTCGCCCAGAAGAGGCTGAGGACTGAGCCCAGAGACAGGGCTGTAGATGGTAACAAGGGCACAGGGACAGGCCCTGTTGGACCTTGTTACCCTGGAAGGGGTTCCTTCAAGTGTTTGGACCATGTGTGACTCGAGCTGAGCCACTGAAGACGTGCCTGACGAGGGCAATAGCAGAGCGAACCAGGAGCAGAGAGTGCCGGTTCGCACCCAGCTGACAGGAGGCACTCACGAGAGGTGAGTGCGCCCGGTCACAAGCTGGGTATCAGAAGGAACTTCCTAGCAGTGGGATCCTCTAGTCTGGGGAATAGTCTCCCTCACTGGAAATCTTTAATACAGTGGAGCCCCGGTATAACACGCCCCGCAATAACGCGAGTTCGGTTATAGCGTGATTATACCGTGGCTCCCAAGTCCTTGTTCTCTGTCCCCGGCAGGCGCGGGGGCCACGGCTTCTCTCCTCTGCTGAGCAGCACAGAGAGGAGCTGCGGCAGCCCCTGCCAGGGACAGAGAAATCAGGACTGCAGGTGGGGGCTGCGGTTTCTCTCCCCGCTGCCCAGCACGGGGAGAGAAACTGCGGCCCCCACCTGCGGGGACAGAGAACTCCGGGGCTGCAGACTGTGGTTCGGGAGTTCTCTGTGGAAGCCGCGGCTCCACGCCTACCGAGACAGGGGACTCCGGGGGCTGCAGGCGCCGGTGGTCCCTGCCCCCAGCAGGCGGGTAAGCAGCGGCTTCCATAGAGAACTCCAGGGCTGCAGTCTGCAGAACTCCGGAGTTCTCTGTCCCCGGCAGGCTTCGGGCCGCAACTTCTCTCCCCTGCTGGGCAGCAGGAAGAGAAGCTGCAGCCCCCGCCTGCAGGGAGGGGAACCCCGCTATAACGTGACCCCGCATTTAGCGCGATGGGATTTTTTGGATCCCATCGGTCGTGTTATAGCGGGGCTCCACTGTATCTAGAATGAAGAAACCACTGGAGACCTTTAGAGGCTGATCCTTGAGTTCCAGAGAGTAGCCAGGATGGGTCAGTTCATTTTCTCTATCTGCATGAAGAAGATTTACACAGCAGTGTTTCCAGGGAAGAGGGCTACTTGGAAATTGAAGAATAATAATACCTAGCTCTTATGCAACACTTTTTTCACTGGTAGATCTCAAAGCATTTTCCTAGTGAGGAGGAAACTGAGGTGCAGAGAGGTGAAGTGACTTGCCCAAGGTTACCCAGCAGCAGAGCCAGGAATAGAACCCACGTTTCCTGGCTCCCCAGCTGGAGTGCCAAGCACTAGCCCACAATTCCATAGTGCTTCAGCCTGAGGCACCAGATTAGTGAGGCAGCTCCTGATATGTTTTGCGCCACATACCAGCTATTATTTTCCGCACCCCAGGCACAGCTCCAGATTGTTGGAGCTGCCATGGAGAACTGATGGCAATAGGGTGGCTCTAGAATTACCCAGGTATAACTGAGATCAGAAGATGGCCTCTCCCCTAGATTTATCCTAGTGTAACTGCGACCACATGGGTTGAGTCTCTACTCCCTTGCATTGTGGGGGACCATTTAACACCTGTGCACAGTGTGTGGCAAACCCAAAACTCTCTGCTTATACCAGTGTGATGTTTTACATGCGCTTGGCACTCGCTCTCCGTGGGTGTGGATGACAATCAGGAAAAGGCTGGCCCAGAGGGTAGACACTCGCATGGGACCAGCAGATCCAGGGTCAGTGCTCCACTCTGCCACAGACGTCTGGTGTGGCCATGGCTAAATCATTTTGCCACTCTGTGCCTCAGTTCCCCAGCTGCAAAATGGGGATAATAGTATTCGGAAGGTGCTGGAGAGGATAAATCCATTGAGGTGTGTAGGGCGCTGAGATATTTTGGTAATGAGAGGACAACACATCTGATTCCCAATGGCAGGTAGCTACATGATGTAACTGAAGGCAGGAGCTGACACGGTCTCTAGCTGTAGGTCAGAATCTGGCCCCTTGTTTCCTACGGGAAGGAGCACAGAAATGCCACACTCTTATCTAGGTTCTATCCCAAAGCGGCCCACGAGGTGTCTGCTTTCTTCAGGAGGCAGCTGTTGGTTACAGACTTAAGCCAGCCAGGTGCAAAGGGTATTCACGAAGCTGATCAGAAGCAAGGCACAAGTATTTGCTGCCTTTAAAAAAAAAACAATAATCCCCTTCTAGCAAGCGCCCTCAGCGGGGCAATTTCCCTTGTCTCCGTCGCAAGGCCCAATTTGTCTTCCCTAAACAGCAAAAGGCTGAAATCTGTTTTTAATGGCCCTCTCGGGAACCCTCTCCACCCAACCACGGGAGCACAGACTCACAGAAAACCACCTGCCTAAGAGCAAACAGAGAAGATGAAGTTTGTATAAAGAAAGCATTAGTATTTCTATCAGCTGGTTTTAGATGGAAGGCCCAATCCTGCCGTGAGTGCAGTGGGAGCTGAGAAGGCTCAGCACCTCACGGAATCAGACCCTGGCTGTTTTATCGCGTCCCACCATGGAAGGCACTGTCTGTGTACTAGCAGGCTCTGTTTGCAGAGAGCCACCGCTGTTTCAAATTGAACCCGAGTGAAGTGTTGTCTACACAGCTTGTCAGCCCAGAAACATTTCTTCCCCCCCTGTTGGGGCAATTGGCAGGACTGTGTGAGTCAGAAATAGCTCAAACAATTGCCGTTTTATGGCTTGGCTCTCACAGGCACTCAAAACTAAGCTAGAGTGACAGGTTTAAGATTAGCAGCCGTGTTAGTCTGTATCCATAAAGAAAACGAGGAATACTTGTGGCACCTTAGAGACTAGCCAGTTTATTTCAGCGTAAGCTTTCGTGGGCTATAGCCCACTTCATCGGATGCAGAGAATGGAACACACAGAAGTATGATGTATTTATATACGCAGAAAGCATAAAAAGTTGGAAATTACCATACCAATTCTAAGAGGCTGTTTAATTTGAATGAGCTATTAGCAGCAGGAGAAAAAAACCTTTTGTAGTGATAATCAAGTAGATCTATGTCACACAGTTGACAAGAAGGTGTGAAGGAAACTTAACATAGGGAAATAGATTCAATTAGTGTAATGACTAAGCCATTCACAGTCCTTGTTTAACCCTTGGTTGTTAATGTCCAATTTGTAAATTAATTCCAGTTTGGCAGCTTCTCGTTGGAGTCTGTTTTGGAAGTTTTTCTGTTTTAAAATCGACACCTTCAAGTCTGTAATAGAATGGCCAGGGAGATGGAAGTGTTCTCCTACTGGTTTTTGAATGTTGTGATTCCTGATGTCAGATTTGCGTCCATTTATTCTTTTGTGAAGAGACTGTCCAGTTTGGCCAATGACAGTTTCAAAGAGCCCAGCGGCACTTACTTGCACCAGGTCTGCATTTGGACCCAAGCTTCAAATCATGCTTGGGTCACAAGCCGAAAGAGTGAAGGCCCCTTTATGGCCCCCGACTCCACACAATTTAGTAGGGTTGTCAACTTTCTACGCACACAAAACTGCCCCCTTGTCCCTCACCTTGCCCCACCCCTCCTCCACGGCCCCAGCCATGCCCCACTCCTTAT
>ML677507.1:4818691-4849335 GCA_007922305.1 Dermatemys mawii
GCAGCGGCATGTCCCCTCTCCAGCTCCTATGCGGAGGCATAGCCAGGTGGTTCTGCATGCTGCCCCGTCCACAGGCGCTGCCTCCGCTGCTCACATTGGCAGTGGTTCCCGGCCAATGAGAGCTGCGGGGGTGGCACTTGAGTCAGGGGCAGTGTATGGAGTCCCCCTAGTTGCCCTTACACATAGGAGCCAGAGCGGGGACATACCGGCTGCTTCCTGGGAGCCACACAGCATGGAGGCTACCAGGGAGCCTGCCAGCCGTGCTGCACGGCTCCACCAACCGGACAGTCAATGGCCCAGTCAGCGGCGCTGACCAGAGCTGCCAGGATCTCATTTCGACCAGGTGGTCTGGTCGACAACCAGACACCTGGTCACGCTACAGCGTGATTGGCAGCCTGTGCTCAGAAGCGAGGTGTGGCGGGAAGCTGTGCTTATACAAATCCATACTGTGGTGCAGTGGCAGAACAGAGCAGAGTTGCACAGGGTGCGTAGCTAAGTATAGCCTAGTTTTCAGTGTAGCTCAGGGGTTCTCAAACCTTTTTTGCTGGGACCTCCCTTTGAAAATATTTCAAGCTGTGACGACCCACCCCCTCCCATACCATGCCCCCCTTCCTTCTGCACCGCTGCTGGTGGTGGCGCTGCCTTCAGAGCCGGGCTTCTTGGCAGCAGAGGCTGCTTTCAAAATCCCCCTACAATAGTCCCTTGACCCTCTTTTAGGTCAGGACCCCCAGTCTGAGAAACACTGAGCTTCTCTTCACATTTCTAAGAGGGAATTTCTTACTCAAAAACCTCTGGGGTGGACTTGAACATCCTAGCAACCCGCTAACCCCCTGCCCTTCCCTTTTCCCAGCGCCATTTACTGCAATTCAGATCACCACCTGAGTCCGTTCGCTGAATGTTTCTGCTAAAAGGATCATCGTTTCAGTAGCTAACACTGACTTTTAAATGTTCCCCACTGGGCTTCTGAGAGGCTGCCCCTTGAAGTGTTTTCTCTCAACACGATTGCTTCAGGTCTTCTGCCACCTCCGGCAGCCATGACAGCGTCGGTAACATTTGAAGGTGTTCTTCATAACCATGGCAGCTGGAAACCACGTCTCTAACACTCAGGATCCGCCGAAAGATTCGGCGCCACGGGGTGATTTCTGTGACTGCAGATGTAGAGGCTGTATCCAGAGCTGCTCATAACTTTTCAAGCCAGGGTCAGTGTTAACCCGGAAACCAACAGCAGCCGAGCTCTTCCGCTCACACTGGGAGGATGAATTAGGAAGTTTAAGGAAATGGAGAGAGGAGGGTACATTTAAGGAGCTGCTCTGACTTTTCCTGTCCTGTCCCCCACTGTGCTCTGCTCCCCAGCACAAACTTCCCAGGCCGCACAAGGGAGCTCCTCAGTTTCCACCTGTCCCCTATACTGTGCTCCTCTGTTCCCCCGCCTTTTCCCTCCTCTTACCAGTCCTACTCCAGAGAAGGAAGGGGCTGAGTCTCCACTGTCTTGCACCCTAGGTACTCATTTAGGGCCAGTTTCTGATAGGCTCTACTCAGTATGAGTAAGGCTTCCTTCAGGAGTAGCACCATTGACTTCAGAGGGGTTACTTGGCGAGCTGAATAAGGGCATATGAATGCAGCCCTAAGCCATGGGCCAAATGGATGCAAATTAGCAGTAAGTGGCAACCTAGCACCCTCCTCCCCCATTTCCCCTGTTTTGCACTCCCTGGGCCAGATCCTCTGAGGGCCAAGGTCTCCTCGCCTCCTGATTTTACACAGGCCTCCACTCAAGTCAACATAGTTCTCTTGGTGTCCCACAACACAAATGAGATGAGTATCTGGCTGAGGGAGAGCACAGCTCAGGAGGGAGGCTGCAGACTTGGCTTCTGTGCTCCTCTCACAGTCCCCAGGCTGCTCTGGGCCGGCCCACGGCCGAGCTGCACTTAAAGCAATTAGAAGTTACGCCAAGTGCCATCAGCCCACGAGGCCAATATGGCAGCCAGGGACTGGCAAGACATAGGCAAGACCCCGCTGTGCCCTGCTTCTCATGGCTGCACTCCAAATTCCAGTAGCCAGTGGGGAGATTGCCAGAGAAGTTGCCATGACAGCTCTCAGCCAACTCAAAGTCCCCCTACTCTGGAGTGCTCCTCGTATGCTGTATATAAGGAATGGCTCAAAGCAGTCAGGATGCAAGGCCAGGAAGAACATGACTTCTGAGTATGACTAGCCAGTATCCCTTTAGAAGTTCTTTTCTCCAGCGCCTCTTCCCTTCCCTGGGTAATGGGATGCCCAGAAGATGGAATGCCCTTCAGTATTGCTTACACACACGGGTAGAGTTTTTTCAATATATTCTTTGGTGCAGTTTTATAAACACGGCTAACATGTCTCGATTTCTCTTCATTTAAACATTTGCAGTTAACTAAATACCAGCAGTATTAAAATCTAGCAGTAATTCACTCATTTTACACCATATCAGCCAATCGTAATTTTGTCCAGATGTTGGCACGTTTTATTTAAGAAGCCATTAGGGAAACATTTGTTGGATTTTCTAAGACGCTTTGCTGCCCCAGCGTAGCAGCTGTGTTGAACCACTGCAGAGAATGAGAATATAATTGAGATTTGTGTTGTCTCCTCCTAATGCTGAATAGCGTAACACACTGTAGAGAGTTCAGCCTACGCTAAAAATAAAGAGAAAGCTTTAAGGCAAAAAAAAAAAAATTATGAGAAAGGAAATAGCTCACTGACTTGGAGAAAATGGAGGTACTGTAGGTCTGAGTCAGGCATATTGATCTCCCATCTCCCTCTGCTGGACAAAATTAGAATCAGTAGTGCCCAACTTTGTCATAGGACAAGCTGGTCAGAAATTTTCAGCTAAAACTAAGCTGTGGTTGCAGGGTCGGGGAAACATTCCCAGACTTTCTATAACTTTTTATTTCTGAGTAGGCAGAGTGATATGGCTTATAATTCTCCCTTTCAGTGTAAGCATTAATGTCCTGTGTTCCTGGAGCAAGAGTTTCTGAGTTCTAGCCCTGCTGTGGGGTGGATGTTATACTATATTATAGGCCAGAGGGATTTTTTAACAAAGAGAGAGGGACAGCCTTTGAGGTTTCAGAGTAGCAGCCGTGTTAGTCTATATGCGTAAAAAGAACAGGAGTATTTGTGACATCTTAGAGACTAACAAATTTATTTTAGCATAAGCTTTCGTAGGCTATAGCCCACTTCATCGGATGCATAGAGTGGAACACACAGTAGGTAAGATAGATAGATATAGATATATACACACACACAGAGAAAATATGTAAAGGTGCAAGTTGCCATACCAATTCTAAGAGGCTATTTAATTTAGATGGGCTATTATCCACAGGAGAAAAAAAACCTTTTGTAGTGATAATCAAGGTGGTCCATATCAAATAGTTGACAAGAAGGTGCGAGGATACTTAACATGGGGAAATAGATCCAATTAGTGTAATGACCCGGCCATTCCCAGTCTCTGTTTAATCCTAATTTGATAGTGTCCAGTTTGCAAATTAATTCCAAATTAAAGGGATGGAATAAAGGGAATTAACCATTGGGATAATCTCCTAGGCAGCAGTGGATTTTCCATCACTTGAAGTCTTTAAATTATTGGATAGCTTTGTATGCAGTGTTGGTCCCAGGATATTAGAGAGACAAGGTGAATGAATGGTTCCTTGAAATATGTGTTAACTACTTATGCTAAATTATCTGTTCCACCTTGTACTTAGCTGTGGCACTCTGAGTATGTTTCCCAGGCCTAAAGAAGAGCTCTGTGTAAGTTTGAAAGATTCTCTCTCCCATCAAGACAAGTTGGTCCAATAAAATATGTTACCTTGGATATCTTTGTAGCAGATACTCTCCAGATAACCCACAAGACACGAGGAGGGAGGGTCAGGAGTGTGATGGGGTCAGGAGATTGGGGTGTGGGTGGAGGGTGAGGGCTATGGCTGAGAGTGTGGGCTCTGGGGTGGGGACAGGGATAAGGGGTTTGGGGTGCAGGAAGGGGCTCAGGGCTGGGGCAGGGGGGAGGGAGGGGGACACCAGGCGAGCAGCTGGGGGTGTCCTGTTTTCTCTTTGGGAAATATGGTCACCCTGCAGTTCCCAGCCACCGTGGGCTGAGGGGCGCCCTGCCTACAGCTTCCAGCTGCCACACACAGAGCAGGAACCTCACAGCTCCCAGCCACCACAGTGGCAGGGGAAACCAGGAGCCACAGCAGCAAAAGTCATGGACAGGTCACGGCTTCTGTGAATTTTTGTTTGTTGCCCGTGACCTGTCCATGACTTTGACTAAAAATAACTATGACAAAATCTTAGCCTTAGTAATAAAAGCTCTTTAACTGAGGTGCCTTCAGGCATCAGTGGTTTATAAGCATTAAGATCCTTAGACAGAATTAAATGTGTGAGTGTTGTAAGGAGCTGGCTAGTGTGCATATGTACTACCGCCCTCTACTGGATGGAGTCAGATTTGCTCAATTCTGTGTCATAGGTCCACCCAACCGCCAGTAGGCGAAGGGTGCTTCTCCTGTAGCTGCACAAGTGTAGACGCTCTGCTTTTGATAAGAGCTGAATTCTAACCCTGCTGCTTTCATGAGGTCCCAAGCAGCCATCGTATGCCTTTTAACAACACCTGTGAAATCCCTTGTGCACACATTTTTTTCTTTTCTTATTTTATTGAAAAATCATAGTAATCCTTGGAACGCTGAGAATGTAGGTGGAAGCCATGGCAGGAAGAAATTGGGTCCCGACTGCCAACAGACACAATCCCTTCCCCACAAGCGGGGCTAAAAAAACCCTTCAAATGAGCCAGTTCCTGGTGATATAAGGTGGGAATTAGTCAGTTTCCTAAAATCCTGAAAGAACTGAGTTATGAAAGAATTAGTGGTTACATCTGTTAGACTGTAGAATAGTCTCCAAGTGGAAAGCCCCAAAACTCAAATCATTCAAAACTGCATGGGATAAAGTTCTGATGACTAGATCGCATGTAGGCCAAATGTTCCGACTTGAATTTCAATGACAAGTATGCAGCGTTGCAGCAGTCTTGTTGGTCCAACGACATTAGAGAGACAAGGTGGATGAGGTCAGATCGTTTACTGGCCCAGCTTCAGAAGTGAATGTGCAAAAGCTTGTCTCTCTCTCCAACAGCAGTTGTCATTGGACCAACTTGTTGATGAGAGAGACAAGCTTTTGTGTTTACACAGAATCTTCTTCTGAAATTGGATCCAATGAAATAGATGACCACACCCACCTTATCTCTCTAATATCATTGGAACAACACAGCTCCACCAACACTACCTGCTGTTCCAGTTTGAATATGACCTCACCCACCTCGTCTCCCTAAACTGACACAGCGTAGCCAGCTGAACCCTTCCGGGAACCATTCCAGCTCTCTGGAAGTGTAACTTCCTCGGTGAGCTCACTAGATGGAGCTCACACAAAAGGTTAGAGCACTTGCACGTAGCAGCCCTCAGCGTTACACTCAGTCACTGCAACCAGGGCCAGCTCCAGACACTGTGCCTGGGGCGGCAAGCCAGGGTGGGGGCAGCCTGTCATTCGCCATCAGGGCGGCAGTCAGGCTGTCTTCGGTAGCATAGGCAGGAGGTCCCCGGCTGCCGCGGATTTGGGGGCATTTCGGCGGTAGGGATGACGAGGCCACGGGACCCGTGGACCTCCTGCAAAAACGCCGCAGAATCCGTGGCAGCCGCGGACCTCCTGCAGGCATGCTGCAGAACTTCCGTGCTTGGGGCGGGAAAACCCTTAGAGCCGCCCCTGACTGCAACACCCAGTCGCTTAAACATGCTCTTCCCCCCCAAAGCATTACCACTGAGCTGAACCAGCCCAGGTCAAGCATTAGTGCATTGGCAACCCACACCACCTGCATTCCGAAAGGGGAATTAATCAATGTGCACCCTCCTCATATTACATCAGCCTGCGGCAGGACATGGGTCTCGGCTGGTTTTATAAGAACCCTGTGTCAGGGACTACGTGGCTATACACTAGTTATCGTGGTGGAGGGCATTGGGAAATGAGTTCTGATGTAAACTAAGATAATAGGCCAGATTCTCCACCCAGCTTTGCCCCTTGAGTGTCACTCCAATGGCAGAAAGGGAAGAGAAAATACCCTGAAACTGCCAGCTGGATGCTGCCAAGCCAGCATTGCCACCGGCATTATTCTACACACTCCTGACCCCCTGCAAGAATGGGGGCCTGGAGGAACAGGAACAGGTATGGCCAAGGTCTTTGCATGCTAGTCTGGGCCAGTGCAATGACCGCTAGGAAGCTGCTAGCAGTTGGCATCAGGTAGAACAACTCTGAGGCTGTACCAACTGGGTGCCCCCAGCACTGGAGGGGGAAACAGGGTGGCATAATGCCCTCTCTGCAACCCTCCTCATATCCTGCCTTGAGGATAGCTCTGCCAGAGCCACAGATCTGGCCCAGTGTGTCAATAAAAGGTGGCGTAGTGTGTCCATGCTGAGCAGATGGGCATAGGGGCAAGGATGTTGCTTTAGCTCTCTCCAATAGCTCCCGCTCACCTGAACCTTTCCGATAAATGTGCATTGGGAAAATGGCCTGTGGGGAGGATGGCAATTCATCTAGATAAGTCTGTGCTTAGGTGACATAGGCTCAGCTCCTCAAAGGTATTTACGTTTGGGGGCCATAGTGGTTTGGGGTTTGGGCCATAGTGGTCAGCTGATCTAGCAACCTTCCTACAATTTCCGTGCACTGGAGTGTCCGTCACTTGCCTTGCAATACTAGTCCACAGACTAAACCATCGTATTCTGCCTAACGCTCAACCTAAAGCTTGCCTTTGTAAATCTTGGCCAATTACCACTCGTTATGTTCAAGCTTAAATAGTTCCTCCCCAGCCTTGACGTGCACCCTCCAAATGCTGGCAGACTCTATGTCCTCCCCCTTAGTCAGATCTTAGCCACGTTATGTAGAGTCAGCTCTTGTAATGTTTCCTCCTGGGTGTCAGCACTATTGCTCTTCTCTGAACTCCACCCAATTTGTCAGACTCTGGTTGGTAAACTCTAGAGACTGGGAGTTAGGAGACTGGGAGTCTGAGAGCAGGCTAGGCTGTAATTGTCTTTTGAAGCATCTGTTGCTGGCTAACGACAGAGATGGCCACTGGACTAGATGGATGCTATTCTGATCCAGTCTGGCAATTCCTGTGTTCTGATTCCTGTACCACAGCTGAGTACAATACTACCAAGGTGAGCTCACCAGAGCAGAACAGACTGTTACTTTTCTGCCCCATGCCATGATGCTACCACATGTGCAGCTCTGCACTGCATAGGTCTCTCTTGGCTTTTCTTTTGCTGATGTACTGTAGCAATGAAGAAGCCTGTTTTTTGTGTGCTGCTGCATATCATGTTTCACCTTTACTAGCAAACCCTAGAAAATGAGTACGCCTCATTTCCCCTCCCCCTCCATATCCCCCCAGTTCTTAGACAAGAAGTTCCAGTTCCTCAAAGGTATTTAGGATCCTAACTTCTGTTGAAAGCATTGAGGATCAGTGCCATGGTGAAAATGGATTTGGCTTCTTTGCATATCATTTGTCACCTGCATTGATCTCTGGCAAAGTGTTTAATGTGAACTGGTTGTATTTTCAGTTTATGTCCATCCCTGGCGACCTTGTCACACCCCCAAAGCTTCTGACACCCAGGTAATCGACGGCTCCATAGCAGCGTTCCTTGGTGCACACCTTTTAGAATGAGCTGGTCTTCCAACACACGGAAAACATATCGGCCCTAAAAAATACTGTCAGATCAACAGCAAACAGATGCTCACTTACTTAGATATCAGCACTTGGATGGTCTTCAGTTCAGCAGGGGAACAATGTAGAGATTGAGAATCAGAGGGGTAGCCGTGTTAGTCTGGAATTGCAGAAGTGACAAAGCGTCCTGTGGCACCTTAAAGACTAACTAAAATTGGTTGTCTTCAAATATTTCTGGTCTCCCTTGGTCTATCCTGCCTACACAGAGACCTTGCCTCCTCCCACTTCTTTAGGCACAATTTGCTGCTAGGACCTGGGTCCTCTGTCTCCTGGGAGCCTCCTTTGGTATTCCTTTTCTAATCCCTTTGAACTCTAACAATTTGACAGGTCAGGCAAACCTAACAGGTTTTGCCACCAGCTGGCTGAGTAGAGCTGGCCTTGAGAGCAGGCTGGCTCACCCATCTTTAATTAGCACCTGAAAGAGCTAAAGGCCCTCACAGAGAGACTCTTTCAGCCTGTGAAATATACAGTCCAGCAAGCAGTTCAGCCAGAGAACTGACAGTAATCCTGTAACATTTCCCTCTGGTTCACATTCATGTGTACTGGACATATAGCCTGTCTGTGAATCTCTTAGGGCAAATTGCCATGAATCCTCCCCCAAGGAAGAGCTTTTGAAACTAACTGGACTGTCCTGACTTTCTGCTGCCTCCCTTCAGAGAAAGCAACAGCAGCCGTGTAACAGTTTCCAGACACGGAGATGAGAGCACATGGTGCCATAGTGATTCATGCAAACCTGAAATGGGGCAAACCCACTGGCCCTCGGACATAACCAGCCGCTTTGGTAATCCAGTCTACAAGGGGTTGGGATTTTGTCTCTGCTTGTCTGAAGCCTGTTTTGTGCTGATCCATTTCAGGAGGAAAAAGTCAATTAGAAGTACAAGCGTGTTCTGAGATAACATGTCAAAAACTATAGGCTAACAGCAGGTGGGCAATTCCAGAAGACCCCTTGTTCCCTTAGAATTAAAACTGTTCAGACAGGCTTAGTAACCAGGGGATGATCTATTACATACGTGGATGGGGGTTGGGCTTTGTGGTCTAGTGAACTAAGCATGATCTGGGGCACAGACTCTTTTGAATTCTGATCCCAGCTCTAACATCACCCCACCCCACCCCCGCGCCTTGGGACCTTGGCCAAACAAACCCAGTTTGGGTATATTTCCCTATCTGCACAGGAGGGATAATATTTGCATATCTTGTTATGGTGCTTAATTCATTCAGGGCTTGGAAATTCAGGGAGGGCAGGATTAATTGGTTAAAGTTCGTGCAGTGCTATCAAGGTGCTAAGTAGAGCTGGTCCCCAGCATGTCCATTATGCAAATGTAGACTCTTTCTAGGCATCCTTAATCTCACCTGCATTTACCAACATGTAACCTACTAACCCCTCTTGCACATCACCCTGCATTCGGCACACTATGCCTAAACAAGTGTAAATTGGTGGCAATCACGCTGGCCAAAAGGAGTGTAAGAAAAACACCAGGATGCAATCAGGGTGTGTTAAGGTAGGAAACAGCCTAATCAAACTTATATCCTCTTCTGGTTCCTTATCATATCAGTGATGCCCATGCACAGATAGAAGTGGCAGGGTGCGGGGTCCCCTTATTAAAGAGTTCTATCTTACCCTGTCCATCTTATGGCCCAGAGGATGAACCTCAGCCAAAGGGTGTTTTAGTTCCCCCTCTAGCCAAAGCAATGGGTGTTTAACCTGCAAGGGTGTCCAAGGCTGTCATTACTGTGTTTTTTGCTCTTTACACACCAGTTCACCCTGTGAAGAAACTAAACTAGCCCAGCTGGGTGTCAAGTGACTGTGTTTACTAACCAACAAAAACCCACAATGCTTAGCTCTACCCCTGCTTCTGCTTTAACTTGTGTCTGGCAGCTTCCAAAGCATAGAACACTGTGAGCACCAGTAGAGGGCTCAGAGGCTATTTAAAGGGAAACTACCCTGTTACTACGCTCTCACTATTTTTTATGAACTGGGAATTTAGACAAAACTTCCCTGTGCTTGGAACATCAGATGGATTTTTTATTCTCCAAAGGCTCAAGGCTAAGCTACAGTCTTGTAAACGTTTTGTCCTCAGCAGAGACTTTGTTGCATTACATCGCGCACGGGTCATGTTATTTCCGAGAAGCCTTTGTGTGTGCGTCTGACTTCCATGTGTAAATCTCCTTATATAGCAATACATTATGTTACTGGGCCTCGGCGGCTATAGCTCCATTGACGTTCTGGTTCTGGGATGCAGTTCAAATGCACCCCAGGCTGGAACTGATCAGTGCAGTCAGTGTGATGGTTTCTGCTAAGTTAACTTCAAAGTGCTTTAGGAGAGGCCAGCTCCAGCTCTCCTTAATGTAGCATGACTGGCAGGTCTGTTCAGGGCTGAGCGTGGAAAGTGAGCAGCATTTCACCTCTGGGGAGCTTTTGGCCCCTGCTCATGGCTGATGGAGAACAGTTCTACGGATAGATGGGAAAGGTTATGAATAAATAATTTCTGCTCCGTGCTGCAGAGGAAGGAGAGTCATCTGAAATATACTGGCCAGTGGCACGAGATCAGGCTCCCTCTAATGATCTGTCAGTCGCTACACAGCTTATCAACAGCCCAAAGAAGCTCTCCCTTTAGCTCCAGCGGCAGAGGCCTGTGTTTCTGCTGCTGAAGTTTCTGGGTTCAAACCCTGCATGACTGCCCTGTTACCTGCATATACATGGCCATAGTTTGTTATACAGGCATGGCTGCTACCAATCTACTCTGGGGAAAGTCCCTTCCTGTCTCCAGGTAACTATATTAAGAGGCCTTACTTTTTTTCTCTCAAACCATTAAACACTCTGGCTACAGCAATCCATAAACCATCTTGATAAAGCTTAATTTTTATCAGCAAAGGAAAACCACAGCTCTAATATGATGTCCCGTGACTGGGGGTGTTTTGTGTGTGAGCGCTAATTGGTTAACCTCCTGCTTGTTGTGCGGGTAGCAAATAGCTGTAATCACAACACATAATGTATCCTTGTGGAAGCAACTAGTATCTCCTAATCCTGTTAGGCCGGATTAGCTATGCCAGAAAATGCAAGATGCTATTTCTTATTATGAATAATGTAGCTGAAGTCAACATGGCTTAGGTCAACTTATTGTGGTCTCTACACTGTGCTGGGTCAACAGAAGAAACTCTCCTGTCAACTTATCTTATGCTCCTCGGTTCGGTGGAGTACCGGAGTCGATGGGAGAGAAATCTGCAGTCAATTTAGCAGGTCTTCACTAGACCTGCTAAATCAACCCCCTGGTGGATCGATTGCTGCAGCATCAATCCACGGTAAATGTAGACATGCCCTTGGATCAGTGCATTTTAGCCATTTTTTAGCCAAGCTTTCCACGTATAAAACTGGAATGATAATACCTAGATTAAGTTTAATCAACTAGTATTTGTAAAGCAATCTGATGTCCTCAAATGAAAGATGCTATATCTCATTAAGACTGTAAGCGCTCTCAGGCAGATCCTCAGCTAGGATAAATTGGCATTGTTCCTCCAATGTCAATGAAGCTATGGGTGATTTAAAGCCAATAAGATCTGGCCCTTTTGGGTCTTGTACATATTGTCAGAGCTTAACAAATGATATCCAATAATAATAATACCTAACTGCATGAGGCTGTTATGCTACTTGCATGGCTGTGCAGCATAGTCATGTATTTTACTAATAACACAATAACAATATGATTGTCTTTGTGCTTTTTACCCATAAAATATACTTTGAAGACCCCTCCCATCCAAAAACAAATGTGGTAGTATTAAACCTTTAGTCCCACAAATTATATTGAGGTCAACAGAAACAGCAAATAAAGTGTTTGTTTTGCCTGATGTTTCATTTGAAAAGGAGTAACATGAAAGACTGACATGGCAACTCACTGTCCCTAGCAGACAAGCTGTCTCCAAGTCTCCCCAGTTACATCCTTGGAGCTATGATTCACATCCTGCATCTCTCGATGGTTAGGTGAATAGCAACAAAAACAATGGGGAGCAACTGAGAACTTCCTTCTTGCTGCACATGCTACAAACCACACTCGGTGTGCTGCCGTAACCAAAAATTACATCCCGATTGCCCAGCAAGGCATGGAAAATATTGCGCTGCATTACAAATGGGCTCTGAATTATGGACGATTTCCCTTCCTTAGGTTTATGGAGGTATTCCTTCCCAACCAGCACTGCTCTACCAGGAATAGCCTACTAATTCATTCCTCTTTTGCATCTTACAAAAATAACATCTCTATTAGCCTCTGATCCCTTCCCTAGGAGGTCAAGCGATGTCTCTCCCCTATGGATTAATTTCTGCTTTAACTTGATAACTGTCCCACCCCTTTCTTTTTTCTTTCCACCATCCTCAGATTAAGCCTCTTATTACATAAACTCCGGCTAATACTGGTTAAACTGAGTAAACTCTAGCTAATCTTCAGTGGATGCCCCTAGAGGTGAACTGCAAAGTTGCTTGTGCCCTGTGTTGCTCCTTTAAGATACATATAGGCGACCTTATAAAGCCTAAGGGGTTGTTTCCTGCTTACTTTTACATTAGCGGAATGAGACGATATTACAAGAGTTTTAGTTCTTACAAGATTGTACCGTGTGGCACAAAGGCTCATCAACTCAATCTCTAGAAGGCGCTCAGATGCCACAATGATGGGTGTTGTAAAAGGACCCCAACAGAAGAGGAATTTCCCATCCTGACATCCTTCTGAGAACTCTGGCAACTGGAAAATGAAAATGTCATGTAGGACTGGTCAAAAGCCTTTTTTTTTAAAAAAAGATACATCACATCTACTCCACACCACCCATTCTCTAGGTCAGCAACTCTAGTTATAATACAGTAGACTCTCAGTTATCCGGGATGATAGGGAAAAAATTAATCCCGGTTAATAAAATCCCAGACAATCAAGAGCCATAGGAAATATGAAGGGATGGGGAGGGTGCGCCAGTCGCCCTGCGCCCTGGTGAGGGAGGGGGTGGTGTGCCAGCTGCCCTGTACCCGGGTCTTTGGCAGCATTTCAGCAGCAGGTCCTTCAGTGCTGCCGAACACACCCAGAGTGAGTGAAGGACCCGCCGCCGAAGACCCAGAGCACTGCCGGGTGAGTAACAAAACAGTGGCCGGCGTACCTCCCTTTCTCCCCCAGGGCGGGCGGCGCCCCCCCCCCCCCACCTCCACGACGTGCCACTGAAAACCCGGAGCGCTGCCGGGTACTATGGGGTCTTGTGGGGCCCAGGGCCTGGGGCAAATTGCCCCACTCCCTCCCCCCCCCGGCGGCCTTGTTCTCTGGATGCCCTGCACCCTGGTGGTGGTTTGTTTTTTTTTTTTGCTTGGGGAGGCATCCCAGTTAACCCACAACCCAGTTAACCCAATGCCGGATAATTGAAAGTCTACTGTAGTTGAAAATAGGCTAGACCTATTGCATGATCTCATCTACTCCCCTGCAAATGCAAGTCAGAAATTTTGCTGGTGACAAACTGATGCTGCAAAGCATCAAGGCCAATCTATTCCCTGTTCCATTACACAGACTTGCGTTACTTCCCTGTTCTACTAGTTGAGTATTTTTATAACCATTCGATCTGGTCATAGCCACAAAGCTATTTACAGCATGCAAAGGGGCAAGTCCCTACCTGCTGAAGAGGTACTGATCGCAAGCAGCTTCTTCCCACTCTCTTGGGCTTGTGTTACAGACACCAGGGCAGAGAGAGGGAAATAAACGAAAGGGCCAGCAATGAGCAGAAATTACCACTGCACTTTTACAAGGCTTCTGTGGCCCACGTGGAATAGGAATAGAGGGTCTCAGCCAGGGTCAATGGGCGTAGGCCCCATTGGCTTCAGTGGAGCTATGCTGATATACAGCCGCGGAGAAGCTGGCTCGGAAACGGCACTGACTCCAGGCAAACACTCTTGGCCTGAAAAGCAGAAGCCCTCTGGTTGCAGTGTTTGACTTTATATTTGGTGCTGAGCACTCGTTGCTTTCACCCCATGTTGTCATTGTTTGTCCTCTTTCATTACATGCTAATGCTGATACGTGTTGAGCAAACAAACACAGTGGCCTCCAAGAATGGTTTCTAATGGCTGCAAAGACTGACGGGTTTGTCTGTAAAAGGAAAGTGGCCAGAGTTTGTCTTCTGCACCAAGGAATTATAGGGTATGTCTACACTACCCGCCAGATCCAGGGGTAGCGGTCGATCTATCGGGGATCGATTTATCGCATCTAGTGTAGATGCGATAAATGGATCCCCAAGCACTCTCGACTCCAGACCTCCACCTCCACAAGAGGCAGAAGCGGAGTCGTCGGGGGGAGCGGCAGCGGTCGACTCACCGTCGTGAGGACACCCAGGTAAGTCAACCTAAGATACACTGTATCTTAGGTCGATCCACTCCCTCTCTCTCCTACCCCCCACCCCCACCCCCGCAGCATAGACCAGGCCATAAATTGTGCAGAGTGCTCAGTGCAGCTTCAAATGGCAAATCGAAGAGCTCCAAAGGCAGCCTTCTGTCTCAGAGAGAGGCTGCAGATGTCCTGCCAAGCTGTGGAGTTTGGGTTCAATTAGGAGGTTGAACCTCTTGCCCCAGATTCGATCATACTGAGAGCCCAAAGCTAAGTTCCTAAATACACTAGGCTCCTACAGAGATTGGCATGGTATAAAAGCTGTAGCTAGATAGATGCAACCCAGGAGGCGGATTTCAGGCCTCGCGACTATGAAGCATTTCACGTGCTAATATTTCTCTCTTCTTTCCCAAGTCAAATGGAAGTCTCGATCTCTTCAGTCCCGCTATTTCCACGAGCAAGGCTCTGTGCAATAGGGGAAATTAACCAATCTCTTTCTGTTAGAAGTTACGTCAAGGAGCAGGACAAGATGATCTATGTAAGCAGGAATTTTTAGCTAGGATCCCACAGGGCTCAAGAGCTGTGTTCTTTTTCAGACCTGATTAATTCTGCCTCACTCGGGCAAATTTCATCTACCATTTTCCTGAGCCCCCCAGCGTATTCCCTGGGCCACAGATGCTGCTGCTTGCTATTTCCAGGATGATAACATCTGATGGGCATAGCATCACGGCAAACGACTCAAAGGCAATTTTACACACAGCTGAGTGGGTTTCGCATCCTTGCAGTTCCACAGGCACTTCATTCCGCAGCACCACTTTTCATCTACATCCACAGAAGTCATAGGCTGGAGCACCCAGGGGCAGCCCCCTTATCAGCCCCACCATCTTCCCCCAGCACCTTCCACCGATCAGCACCTCCCCCACCCTCCCCGCACCTCCTACCTGCCACAATCAGCAGTTTCACAGTGTGCAGGACGCTCTGTGGGGGAGAGGGAAGGAGTGAGGATGCAGCTCGCTCGGGGGACAGGTGGAATGGGGCAGGAAGAGGCAGGGTAGGGAAAAGGGTGGAGTGAGGGCGGGGCCTGGGGCAGAGCTGGGAATCAAGTGCCCCCCCTCCCCTGCCCTGGCACATTAGAAAGTCAGTGCCTGTGACATAAATGATGACACACTTGTCAGTGTGAGCAATGTGGCCTTCTTGTGTGAGTGCTAAGAGAATGCACTATGGGGCTCTAACAGACTCTTAATGACAAGGGGGAAAGTGCTGGTATAAACGACCCACCCACAGAGATCATGGGCCATTAGCAGGGATTGAACTGTGGCCTTCTGTCACTACAGCTAAAGAATTACAGCCCAGATCCTCAATGCTATCTACAGCCACTGATTTGAGTGATAGGAGCCTGCAGGTCTTTGAGGATCTGGGCCTAACTCCCATAGCTGGTAGCAGCGGTAGCCTTTTATCCTCTTCAGCTGATCCACCACTGAATGGAGGTAGTACACCCTGAATCAGTGGGGTACACTGCTACAGAGCTACAGCCAAGTGAAAAATACAAGTACCTACTGGGGTGCCCAGTCAGCATTTGTCAGTCCAAAATAACTCCAGTAGAGTCAAAGCTATTCATTTTCATTTCCCTTTAGAACAAAATACCTTCTCTTAATCCAGGAGATAGGCAGCCCAACTGGCAAACAAATGTATACTAAGCGCACTGACGGGGCATGTTGACATTTTGTTCTTGGGCGATCTATTGCACACATGGGTAGCCCAGCGTGTAGTCCACCTTGTGCAATTTGAAAAGATCTGTGTGTATGAAATCACTGGAGGGTATGTGCAGAAGGTCCCCAGTGTAATCAAGGGATTAGTGATCTGGAGAAACCAAGCTTGCCAGGGGTTTATTTGAAAACACAAAGTAGCTGTGTTGGGCTTATGTGCTCCACACAGGGAATGAAAGAGTTAACAGGAGACTGAGAGAAATTAGCGCTCTTGGTTGCATCTGGAGGGTGAGCCAGGCCCAGCTGGGAGAGGACCCGGGCCATGAGCATAAAGGGAGGAAGCCCTAAATAGGAGGCTTCAGAGGACATAAGGAAGAATTCTCTTGTTTCCCTCAGCTTGCTAGAGAGTGGAGCAAAGGCCTAGGAGAGGCAGATAGGCAGCCCAGGTAAGGGTGAAGCCTAAGGCTGCCAGCTTTCTACTTGCACAAAACTGAACACCCTTGCCCTGCCCTTCCTCTGAGGCCCTGCCCCTTCTCTAAGGCGCTGCCCCCCCCCAACTCACTCCATCCTCCCATCCGTCTGTCGCTCGCTCTCCCTGCCCTCATTCACTCACTCATTTGTACTAGGCTGACTCAGGGGCTGGGGTGTGGGCTCTGGCTGGGGGTTTGGGCTCTGGGATGGGGCTAGAAGTGAGGACTTCAGAGTCTGAGAGGGGGCTCCAGGCTGAGGCAAGGGATTGGGGTGTGGGAGGTATGGGCTCTGGGGTGGGGCCAGGGATATGGGGTTTGGGGTACAGGACGGGCTCTGATCTGGGTGTTGTAGCCAAGGGGGTCAGAGTATGAGAGGGGACTCTGGGCTGAGGCAGGGGATTGGGGTGTGGGAGGAGGTACTGGCTCTGGGCTGAGTGTGAGTTCTGGGGGGGGTCCTGAAATGAGGAGTTTGGGGTGAGGGAGGAGGCTCTGAGCTGAGGGGTTTGGAGTGCAGGAGGGGGCTCTGGGGGTTGGGACAGAGGGTTGGAGGATGGGGAAGTGTGAGGGCTGTGGTTGGGGGGTGCAGACTCTGGGTGGGGCTGGGGATGAGGGGTTCGGGGTGTGTAGAAGGGTGCTCCAGGCTGAGACCAAGGGGCCTGGAGAGTGGGAGGGAGATCAGAGCTCGGGTTGGGGTCTGAGCAGGGGTCAGTCTCCAGATAGCACTGACCTCAGTAGCTCCCAGAAACAGAGGCATATCCCCTCTCCGGCTCCTACACGGAAGCACATCCAGGTGGCTTTACATGCTGTCCCGTCCACAGATGCCATCCCTGCAGCTCTCATTGGTAGTGGTTCCCAGGCAATGGGAGCAGCAGGGGCAGCGTGCGGAGCCCTCTGGCTGCCCCTACATGTAGGTGTCAGAGGGGGAACATGCCGGCTGCTTCCTGGGAGCTGCACAACATGGAGGCTAGCAGGGAGCCTGCCAGCTCCGATGCACGGTGCTGCCAACCAGACAGTCAATGACCCAGTCAGCAGAGGACTGGAAATAGGACTGGACATAAGGCATAACTCTTGAATGATCAGAGTAACCATTGCAGCTATTTACTGTGAGTCATGGTGGATTCTCCATCAATCATATCATATTTCTAAAAGATCTGCTGTAGGGATTATTGTGGGGAAAGTCTCTGGCCAGTGTTACACAGGAGATCAGACTAGATCAGGACAGTGGTGCCTTATGGCTTTCGAATCTAGGAAAAATGTAAGCAGCTCCGCAGACTGATATGTACCGGTCCAGTCCCATCAGTGAGAGCTGGGGTATGAAACATAACTCAAAGAAGGTTCCCTAAATTCTGCCCAGATAAGGTCACATGGACAGTCTGCCAGGAGCCCACCTTCTGCACACGATCTGCATGAGATGGGACTAGGGACCAGATAGCAAGTGTGGAAAATCGGGACGAGATCGGGGGGTGATAGACGCCTATATAAGAAAGAGCCCTGAATACGAGGGCTGTCCCTATAAAACTGGGACATCTGGTCACCCTAGATGGGACAGATTGTTGCTGCAACTTTGGTCTGAATGCAGACTACAAGTCTCTGCTGATCTGACCTGCCTCTGGTCCCTCCAGTGGTCCACTAGGCTCCTCCCACCAGCACAGCACTTTGCGGTTTATCATTAGCCATTGTTTACGCTGCTGTAGTCAGTGCTCACTCCCTGCAACAATGTTCATATCTCAGCAGGGATGAACTAATTCTGAGAGAGAAGAATTAATCTGTCATTATCTTCTATTTCTGTGGCAATTCCCTGTCTGGTCTCATGTGCTACAATCTTAGTGGGGAGGTGGGGGGGAAAGGGGCTTGGGTTTGTTACTAGCAAATTGTATCATGTTACATCTGGTTCCAAGAACAGGTGTGTGGCTTCAAAGCCAATAGTATTCTGAGGAGTCTTCTGCTCTCTGAACCCCAGAAAGTGGGAAATTAGCTCTTACATTAGCTACAAGCTTCAGGGCTTGCTGTTATGGGGGTTAATGACGTTAGTGCTGGCATAAGATACCAGACGAACTAATGTCCTTTCTTCTACACAACACAGACAGTGTGATCTCACCTTACGCCACATCCAGGCAATCCCCTCAGCCTGCCCTGGAAGCCGGGATGATACTATGGCTGAACTGGCTTTCAATTGCATACTCATTGCTTGGCCTCTCAGCTGTGCACAAGAGCACCAGCTAAACTAACTGCAATGCAGCATTTGTCAGCTAGGAACCGGACAAAGTCCACGCTCCTCTCCCGTAGGTTCCTCTCTGGTCGCCTGATGGTAACAACTTTAACCAAGCAGGGCTGAATTTTGATGAGCAACAGTTACAAGGTTTTTATACACGCTTACAAATCCCCTGAGCCATCCAGTTCCCGAGGCTGTGGGATTTCATTAGAACCGGAGAAGAATCTGATTTTTTTTTCCCCTTCCTCAGGAATTCTCCTTCTCTGCAACACCTCTGTTTGGTGAAAGTCTGCCCCAAAAGACTGTGTGAATGTATGCTGTGTTCGGCTGATGCTAAGCCAGCTGCTCTCATGCTGTGGGAATCTGGAATAACATCTTGTACCATTAAGTGGATCCAATTCTTCTCAGGGAGAAATTAAGCCCACTAGCTTGAAATGTTTTCATATCTCAGGGCTGGGGTGTACGTTCTACTAATGAAAGCTGCTACCGAGACGACATGCACTGAAGTGCCCCATACATCTAAGTAGCTGCAGGCACCAATAGATGTGTTGTAGGTAATCTAGCAAGCCGTCTTGGTCAGTAGCTAGCAAAGGGCAGAGTAGATATGTGGAGCCTGACACTATTATTCAAAGATCCCTGTTTAGTTACTTGCACTGGATTTTTTCCTCCTCCATGTTCATCTGCTACTGTTGTTATGGCATAAAAGGCAACACTGCAAAAACACAGGGAGCATTTGAAAGCCAGCTTCTCGATTCTAAGAGGGGCATTGAGTATTTCTATTATTGGTATTGCAGCAACAGTTAAAGGCTCCAGCTGAGATCTGGGCCCACTGTGCTAGCTGCTGTACGAACACACAGTAAGAGACAATCCCCACCCTCAGCAAGTTACAGTTTAAAGTGAGAGAACCCAATAAGGCTGGGAGAAAGGAATTATTATCTTCCTGTTACAAATGGGGAGCTGACCCTCCAAGATTGTACCTTTCACCTTGGGAAAGTGACAGCTGGGAAGAGAACCCAGAGCACATTTGCTCACTCTCTACCCTCATGCCCCTGCCTGAAGGCCCAATGATCTCTCTTTCCAATGCCCCAAGCCTGGGAGAAAGGGCTTTGAGGAGGGACTGCACTCAGTGCATGGGAAGAGGGAAGCTGTCGCCTTGCATTTCAATGCTGAGGGAGTGAGATGCCAAAGTCCAAAGCACTGCAGGATTCCTAGGCAATGGTGGTAGATAGTGGACAGGTAGGGTGGTGGGTGTGTTCTTGTAAATGTAAGAACAACTAATACTTGGCAACGCTGGATGTCACATCTTCCACTTTTCTATACTGACCATGAATCAAAGCCACGAAATAGAACTAGTGGTTCCCAACGTTCATGGGAACTTTAAGGGAGAGATTTTTGTTGTGTTCCATTGACATAGTGATGTGTTTAACACTGACTGGCCCCTCCTCACACCTTCTACTTTTGGCACTTCCTTTGAAATACCAGATTGCTTAAAGGCTTAGTTCTAACAAGCAAGCCCAGACAAGCCTGAATGGGCCTTTCAGGTGAAAAGTTTAGCATACGAGGAAGGTCAGAGTCAGGCAACATCTGAATCCTACACAAGGAGAAAATGCATACGCCCAACACACCAGACCTGCAACCTTAGTGTTCTCTTTGGGCCCTCTCCATGGTACAATTTCCTTCTAACTTCATAGCCAGTTATCAGCCTGGCTAGCTCTAAGTGTGATTTGTGTCTACACGTCATATTTGTTTGGTAATAAGGCAGCTCACAGCATTTCACCCCATCAGTCAATAGTAGAGAGTGGCACAATGGTTGTCTTCCTTTAACTGGTTCGATGTAGTATGGATTCTGAGCTCTTAACAGTGGATGGAACCATTCTGGCCCATCCCCTTCCTCCTATTGCTCTGTGGGTGTTTCTAGTTGGGTCCTGAAGGGATTAGTTCTAGGCCTTTTGCTACTTAACATAAAAACAGCCATACTGGGTCAAAGCATTGGTCCATCTAGTATTTTGTGTTCTAACAGTGACCAGTGCCAAGTGCCTCAGAGGGAATGAACAGAACAGGACAATTATTGAGTGATCCATCTCCTATTCAATCCCAGCTTCTGACAAGCAGAAGTTTAGGGACAGAACATGAGCAAGCTCCCCTGAGCATCTTGGCTAATGGTTATTGATGGACCAATCCTCCAAGAACTTATCTAATTCTTTTGAACTGAGTTATACTTTTGGCTTTCACAACATCCCCTGGCAACAAGTTCCACGGGTTGACTGTGCATTGTGTGAAGTACTTCCTTAGTTTGTTTTAACCCACTGTCTATTCATTTCATTGAGTGACCCTGGTTCTTGTGTTATGGGAAAGGGTAAATAAAACTTCCCTGTTCATGTATGCAGTGTTGTTGTAACCATGGTGGTTCCAGGATATTAGAGAGATGAGCTGGGTAAGGTAATATCTTTTACTGGACCTACTTCTGTTGGTGAGAGACATGCTTTCGAGCTACACAGAGCTTTTCTTCAGGTCTGGGGATGGTATTCAGAGGGTCACAGCTAAATGCAAGATAAAACAGTTTAGCATAAGCAGCTAGCACATTGTAAGACTAAGCGGCCCATTAATACCCCTGTAGTCATAGGACAAAAAGGAGGGTTAGTGTGTTGCAGACTGTTCTAATAAGCCATTAATGGACTGGTCCCTTGTGACTAAATCAAGAATTGCCTCTCCCCTTGTGGGTTCTAGGACTAGCTGCCTCAAGAAGCTGTCATTAATGGTGTCTCAAAATTTTATCTCTGCATCCTCTCCTGAGGTGACATGTACCAGTCAATATGGGAGTAGTTGAAATTCCCCATTATTATTGACATTCCTATTTTTATAGCCTTTCTAATCTCCCTGAACATTTCACAATCACTGTCACCATCCTGGTAAGGTGGTCATTAGTATGTTCCTGTTGCTGTGCTCTTATTAATCAAGCATGGAATTGTTATCCATAGAGATTGTAAAATACTGTTTGATTCATTTAAGATTTTTACTGTATGTGATCCTATGCTTTCTTTGACATACAGTCCAGTCCCTCCCAGCACAACCTACGATGTCATTCCTATATATTTTATATTCTGGTATTATCATATCCCATTGATTATCATAATTTCACCAATTTTCTGTAACATCTATTGTATCACTTTCCTCATTTAATACAAGGCACTTATGTTCACCCATCTTAGTACTTAGACTTCTAGACTTGACTTCAGTCTATATAAGCAGAGTCTGAATGAGATCTATCCTGACATCTAGTAGTGAGCTGTGGAAAAGATCTTCAGGAGTTGATCTTATTTCCATGGGCACACCCACCCTGCCTAGGTACTCAGCATGATGGAATTGCTTGCCTAAATGGTCACTTTTGGCTGGTATGGAATCCCCAATCTCCTTGTTGTTGGGGCAGGAGTAATAAAGCATTGTTATCCATTGTGATGGAGTCAGTCCAAAAGGGTATAGGAGAGTGCGGAAGGCAGGTATATCAGCATCAGGATGTGCAGGTCCCTGTTCCCTGGATAGCCAAACAAAGGCTACTCCAGGCCAATCCAGACACCTGGGGCCAATTAAGAAGCTTCTAGAAAGCAGCAGAAATAGCTAGCCTGATAGGGACACCTGAAGCCAATCAGGGGCTGGCTGAAACCAGTTAAAAACCCTCCCAGTTAGTCAGGTGGGAGGAAGTTATACTGTTGGTGAGACTGAGTGGGGGACAACATATCATACTGAAGGAAGGAGGCCCTGAGGTAAGGGTGAAGTGGAGTTTGAAGAAGTGGGGACTGCTGTGGGGAAGTAGCCCAGGGAATTGTATTGTGTTTTGTGGATAAAAGGTCAGCCATCTTAGCTGATACTATTAGGGTCCCTGGGCTGGAGTCCGGAGTAGAGGGAGGGCCCAGGCTCCCCCCTTCTGCCTCCCCTAATTAGTTACTGAGAAAGGGAGGTCACTCTGGGGCCTAGATGAGTTTCTGAGGCCCCTAAATCTGCCAGGAAGCGCAGGACCCACAAATACAGACTCTGAACTTTGTCACACCATGTTGTGTGAACCAAGGGCAGCAGAACTGTACCTGGCACTACCTGATTGAGGGACTCACCCACAACTAAGTGACACTCGCCAGGCAGGGGACATAGGTTCCAAAGTCCAGTGACTGAGTGACTGACTCTTGTACTTGGTGGTGTGGGTCTTGCCCAAGGGCCCCAGATACTATTTGACCCTTCGGCTCTCTCCTGTATAACAACAAAGCTAATTTAGACTTAACTGAGTCTTGTTATACAGCAGAGCCCCACTATAACACAACAAATGGGATCCAAAAAATCCCATTGTGCTAAATGCAGGGTTGTGTTATAGGAGGGTTTCAGTCCCCAGCAGGCAGGGGCTGTGGCTGCTCTCCCCGCTGCCCAGCAGGGGAGAGAAGCTGTGGCCCCGAGCTTGCCTGGAACGGCCGGCAGAGCTGCTTATGGTGAGGGCTGCAGTGGAACCCCAAGAGGAGGCGGTGCGTTCGGCCTCAGACCACATAAGGTGCCCCTTGCCCTACCCTCCATTTCCACCCAGGCTGGGAGGTGAGACTCTGCAAGTTGACTTTTGAACTCTGCACTGACCAGGAACAGAGACTCTTGAGCTGTTGGACTTTTGGGACTATTGGATGATTTTGGGGGTTGTGGGACTCAAGAGCCAAAGGGAAGGACACAGCCTATTTGCTGGAAGGGGGGCTTCTGGTTCATGGTTTGTTTTATTAATCCTGTTTGTGGTGTTTCCCCAATCTAATGCCACATCGTTTCTCTCTGTTATTGAAAGGCTTTTGGTACACTCAGACTCTGTGCTTGTGAGAGGGGAAGTATTGTCTCTTACAGACGCCCAGAGGGGTGGTATATGGTTGTCCCAGGTCACTGGGTGGGGGCTCGAGCCGGTTTTTGTATTGTGCTATTGGAATGGAACCCCTGGATACTGAACCCAGCCCTTGTTGCTGCCAACTCTGATGGGCAGAAGGGTTACACAAAGAACCCAGACAGAGACATGAGCACAATAGAGACCACACAGACAAGTGCATTAGCAACAGAGATAGGCAGGGTAGAAGTAATGGCTGTATCCTTACAGAGAGGTATTTCTCCTTGAGATTAATTTAGCAGAGCAAGAATCAGGAAGTCAAAGTTATCTTCCCAGCTCTACTCACTTGTTGCCCCTCCATTTCCCTACCTGTAAAATGGGGATGAACAGTATCTTGCTATCTCACTGAGATGTTGGGGAAGAGAGTCATTATTTGATACTCTGTGTTTTGAAAATATTGGATGAAAGATGAAGGGTTAAGTGCAGAGGATGATACATGGCTGCATGTACAGACGTGTAATGATAGCTGCTGAAGTGGGTTTGATGTAGCTGCAAAGCACCCTTAATAATCTTTAGGTACAGAATACCAGTTTGCAGATGTAATGAAGAGGGCTTTGTCTTCTGGGTGCTGCAGACTATGTGTATGTCACGCACAACATGCCCATCAAAACATAAACCTTCACTTGTCTAGAGCTGGAGTTCTTAATCTTGGGTTATTAACTAGCTTTCGAGGAGATGCAAAAACATTCCTTCTTTTTAGAGCTAGTTGGTCGTCCCCAAACTTATGAGATGGTGGACCTGAACCTATTTTCTATTATAATCTGATCCAATGGTGTGGAAAAGGTTCAGAGCTACTGTATTAAACGTCTTTTAAAAAAAAAAAAAAAAAAAAAAGTCAGCATGCTATGGATTAGCACAGTTTCCCAATTTAACAAAAAAAAACCAGGCAAATATTTCTCGATGCTGAATATTTTTGGATGACTGAGCTAGTGCAAGGCAGAAACTACGCTGAAGAGTTTGGGGCTGAGGACAAGAAGTAGTTTTAATTAGGAAAAACACAATCCTAGCAAGATTCAAGCTCTGTTCCCTTGAAATATGAAGCCTTGGATTGATTCTCCAGTGCCCCGCACCTTGAATAATCATTTACACCTGTGCAACGTGAATGATGTGGATGTCAAATACTTCTGCTTTAGGATGATAGCATTTTACATCCATTGTGTACAATGTAAATAACTACACCCAGGTGCAGGGCAATAAACATGTAGGCCAGGGGTCGGCAACCTTTCAGAAGTGGTGAGCCAAGTCTTCATTTATTCACTCTAATTTAAGGTTTTGCATGCCAATAATACATTTTAACGTTTTTAGAAGGTCTCTTTCTATGTCTATGTATATAACTAAAGTAAATAAGTAAAGTAAATAAGGTTTTCTATGTCTATAATATGTAACTAAAGTAAATAAGGTTTTTTAAATGTTTAAAAAGCTTCATTTAAAATTAAATTAATATGCAGAACCCCCTGACCCGTGCCATAGATTGCCTACCCCTGATGTAGGCCCAGGCTCTTCAGTCAGTAGGATCAATAGACTTAATCTCCAAGGTAATTTAAAGATGGCCACCACAGGGAGTGCACATTGTTCAGTGACCACATTAGCCATCACTACAAATTACAAGGAAACTATTTTGAAAAATTGAGGGAATAAGTGCTATGGAGTTTAAGCCAAGATTTTTGGTAGCAACACCTCCCTACATGCAAACTTAAATGAGTTATAGCACGGCCGCTGAGTTTTGTTTCTTGTAGAAGGGGGGAAATTGAAACAGCAGTAGGATTTTCCTAAACTTGGGCTACAGCCTTCTCTAGCTGTCAAAAAGACTGTGAGACCGTAAAGTAGTTAAGCCTGTGCAAAATACACTTTCAGTGTTTGGGATTATGTGGGAAATAGCAGCGATTCCGTACGTGCTAGAGGGTACACTAGAGAGTCACATTCTGTTTCTAATTTTGCTTTGAGTTTGCTGTCCAAAGGCTTAGTTAGAACTTTAACCCTGTAACATTAATTAATTTGTCAACATTTAAGAGAGCTTTCAGAGGACAAGATAGATTGTTCTCAGTGATACCAGATGACAGAACAAGGAGTAATAGTTTCAAGTTGTAGTGGGGGAGGTTTAGGTTGCATATTAGGAAAAACTTTTTCACTAGGAGGGTGGTGAAGCATTGGAATGGGTTACATAGGGAGGTGGTGGAATCTCCTTCCTTAGAAATTTTTCAGATCAGGCTTGACAAAGTCCTGGCTGGGATGACTTAGTTAGGGATTGGTCCTGCTCTGAGCAGGGAGTTGGACTAGATGATCTCCTGAGGTCCCTTCCAACCCTGATA
The DNA here is from genome assembly GCA_007922305.1 of Dermatemys mawii. NCBI lineage: Eukaryota > Metazoa > Chordata > Testudines > Dermatemydidae > Dermatemys > Dermatemys mawii. Next base: position 4,844,392 of record ML677507.1, read on the forward strand.
TTCTATGATAATGTCCCTTGGTACTGGGTAAGTTTGCCCTATTTAAATCCTTTCAGCCAAGCAAACACATGCAGGTCCTTGATCAGTATTAAGAACAAGGCCTCAGCATATCCTAGTGAGAGAAGGCCCAGACACAGGCGGACTGTGATTTTGATTCTTTGTTTTATATCTCTATAATTAGCTAAGTGATAAAAATACACATAAGTTCTATATCCTAACACTCCGTCCCTTTCTTTTCTTTTGGGATCCTCCTGCCCAGGTATCCCTGGAAGAGTGTAGGACATATGGCGACACATTTCCTGCTAGAGCCATGCATCAAGGTGTAATGTCTCGATACTCCATCTGTCGCACTGCCCCTTGTGTAGTACTATGCCCTTCACCTCCTCCACATGGGCATACTATACGTATTCCAATTAGTGTTCCAGACTTCCCATTATAGAGGGCCCGAGAAGGTTGGGTCCAGGTTGTGTAGTACACTAGGAAGAGGGAGGGCCTATTACATTACTTATAGGTTATAATTAGTGGCCGTTCTTTAGAGGGTTGTGCCCCTATTGCCTGTTTCCATAAATAACGTAACACAAGTATACTTAATCATACACCAGCTGCTACAATAATCCACAACACCACCAAGAGTCCTGACCACTGTGGTATAGTCTAATATCCTGGCCGCCACCAAATACACTGCTTCTACTCCTTTGACAGGGTTAAAAATTTTAACACTGCTTTGGAGAATGTATTTTAAATGTCTCCAGTTGTTGGCAGTTGCAGTGAGCTGCTCTGGGTTGAAGGTTCAAACCCATAGTTCATACTATAGTTTAGGAGTACTCCTGGGTTCCTCGCTGATGCTAAGTCAAGAGTAACACTTTTTACTATCTCCCATTCTCTGGGAGATTCTGTCCCATCCTGGCAAACAAAGACCCAACCTCTGTTGTTCGTGTCCCTTTGCCAAATAAGGAGCCAAGTCCATTTTGCTCCTAGAATTTGAAAAGTCCTGGTTTATGGACCTAGCTGCATGACTGTCCAGGCAATTCCCAACTGCTACTGACAAAATCATGGGAAACTGATATTCTCCTGTTCTTCCCTGATAAGCAAACAGCAGTGGAATATTTTCAGTGATGTCCCTTTAGTGGGAGAGAGAGTTCCAGTATCGGGCAATGGAAGGTTACATGATAATTGGGACTGGACAGTTTGGAGGGAGTAGGCAAGAGATCATCATCTGCAAGATCATCAGGATGAGGAAGGAGACAGGGGAAAGTTAATAGGAGTCAGAGTAAACCACGGAAGAAGGAGAGGAATGGGATAGTGAACTGGAGAAAACTAAAGGGAAAGAACCAGAGACAATGCTCACAGATCTAGGGAAAGAAGATAAGAACCTAACATAAGAGTGGCCATACTGAGACAGACCAATGGTCCATCTCACTCAGTGTTCTGTCTTCTGATGGTGGCCAAAGGCAGATGCTTCAAAGAGAATGAACAGAACAGAGCAATCATCAAGTGATCCATCTCTTCTCATCCAGTCCCGGCTTCTGGCAGTCAGAGTTTTAGGAACATCCAGAGCAAAGTGTTGCATTTCTGATCCATCTTGGCTAATGGCCACTAATGGACCTGTCCTCCATGAACTGATCTAATTCTCTTTTGAATCCAGTTATAGTTTTTGCCTTCACAACATCCCCAGGCAATGAGTTCTACAGGTTGACTGTGTGTTGTGTGAAGAAATGCTTCCTTTTGTTTGTTTTAAACCTGCTGCCTACTCATTTCATTGGGTGACCCCTGAGAGGAGCATGAGAGGAGAAAAGGAGGCAGAGATAGAAATAGAGAAGTCAGAGTCCCCAGTTACTTCTCATCACCCTGAGGGCTCTGCTGGGTTTCACCCAGGGCCTGACTGGCCTTAGGTTTCAATATTAAAAAACCCAACCTTCTTTATTTTCCTCTAGTGAGTAAACCCTTGTCTCTAAACTAGTTGTAAGTTCTGGAAATGGGGGTTGATATCTCTAATGTGGAGGTATTTATGTAGGTTTTAAAGCCAAAAGGGACTATTTGGATGATCTAGTCTGACCTCCTGCATAACACAGGAGGGATCCCTACAGCTGTAACACTATGTCACAGTGTGATGATTCTCTGCAGGCTGGGCTATCAGATTAAGGGGTTTGGGGTCAGAAAACAAAGCAGACACCAAACCAGGAAGATTTAGCATCAGATGCATCAAACACTTTGAAGTTCAGTTTAAAAAAAATTGCTGATACATTTAGCCTTTAGCCATCCCATGCATTAGTTATTCGTGGAGGTGAGCAAAAAGTGCTTACAATTTTTCACTGTAATTTTTAATTATTGCCAGTACTAATTATTACTTATTGGAAGAGCTGGGCAAAAGCTGAAGAAAATACACTTGTGATTAACTGAAATGTTTATTTCTTTTTGACATTCGTACAAACAAGCGAGAGCACTGAAAGCACATTTCAAAGTCACGTGGATTATTGTTCATTTGAAAAGAAATGTGAGCTTCAAACATGTTAGTATCTGAGCTAGAAGCCTGGTGTACTCGTCCCATAGACACCCAGTACAACTAACCAATATGGCTCCAAATGCAGTTAGTCACCGTAATTAAACAACGGCGTTAATAAAAAGGAAGAGTGTGGGGGAAATGATCTAATGCGCACAGATAATGAATCCATCCTATCAAACTGTTTTTTGCTCCTGGATATTCTCTGAGAAGAAAGAGGTTAGATTTGCAAGATAACTCAATTTATTGTGAATTATCCCCTCGGCTCTACTTATCCCAGGACAGTTTAATCATCCTGGGCCTGGCCTACATTAACATTTTCCTTTAGATTTCCCACTGGTGGGAACAATAATGGATCGCTAGTGCTGACCACCCAGTAATGGTCACTGGTGTTGTAAAGACCCACTCTGAGCAAGGTGAAGATGACATGGTGGTGCAAATGCCTGTGGCCAAGCTGCACTAGTGCTCACTCAGTTGCTATCACAGTTGTGGTGCCCACGTGAGGAGTGGGAAAATGAAATGCTAGTGTAGATGCAGCCTTAAGAACTGAATTGCTGGTGCCTGAGAACAGGTCACTTTCTGAAAGCAGGTCAAAAGCTTTCAAATTATCTGGTCAAAAAAGCATTGAGTAAGCTACGCTATTCCCATAGCTGAAGCTACGCATGTTAGGCCCAGGGTCAGCTCCAGGCACCAGCACAGGAAGCACGTGCCTGGGGCGGCATTCCGGCCAATCTTAGGGCGGTGCTCCTCCTCCCACGCCACCCTTTCCCCCCCACCCCATGGCGGTGCTCCTCCAGCTGCCATTTTTTTTTTGCTTGGGGTAGCCAAAAAGTTAGAGCCGTCCCTGCTTAAGTCAATTTCCCCCTCCCCCACCCCCATATACAGACCAGGGCTAAGTGATCTCAGAGAAGAGCCCCGGTGCTGATGGTGATAGGTAGCCTGCTGTCCATCCATCCTTCTCTGCTAGCAAGATCTATTTTGAGAATAGGCTTCCTATTTCCTTTCACTGACCGCCAGATGTCTCGCTGCACGAATGGCAACAACGCTCTGTTTTGTTTTGTGGAGGCTTTAATCAGCCACAGAAATTTGGATTTGCGGTGTGAACTAAAAGTTCACCGTTTCACTCTGATTTAATTGGTTACTTAGCTGTGCCCAGATGAATAGATTCCCTTGTCTCTGTTCTACGTCTGCCAAGCAAACTGGTTAGAAGCAAAGACTAGCGGAAATAAACAACAAGTGATGAACTGCGGTTTGGGGGATAAATTAACCATTAAGTCATTAAGCAAATCTTTTTTTTCTTGCCCCTAGCAGCAGTCGGTGTCAATTTTTAATTATTTCCTTGCTCCCACGACCTCCTTTGGCAAGTGGGTCCATTGTCTGTTTGAATGCGTTGCAAAAAGGGCTTCCTCTTATTTAGCTAGTAGCAAGATCAGGGGGCTGTGAGCCAGGACTCCTGGCTTCTATTTCTAAGTCTGCCACTGACGTTCTCAGGGACTCTGGACAACTCACTTTGGCCCTGATCCTGCAAAGCGCCTTTTGCCCTTAGTTTCCCTGGACTTGGACAGCCAAGTCTGTATGACTGACTGGATTCTGCCTTGTTTGTCCCTGCGGCAGTGGTTTATAGAGTGCTTGTCACAGTGGCAGTATAATGCTTACTTGCTTTATTGACATGCCATGCAGATTAGCTGATGTTTGCTCAGTGTGATGTGGTCCTGAGAGGACAGAGGCTAAAGAAGTATAAAATCCTATCCCTAGCCTGTCCTCCTTCCTGTACAAATTCACTGCTCTCTATAGACTTGTTTTCAAGCCTTTCTAGCATTCCATGGTTCTCCTTTGAATTCTCTCTGATTTATTCCATACAATTGCTGAGAAATTACAGCCTACTCACCAAATATGGTTTCTCCAGCCCAGGATAAAGGGGAAGCTGGGTGGAAACTGATCATTTTGATTCACAGGGACTCTTACCATTTCTGGCCCCCTTGCATTCACCCCCGTGGAGTTTACCTTCAGATTAAGTTCAAAGAAACTGAAAATCATAGAATCATTGAATATCCGGGTTGGAAGGGACCTCAGGAGAACATCTAGTCAACCTCCTCCTCAAAGCAGGAACAATCCCCAATTAAATCATCCAATAAAATCTCCCATGCTTCCATCCTGTCCCTAGCCTGACTTGATTCTCAGCCCTGGGATTTGGATTTGTAAAGAGAATTTCCTGCAACTCTAAGAAGTACTTCCCGGGTGCTACGCTCATGGGTTAGAGCAGGGAGAGGACAGTGCTTCTCTTGGCTTGGGGCCTAGGGAATGTGTTGCAAAAGCAAAGGTCATGACAATGACACATAGCTGTCACCAGGCAAACCCTACAACCATGTGATGCCCAGAAGGAATGAGCTTCATTTCCTAACTTCATGCCTACATGTATTGCCTCTCTGTATATATTGCAATCA
>ML677507.1:4849735-4979291 GCA_007922305.1 Dermatemys mawii
ATCCTACTACAGGGATGTTGACTTGTTCTTCATCAACATCACTTTCATTATGCTTTTTTGGTTCTTTCCCTGTCAACAAAAATGGTTTGTGTAATTGGTTGTTCATAAGTTCGGTGTTCATAGCAATGGAGATTCTACTGTCCCGGGCAAACGATCTATGTGGCAACCTGCATGAAACTTGGAGGGAAGAGCACAGATTTCAGGAAGGAAGAGTTTGAAGAAGGCACAAGAAGGTGAGTCAGTATGCACATGGCTTGCTGCTACTTCATCTGCCTTTCATCTCTGAGAATCTCTGAATGAAGAACCATGTTCATTTTGCAAGATTGGATTCCTCTCATGTTGTTACCCAGTGTGTGGTTCATGAAACAACCTGTATAGTGAAAAGCTTGACCCTGCAGTCTTTGCTCAGGCAAGGTTACTATTGATACCAATGGAAGCCTGGCTGTGAATAAGGACTTTAGTGTTGGACTCCAAGGACAGTATACGCAACAGGCCAAGTGCCCCCAACTTATTAATACTCTTTCCTTTTTCCTTTGAAACCACTGTGAAGAAGAAACCCCGCTCGTTGTGTCCGATGATTCACCAGTCACAACAGTGTGACATTGATACTTCAGGAAAACTCGCTATGGTTCATATGCTGGTTTTAGGAGGAAAAGCATTTTAGAAATGCAGCATGGTATACAGATGAGTATTGTTAACCAGCATTTGGAGCTGTCTGCTGGGAAGTGGTTGCCATGGTGGCACAAAGTATGAACATTCCTCAACTGATTAGGATTAAACATTGTTTCCTAAAGAGTAACTCATTTGTGCTTCATGGCTCCATCGGCACTTGTATGGGGCTTGTGCATCCGGCAGGGAGAAGGGAAACATTGAGTGCCTGGCTGCTCTATCCAGTCCTAAAGTGGCAGCCATTGCTGATGAGCGTCTCACGGGGGAATGAACAGGAAACCCAGAGGAAAATAGGCAGACGTTATTTGGATTTAGGACATTCTAGAAACCACTCGCACTTACATCACTAGTGATCTTCACCTGGACAAATAAAATGGCCTGTTCTATCATCCTCCCTATTTACGTGCCACTTTTGACAGAGTGGATTATATCTTGGCCTCTTTATTTCTTTTTTTTTTTCTTTTTTCTCCACTTATAGATTCGTGAATTTTTTTTATTTTTTTTTTTAGGGCAAGAAGGACCACTTTTAGCAGTGACTCTGCCAAAGATTTGGGGGTTGTGGTGGATAATCAGCTGAACATGAGCTCCCACTGTCATGCTGTGGCCAAAATAGCTAACGTGATCCTGGGATGCATAAATAGGGGAATCTCGAGGAGTTGTAGAGAGGTTATTTTATCTCTGTATTTGGCACTGGTACAACTGTAATGCCGACAGACCCCGGTCGTCAGCAGGCAAGATCGAATTGGGGACCTCAGTGAATGAGCCTCTACTGCATGAGTTAAAAGCCAACTGGCTGTTAGCTAAGGCTATAGAGCAGATTCATTTAACACTCTCTCTCTAAGTGGTCTTGGTGCCAGTAGATGGGACAGAACACCACACCCAGGAGGTGTGTGAGTTACACAACTACTGATGGACTATTGCAGGGGTAGTCAACCTATGGCACATGTGCCAAAGGCAGCAGGTGAGCTGATTTTTAGTGGCACTCACACTGCCTGGGTCCTGGCCACTGATCCAGGAAGCTCTGCATTTTAATTTAATTTTAAATGAAGCTTCTTAAACATTTAAAAAACCTTATTTACTTTACATACAACATTAATTTAGTTATATATTACAGATTTATAGAAAGAGACCTTCTAAACACATTAAAATGTATTACTGGTATGCGAAATCTTAAATTCAAGTGAAAAAATGAAGACTTGGCACACCACTTCTGAAAGGTTGCCAACCCGTGGACTATTGTGTCCAATTCTGGTGTTCACAATTCAAGAAGGATATTGATAAGTTGGAGAGGGTTCAGAGAAGAGCCACAAGACCTGTTAAAAGATTACAAAACCTGCCTTAAAGTGACAGACTCAAAGAGCTCAAACTATTTAGCAAATATTTGATACTTGGCTCTTCAGTCTAGCTGATAAAGAGCTAAAATGATCTAGTAGCTGGAAGTTGAAGCTAGACAAATTCAGACTGGAAATCAAGCATGAATTTTTAACAGTGAGTAATTAACCACTGGAACAATTTACCAAAGAGTGTGGTTGGATTCTCTATCGCTGACAATTTTATATCAAGACTGGATCTTTTGCTAAAAGATCTGATCTAGGAATTATTTTGGGGAAGTTCTGTGGCCTGGTGTGATACAGGAATCTGGTCTAGATGATCACAATGGTCCTTTCTGGCCCTGGAATCTATGAATCGTTGATGGCATCTGGTATGCAGAGGCTACAGGAGTACACCCCAAAGCCATAGATAGTCACCTCGCTGAATGCCCTGATGGTATATTTTTCTGTAGGTCTCCAAGGGTTCCAATCTGCTCAGTCTGAGCTCATGTGTATTTTAGGTGTACCCTGCAAACTGAAAGAGGTCTATGCTGTTAAGTGCAAAATCTCTCCCCATGTAAATGCAGTGTTGGGGGATGCATGGATGTCCCAGAGGGCATCATCTGATGACTTTCTCAGGGGCTTGACTGGCTGGTTCTTGCTCACATGCTGCTCAGGGTCTAACTGATCATCCTATGTAGGGTTGGGAAGGAACTTCCCTCCCTTCCCCAGTCAGATTAGCTGTTACTTTGCGGGGAGGGGGGTTTTCACCCTCCTCTGCAGCATGTGAGTGTCAGTCACTTGCCAAAATTATCTGAGTGCATCTCACTTAATCATTGCAAAGGCCTCTGATATTGGGGCATCTAAATGCCTCCTAATCTCTGCCTGTAGCACATCATAATCTAGTCTCCTGTGGGCTGTAACACTTTGGTCTCCTTGCGGGTGTTGGGTTTAGTGTGTGGGTGTTGGGTGCTGGTGGTGGCCTGTGATACACAGGAGGTCAGACTAAATAATTGGGTAGTCCCTTCTGCTCATAAACTCTGGCTCTATGACTGAGAACCTGATTCGCTTGACTTTGAAGTCTTAATAGCATTCTCATAAATAATGTCATTTTTTGAATGTAACCACTAATACAGCTAAGATCAATGTAACAGTGCCCTGCCTTTATTTTCCCCTAATGAAACATGCTAATCTGTTTTATTATTTGTCAGCACTTCAGTTGGCACTGTAGATGTCACATAACGAAGGCAGTCCTACCCCCCCAAAGAATTTACCGTTTAAGACTTTCCATTAGAGTTGGGTGCCTAGCTCCCTTTGGCACTTTTGAAAACCCTACCCTAAGAGACTTAGTGAGGATGAGGCACAGCGGGAAATCCAGGTCAAGAACTGACTTTGAAAATGTCAATTATTGCTGCTTTTTTTTAGAAATGCCTTTCTTGTAGGCATCCTAGACGATGAGGCCGTGGGAGGGACTTGACTGTCAGAGAGAGAGACATCTTGGCAAACTGGAATGGAGAGGACATTCCATGCACTGGCGGCAGCACGGATCAAGGCTAAGTGACTGGCTAGCTGACAGACTGTTAGTGAACATGCCATGCGGCGTGCTACAGTTCTCCAGTTCTATAGCGAAGCACTAAAACTAAGCTAGCTGGCTGGCACGTACATCAACCATAAAAAAATACCCAGAGGCACCCCTGTCCTCACAATACCCAGACACCACCCTGTGTTTTAATTTAAAAAGGATTAGAGCAGCATGGTAGTGACAGGATTAGTTATGGCTGAGGTCAGGAGGTGCTTTAATAATGTGTGCTGCGTCCTGTAGATGGTGCTAAGTAGCAATTGGTCCTTTGCTTGGAGTGCTACATTTGCTAACACTATGGCAGGCATAATCTATGACCTAATAAACACTTTCATCTGCTTTTACCGTTGCAAGGCTGCCTCTTTGTTAAACACCGCAGAAAAAGGATGCGCATGGCAAGCTTAGGAGCCCAGGAAGGGTATTTAAACAGGGCAGTGCTATGTAATTCTAGCATCACGATGACTGTAACCAATCTGGCTGCCTGAGCATCTCTCCGTTGCTTCTTCGCTCCACGGGGTAGGTACATGGAACTTCCTGTTGACAGCAAGGCTAGAACTCGGATCCTGTTGTCTAAAGGCACAGGCCCTACTACTTGAGCTGAGAGAAAATCTTCATTTACTGCTAGCGGCATGGGGTGTATGATGCAGTTGAGCCCTTCTGATTCCATCCACTAGATGGTCGTCCTACATATAAACAGCCCGTTCATGACAATAATGCATATGGATATGTGTTAAACAAATAGCTGTTCCTTGCCTGGAAGAATGAATTTAAAGCAGTGGTTCTCAGACTGTGGGTCGGGACCCGATAGGGTCGCCAAGGCTGGCTTAGACTTGCTGGAGCCCGGGGCCAGAGCTGAGGACAATGAGGCTCAGGTTATAGGTCTCCTGCCTGGGGCTGAAGCCCTTGGGCATCAGCTTTGACCTCCTCACCCAAGGTGGTGGGGCTTGGACTTTGCCCCACACACACCTGGAGCGGCGGGGCTCAGTCAAGCTAAGGCGTCGATCCCTTTTCCCGGGGTTGTGTAGTATTTTTCGTTGTCCAAAGGGGGTGGCAGCACAATGAAGTCTGAGAACCCCTGAGAAAGGTCTGAGTGAGTAGAAGGCAGAACAGAAGCTGGTGTATGGTCCTCAGAGGGGAATAGGGGAGTTCTTTTCCTGAGATAATTACCACAATCTTTTAAGTGAGGTTCTTTCCTGCAGAGCAACTCTGTTGCAGTAGCACAGTGGGGTTCCAGCCTTCTCTGCTCTCCAGAGGTAAATCTACCAGCAGAAAGAGAGGGGTTTTGTGCAATCGCTGGCCTTGCAGACAGCCTGGAATCTGAACTTATGAGCTGCTCTTTCTGGCTCATGCGCCTCTAACCAGGCAGATCTGGCAGCAGGATTCAGGTAACTAGTCTGCTGGTGATGCACGAAACAGCGAAGTTCCCAGCTCATTCCACCAGAGCCATGGTTGGCTCTGCAAGGAAAAGAGGTGTAACTAGTCAGAAAAGGGAGAAATTCACCCCTGTGCAGAAGGCCAGCACCAGCCTAGCGCACACTCGAGTCCTTCTTAAATCCTCCTAATAGGAAGAATCTCACCCTAAGTGAACAGATCTACCTCTGCGTATGCACAGAGAGCCAGTTGGCTGGCTAAGAAAGTGCCATTTCTGTGCAGTCACACCTCAGAGCAGAGCCACACCTTTTAAGTTCCAGGTATCCCTGCCCAAGGGCCTCTGGGAGCCTAAGTAATCTTAAACAACACCCATGATTTAGAGTGAACAGGCAATGTGTCTGGATAAACCTCACCCAGAGAGTGATGTTGAGGAGGAGAGAAAGGGGAAAACGAAACCTCTGAATTATAGAACCACAGAACAGTTGGCACCAACTGCAAAAGAAACAATCATGTGCCTGGCTGCCAAGGCCGCCACTGCGGACCTAATGTGGTGTGTGTGGTGAGAAAGAAGATTATACCGTCATCAGCTGCATAGGAGAAGACACTGCCCCACTCCCTCAGGACTATAATGCGGCATTCGGGCCTTTGGACTACATTGCAATCAACTGCCATGATGGGAAGAGCCCCTCAAGTAAAGAGGGCCCATATTTATGGCTTTAAATATGAAGGACTTGATCTTCAGCCCCCTGACCTCACTGTCATCCCGGAATAATTCCACTGCCATTAATAGGATTCCAAGAGTGGAAAAACCCATGTCCAGAAGATCTGACTTGGGCCCTACTCATGGTGGTTATCATTTATTTGCATTGCAGTGCAGCCTCAAGGCCCCAGTCATGGATCGGGGGCCCATTGCAGTGGGCACTGTACAAACATGTAACAAAGAGACGGTCCCTGCCTTGAATTGTGTGCAACCCACGACTTGCAGCCCCATGTAAAAAGCAGCCAGTGCACCTAGCTCTAGACACAACCATCTCAACAACACTCCTGCTTCCTAAGGGGCTGAAGAGTGCCCTGCTTTCAGTCTCAGACCTACTCCCAACCTCGACAATCCAGATGAGAGAGTGGTATTAATTGGGTAACATGCCGGCATTCTTGGAAATCCCAGCTGAATACCCCTTGGGCTTCTGGATATTTATTTTAAATCTTGCTCTCTGCCCGTCCCCATCGATTGCGCTTTCCTGGAGAAGTTAAATGGGTCCTCCTATTATGATATGTAGGCAGCAGGTCTCCCAAGAGCAGGGAAGTCCTATTCAGTTATTCAGAGTGGCTTATGCCCTGGCACCTTCTTCTTTGGTCACATGTGAGACAGTTCAAACCCTTCAGATAAGGTAACTTAGTGGATCTGAATAATCACTAGTGTTTCCTAATAAACCAATCCCTTTTTCCACCTGAACTCAGGAATTTCTCTCCCTCTGCTGCCCTACGTTTTCATCTGTCTACTTGCCAGTAAGAGGCTGATTCATCTTAGTGTGCCTCCAGGCAACCCACCCAGGCTGCTGATGAACAGACAGTCACATGACTTAGCAATTACACAGCATCTTAAATCTTCCAAGCGCTTTACAAATATTCGCTTATTAATCCATACAACACCTCTCTGAGGTAGGTAAGTGTTATCTCCATCTTGCAGATGGTTCTGAGACTCACCCAGGGCCACACTGCGAGTCAGTGCCAGAGAAAGAACTAAAGCCAGAATTCTAACGAGACTGATTGTCCCCCCTTACAGTCATTGTGGGACCAGCTGCATGGAGGATCTGAATGGCACTATCCCTCCCCACCACAGGACCTGCAGAGAACTCTCATGTGAGATGCACAGAGCATGGGTTTGGAGGGGATGGCCCAGAGTAGGAAGGGTGAACTGGGGTCTAGGTTGGGGTGAGGGGCAGTTGCACAGTCCACTCAGATACCAGGGCAAATGCTGACAGGAATTTAATGAAGCCCTAGCTACAAATCCAAGGGAGCTCTGCTCTCAGGAAAGCAGGAGCCAAGGACTCTAGATTTGGCCTGGGAGGACTTGGTGTCATGGGGTTTAGAGAAAGAACCATGGCCCGTTTCACAGAGGAGCAACCCCACCTGCTCCCTCTAAATGGAACAATTCAGGGGACATTCTACTCTGCGAGGGATCCCCCAGTGTCCCCTCCTACAGATATTTCCTCAGGACGGGGAATCTGCACCAAAATCATTGGACAGGATAAACGAGGGAGCTGCGTAGCTCTGGGGATAGAATAGAGACTGCTGGCAGGTCTGATAAGGCCTATAGCCCTGTAGAAAGGCTCATGTATCTGTTTTAAAAACCTAGTCCAGTGGTTCGCAACCTATTTACCACAATGGGTTATCCGATACTGCCTGGATGGCCCTGAAATGTCTCAGAGGCCGCAGCTCTGTGCTGATTGGGCCATAAGCGGGCCACAGGTTGAAAACCACTGGCCCTAGTCTCAGAGGGCCTCCTTTCCTGGCTGTATGGTCTCAGCTGCATGCTTATTACCTCCATCCTTGGCTTTGCTGTGAGACCCACTATTGTAAAACCCGAGGCTGTGATCTTGTGTCATCTCACAAGCTAAGCAGAGTGGGCCCTGGCCAATAGCAGACCCATTCTGTAGGTGGGTCTCTTGCCTCTGAGCCTGTACTGACCCAGGGCTCTAGCCAGCAAGAGGTGGTACTATGCTGCTGGAGGGGCCATTTTCATAGATGTTGCCAATGGCAACACTCAAGCCTTTTCGTGTGCCATTGAGAACGGGTCCACGCTTCACCCCCCATAGAGGAACCTCAGGAGGAGAATGGTATTGTAGACTTGCTTTGTTTCTGAAAACAGATTCCATGTTGCTTTCAAATTTGGTGATGGAAGGGACTATATGCAGAGCTGGCTTTCTTAATTTTTGCATCCACTCGTGGAAGATTGAAAACATTGGGTGTGTTTAGTCTGGAGAAGAGAAGAGTGCAGGGAGGACATAAGTACATAAAAGTTGTTACAAGGAGGAGGGAGAAAAAATGTTCTCCTTAACCTCTGAAGACAGGACAAGAAGCAATGGGCTTAAATTACAGCAAGGGCAGTTTAGGTTGGCCATTGGGAAAATTTTCCTCACTGTTAGGGTGGTTAAGCAGTGGAATAAATTGCCTAGGTAGGTTGTGGAATCTCTTGTCATTGGAGATTTTTAAGAGCAGGTTAGACAAACACCTGTCAGGGATGGTCTAAATAATACTTGATCCTGCCTTGAGTCTAGAGGACTGAAATAGAAGACCTCTCGAGATCCCTTCCAGTCCTATGATTCGATGATTGATGAATCTCTCTGTGCCTTGACAGAGGGGTTCTCTCTTTTATTATCAAATCATGGAGGGGATTAACTTTACTAGCCACTGAGCTTGCGCTGTACAGCATGAAGAGAAGAGCCAGCTCCTTGTTCCCAGCCACCGGGCGCTCCTGAGCATTGCTACAAGATCAAACTCCAGGGAAAAGATTAAACTTTGCAACCTTGTTGGTGTTGCACCAACTAGTATGTGATGGCATATTCCTCCTTGCTTTTTCTCCGCGTGACTGTGACCAGGGACAGAGAGACTCAGCCCTCTGTGATATTCCTCCCTGCATGCAGCAATATTGTTTGATCCCTTAACGACCTTGAGTTATTGTATTTACAGTACGTTTTTTATAACCCCTCTCCCCCTCCAGAAGACAGACATGACAGATAAGGCAAGCTTTGGGCTTTAAATATCCTAGTCATCAAAGGGATGCAGCTGTCACATCTGGCTGCCAAAATAACAACCCCTAGGGCAGGTAATGCTTCCTCTGCTTACTAGTTACCCAGTGCTCCTAGGAGAAATGGCTACCCTGGAGTACTGAGCAAAGGCAGGCAACGTGACCTTGTGAGCACTTCACAGAAAGGAGATGGCTGTCAGAAGAGGGTATCTCACAAGCTCAAGGGCTCGGCAAAGGGATCCTATGCAAGGGAACGAATCAGAGCAACGTCCCACACAGGAGAGCGGAGTCCTAACAGCTCCATGTAAACCATGCAGGGTCAACAGCAGCTAAGCACTGGCTTGAGTCACCGGCACACTCTTCCTGCGCCAGACATCAGCTCGCGGGTTGTAAAAACCCATCGGTCACCTCTTATGGTGCCCTTTGTGTGTCCTCCACCCTAAAACGCCTGAGGACAGGGCTCCTGCTTAATGTACCCTTTAGGGCACCATGGAGAGCAGAGGATACAGGCATAGTCTCCTCTTTGAAATCTGTGTTAATGAAGACCACAGAAAATACTAAATTGTAAAATAGAGGAGTAACCTGTGGTTTAATACGTTGCATTTTTGGTCCTACACCATCACTTACATTACCAGGCCATTTTTATCCTAATGTGTGCTGATCTCATTCATCTGGGGAAAAGCACAGGGTGTTCTCATCCATGCTTATACCTGGCAAGCTGCATACAATGTGACAGTCGGACAGAACTTCTGAGCGAGCTCTGCAGTGGCTGCCGCCTGGGTTTTGTGGTTTATTTCACAGGAAAGAGACTGGCTTTTCCCCCTGGGATTCTTGAGAGAGATGAAAGGTAAGTCAGCAAATCAGCTTCATGTATGGTAAACATTCTTGACTTTCAGCCACAGGCAGAGCAGAACTAGCTCAGTTCTGAGTCTGCTTTTAGCTGAGATGGAAATATCTGCAGGGGCCCTTTTTTTTTTCTTTCCCGAAAAAAAATGTGTAAGGCGAAAGCAGGCAAATGCTTTTAACACACCGTAGCAAGTCGGGTTACGGGAAATCCAGCTATTCTGCCTGGCTGGCACTATTGGGTAAATCAACGGCAAACATTCTTGATTATATTTTTATAACACCTACAGAAAACGCTGGCTAGCAACAGTGAAATGAATTAGAGGAGGGAGCATGTGATTTGTCTGCATAAAACATAGCAATGAGAGACGCAGCATCTGCTTACATATATTCTGGAGATCTTGGACGTGCACAGCCAGAAGGACTGTTTACACTGATGTGTAGGTTTGTTTGCCTCCCCCCCACCCCCACCCCAATTTACTTACTAAATGAAAGGTAGCTTTGATATGTCAGCTGGCAAGCCAGGCTCTGGATACCCTCTGCCACACATGATGCATGTCAGTTTCAGCAAGGTGGAAAAATTCTCTGATCCTCTTTCAAGAGGTAAAAACCCCATCATAGTTAAGCCATTCCAAGAGATTCATTCTGCTGCCAGAGCAAGTGCTCTGCTCCTTTTAATGCCAGTGGAAGTTGCATGTATGCCTCAAGGGGAGAAAGCACCCCTAGCTGTGTAACTGATGAAAAACATCCCTGGTCTGCCAGGACTATCCTGTATTGCTTGTGTGGGCTGGAATGTAAATACAGCAGAGAGACAAATAGCCTTATACAGTGGGTGCTATTAAAATGTGCACATCTCCCATCCTCTGGGGCTAAGGATGCTACAGCATTTCCCAGGCTAAATATCATGCATACTGCAGATTTGGGTACAGTAGAAGCTGTCCAGTTTTTAAAAAATGTCTTGTTTTGAATGGAAACAACAATCAGGAGGATGCAGTTGTAGCTCATTTTGGTCGGGTTGAATTAGGGTTAGGCATGGATATTTGCTATGATTAGGTAAGTCTCTGGGGAAGGGGAGATGCAAAATACTAGATGATGCTGAATGGTGAATTCTCCCATAACGGGGGAGCATATATCTGCGTGACTTACTTTGTAAAAATACTTAGGAGGAGCGAGACCTCTTTTTAAACGGCTAGTCCTGTTTTGTTAAACAAAGACTTACATAAACCCCACTATGTAGAGCCTAGATACTACAGTGATGGGTGCTTCAGAAATATTTAGGAACAGGATGGAACACCATGCATAGATGGAAGATCTCATCCATGCAAGTCTGCCTCCTCTTGGAGAAAATGTATATTCATTGGAGTTTTCTTGCTCTGTGGGTGTGTACCTGTGCATGTGTGTATGGGGGCGGGAGGGCGGGGATGGAGAGAGGTGTGGACAGAAGATATTGCCCTGGTCTACACTGGAGGGAGGGGATCGACCTAAGATTCGCAACTTAGCTATGAGAATAGCGTAGCTGAAGTCGACGTATTTAGATCAACTTACCTCAACATCTTCACTGTGCTGAGTTGACTGCAGCTTTTCCCCGTCAACTCAGCCTGCGCCTCTCACGGTGGTGGAGTACCAGAGTCAATGCGAGAACGCTCAGGGATCAATTTATCGTGTCTAGACTAGATGGGATAAATCGATGATCTCCCCCACCCCCCGGATAGATCGATCGCTACCTGCAATCTCATGTCATATGCATTACTTGAGTTGATACCATCAGAGTATTCAGTGTGAGTTTGGATCTTAAGGAGTAACTCGACTGCCAAACATTCTCATTTGTCTATGTAAAACGCAACGATTGCCTTATCTATCAGTCTGTCTTCTAGGAGGAAAAATTTGTAACAAACTTACTGTAAATATATTAGCACAAGAAACTTAAAACAAGTTTTCCATGGTTGGGTCTCCTGGGGAATTTTAATTTCCTCCAAATTCCCAGTGACTGATTAGTCAACTATTGTTACATAAAATTACTCTAGCATTCTAACTGTATCTCCATGAAAGAGTAACACTATTCCTCCGTATATCTATTTCGATTCCCTTTCATTTGATTTTTCTTGCTAAATTTATGTGTTGGATTATTTTTCATTACTGTGATGGACAAAGGACCCTTTGTACTGAGTGCACACATTTTAATATAATTATTAAACCTAACCACACAAAACCTAGGAGAATGAATGCAATAGGCTTTTCATAGTAGTGATTCTGATATTTCTAATCTTTAAGATTGTAGGAATTCTATGTAGGGCAAGGCTGTGATTGTCAAAAACTTCTGAGCTTTGACGGGAGGAGAACAAGAACTTCACGTTCAGGAAGACAGTTACAGCCAACAAGCTTGCTGTTAACTTGTTCTGGAATTTTTTGTTTTATTTTGTTGAGAGGGAGTGTTAGCTTTTCCCTTGGGGCTTCATCTGAAATGGATGAGGGCACCTTAAAAAAATTCAAGGCTTGAAAATAATACGTGGGGCAAATGGAATCATCAAACTTTGTGGTGGTTTGGCAAGCACTGGAGGCAGTGGGAGGCTGCTAGATAACAATCTTACATTCCTACAATTCCTTTCATCAAGGAGGTTCCTTGAGGGCTTAACAGGCTCACAGATTAGATTGACAGGAATCATTTCATGCACCACTAAAATGTAGCCATTTCCGGGGGCGGGGGAAAGGAACCAATGTGCAGCATGCTGCCTGGCACTGAGGCTGGTGTGACCCTGAACACTGGGAAAACCTCATTACCACTGTTATTTTATTATTCATGTAGCTCCTAAAGGCCTCAGCTGAGACCAGGGCCCCTGGTCCTCTGCAGACACATAGCAGGAGACAGTCCCTGCCCTGGAGAGTTGGCAATCTAATGAGATAAGAAAGTCAAAGGGCGGGAGACTGAGCCATGAAGATTCAGGCAGAGATCCCCTAAATAACTTTGAGAATGTGGTCCTCATCAGTGACTCGCCTTAGGTCACACTGCAAGTCTGCAGCAGAGCTGAGAACGGAGCCCAGGTCTCCCGACTCTACCCCAGCACCTCTGCCTCAAGACCATCCTTTCTCCACCCCACCCACAACCAGGGTGCATGATACTCCATTTAACTTTTTCATAAGAGTTGCTCCTAGGACCTGAAACTCTGGTTTTCCGAGTGTCCAGGCATTCAAAATATGGCACTTAGACCACAGGCCACCAAAACTATATGAATTACCTGTTTACCAGTTGGACGTTCTCCATGCACGACTCGAATGGAAGGGATGGTGCAATGCGGGACTGAGGCAGGGTAAGTACTCCACTCCGGAAGGGGACAGAGACTGACTCTAAAGGAAGAATCTCACAAGCTCTAGGACACTGCGGTAGCTGGGGCGTGTATTGTATATGAAACAGACATGTTCCCACCAGTTGTACATATACATCAAAGCTGCCATGTACGCAACAGCTAAAATATGAAAACAGTGACCTGAATTCCAGCCAGAGACTATTTTCTGAGAATGAACTGTTCTTGAGCAATTTCTCCAGTAATTCCCACACAGATAGGCTTCCCTTAAACACCACACCAGGAATGCTTGCCCAATATATTTGTTTTATTCGATTTGATTTTATATTTAAGGGGCAGACAGGAGGGCTTTCATCTACTACAGGGGTAGGCAACCTATGGCACGGGTGCCAAAGGGGCACACGAGTTGATTTTCAGAGGCATCACACTGCCTGGGTCCTGGCCACCGGTCTGGGGGGCTCTGAATTTTAATTTAATTTTAAATGAAGCTTCTTAAACATCTTTAAAACCTTATTTACTTTACATACAACAGTAGTTTAGTTCTATATTACAGACTTATAGAAAGAGACCTTCAAAAAAATGTTAAAATGTTTTACTGTCACGTGAAACCTTAAATTACAGTGAATAAATGAAGACTCGGTGCACCACTTCTGAAAGGCTGCCGACCCCTTGCTATCATGTGGCTTCCTCATCACAGCCCAATAAAACTCCTGCGTGACTATGACTCTGACTCAGTTCCTAAAGCAGGGGCTGTTCTGGTCCCGAAACCCAGAGCCCGAGCACCGTGGGATTCGAAGGCCTGATTCTGACCGTGAGTGATTCAAATGGAGTCCACAGAGATCCCACTAGTCGAAGGGAAATCACAATCCAGCCTCAGATCTTGAAGCTTTCAGGCGCGACTTGTTCTTTCTTTGTCATCGCTTTCCTTGCTGCAAGGACTACTCCAGCCAGGGTGGGGATTACAGCTGGCCCTCTGGTAGGAGTGGCCATCAGCCTTCATACAAGAGCCAGCCCTGCAGAAACATTCTTCCTGGCTATATTTCTTCCCCATTAGTAGCCATCACCAGAGGTACTAAAATAGAAATATGAAGCTAAGGGTCATACGGTGCCCACAAGCTGTGCATGTGACTTCTGTTCTTGTCAACGGGAACTGCATGTGCAAACTGAGGGCAACCTATGGCTGTAGTAGTTCTGGAAAGAAAGGGAGGTTGGTAGTTCCTGCTGTCTCAGTTTCCCCATCTGTAAAATGGAAGCATGTGCCTACCTCACAGAGGAGTTGTAGGGATAAATGTCTGGAGTGCATTGAAGAATAGGGCTAAGAACTTATTGTGAAAACAAAGTCACTCCAGCGATGCCAGATGTCTGAGCACATGGCAGGTACTGTTTTATAAAGACATATTAAGCATGGAAAGCTCTGAGGAACCTAAATGCAAACAGTGATTTGTGATTAACGGTCAGTGATGGACACATGTCAGTTGTGGCTAATTAAGTCTATGCAATGGTTTAACTCTTTTTCTTCATATTTCATAAGAGGAAAGTGCTAGCTAGATTTCAGCAGGAACACATCCCCGGAGAGGTGGTTGTTTCACATTGAGAGCAGTTTGAAATCACATGGGCCCAGGTTCTCCTGTCCGCTGGAGGGGTAACAAACACACAACCAAAGCTGTGGAGGCTCCTCCCAGGCTCTGCATAGCAGCCTCACTCCTATGCAAAATATCTTTAACTCATGGAAAGATTTGGGCTCGGACAAGAAACCCACATAAAGATTGCATGGAAATTGCAAACACACTTAAAGAAGTCAGATTTTCAGCTGCCCAGCTCAATGTCTCTATTATTTTAATGTTCATGATTAAAGAGGCCTGATATTTATTGATATGATGGCTACATTTCATGTCACTTCCACTGTTCTCATCATTGACAGATTGTTCTGATCTGCAGTGCAGAGGACCGGTATTTTGGGTGATTTATTTACATGGGAGCTCAAAGAAACTTGAGTTGTCTCACTTGCTAGAAATGTGACATTCAAATTATCCTTGGATCTAATTCAATCACTCTGAAGAATCCTTTAATGTCAAACCTACCAAAGGGGCTGTTTTGTTTGAAGCTTACTTTGCCTCGGAGTCCTTTACTATCTGTATTAGATCTTCAGTTTCTTTGGCCATGACTAAGTCTTTGGCTTTTGGCCATTCCCAATTAATCTAAAAGCCTGACAGTGACTCTAAAATGTATCTGTGAAGATGTAATTTTATTTACAATGTGCAATACTAGATAATGCTCAGAAGTGTAATTTAAGGTGGAAGCTATGAGAAGGGAAAACTTAAACCAATAGGAAAACTGTCCTAATAAAAGGCCTTCCGAGATTATTGAACATAGTCTTCAAAGAGAAATGGTGATTCATGCAAAGCTGGCCTGGACAATATTTTTCCAATACAATACTATGGAAAGCAATTCTTCAATGCTGGGGACAGACTAGGTAGCCTTATAGGTTTTTGTCATCTCTTATTTCAGGCAGGATTGGTCCCTGAAGCGCATTGCTAACATTTTATCCAGTCTTGTTCTAAATGTCCCAAGCAATGAAGTTTCCATCTTTTTCCTTAGGAAGCCTAATATATCTTCCTGATAGGAAATTATTCTGCAGACTTTTGCCCCGTATACAGCCCAATAGTTTCTAGAAAGCAGTAACTTTTGAGTGCCAGGCTGCTGCGGGCATTAGCCAGGTTTATCATGCAGATAATTACGCAGCCCTTCATAGGATCCTGTGCTCCCTCCAGCCCTGCTGAGGAGAGCTGACCAGGCAATGTCCTTAACTGCAGCTGTGCAAGAATAGAGAAATGTGGCTCTCCCCACTCCATGCGCCCACCTAGTGTAACTGCATCCGTTCTTGCTGTGCAGAAAAAGGTAGCAAGGACAGGGCGTGACAGGGCACCCAAGCTGCATGTTGTCCCCCACAACCCAGGGCAGAATAAAGCCTGTGAAAACAAATCCAGATTAGCCAACATTCAGGTGCCTGGATTTTTTTTCCCAGTTCATCAGTCAAGAGCTGCTTTATTCAGAAGCAACTCTTACTACTACGGCTGCACCTTCCCCTCCCCCCGACGCGGTGCGGGCTTCGTACCTGTCCGCAAGTAACTCTGACTCCAAAGTGAGTGTGGAAGCTGTGCCTCTGCAGAGGTAATTCTCCCAGTCATTGGCAAAGAGCAGTGCTGTCAAATACTGAGACAGTGCAGACTGAAACCCTGGTTGGGACCCATCATTTAGCCAGGGCCATCTCCAGGCAGCAGCAACAACAGCACATGAGGGACCCGAAACTGGACACATTCCTCCAGATCAGGCCTCACCAATACCGATCTGCTGGCAATACCCCTATTTATACAGCCCAAACTGCTGTTTGCCTTCTTGGCAACAAGGGCACACTGTTGACTCATATCCAGCTTCTCGTCCATTGTAACCCCTAGGTCTTTTTCTGCAGAACTGCTGCCTAGCCACTCGATCCCTAGTCTGCAGTAGTGCCTGACATTCTTCCGTCCTAAGTGCAGGACTCTGCACTTGTTCTTGTTGAACCTTATCAGATTTCTTTTGGCCCAATCCTCTAATTTGTCTAGGTCCCTCTGTATCCTATCCCTAGCCTCCAGCATATCTACCACTACTCCCAGTTTAGTGTCATCTGCAAACTTGCTGAGAGTGCAGTCCATGCCATCCTCCAGATTATTAATGAAGATATTGAACAAAACTGGCCCCAGGACCGACGCTTGGGGCACTCCACTAGATACCATCTGCCAACTGGACATGAAGCCATTGATCACGACCCGTTAAGCCCGATGATCCAGCCAGCTTTCTATCCACCTTATGGCCCATTCATCCAGCCCATACTTCTTTAACTTGCTGGCAAGAATACTGTGGGAGGCCGTATCAAAAGCTTTGCTAAAGTCAAGGAATAGCATATCCACTGCTTTCCTCTTATCCACAGAGCCAGTTGTCTTATCATAGAAGACAGTTAGGTTAGTCAGGCCTGACTTGCCCTTGGTGAAGCCATGCTGACTGTTCCTGATCACTTTCCTCTCCTATAAGTGCTTCAAAATTGATTCCTTGAGGAACTGCTCCATGATTTTTTCAGGGACTGAGATGAAGGAAGCTGAAGTGTAGGCAAGACCTCAGCTGAGCTCAGACATTTTTACCCTCATGTTGTGCAACTGGGCCAATAGTTCTCGGAAGTCTTATGATCCCATATACACTTAAGGTATGTCTACACTGCATTTTAAAACCCATGGCAGAGAGTCTCAGATCCCAGGTTGACAGACTCAGGGTTGTGGCACTCATGCTCCAGTACTAAAACTAGCTGTGCAGGAGGGGGGCTCACTAAGGGAACATCTACAGAGCTGGTGTTAGCACTGTAGTGCAAGCTCAATTCTGTCAGCCCAGACTCTGAGACTCACAGCTGAGAGCTTCAAAATACAGTGCAGATGTTCCCTTACTGAGACCCACTCCTTCCTTTCCTAATGAATACAGTAACAGTTGGGCCTTGCTACATATATCTGATCAAAAAGGTGACTAAACAGGGAACATGCTTTTTGGGAAAGACTGATTTGCCCTTTACATGTTCCTTTTGATGCAAATGTGTGTGATTACACCTGTATTGTGAGACTCACATGTTGTCATGGTAACATGTCGATCGAACAGTTACATAAGGATGTGAAAATCTGTGTAACTTTCTGGCTAGTGAGACTGAGTTGCCTAGGGACAGAACTAAATGTACTGCCTGCCCACGTCCCATCACATTCAATTTCCATTTTTGTGCACAAAATAATTTCATATTTTTGCATTAGAATTGTCTCAACAGGGCTGAATCAACAATTAAGAGACTTTTAACAGATCATTTCACATTAACTTGAATTTGTGATGATGAAAAGTCTGCGTAACAGTCAGTGCTGTGTTTGGAACATCAAGAACACCCCTCAACCATGGCATGCTCATATACTGTGAAGTCTGGTGACACACGAAAATGAATAGGCAATAAATATGATAAGACAAGGAATACTTGTGGCACCTTAGAGACTAACCACAAATATTCCTCGTCTTATTTACGGATACAGACTAACACGGCTGCTAATCTTAAATAAATATGATGTGAGTCTCAAAACAGTGAATAGGTTTCACTGCCCACAAATAGGCCATACTGTTCTTAAACTTTTTTTTTCACTTTTTTTTTCTGTATTAAGCCATAGACTTTAAGGCAGAAGGTATTAATGTGATCATCTAGTTATCATCTGCGTCTGCAGATCATCTGCATAACCAGGCTACAGAACTTCATGCGGTATTTCCTACATCAAGTCCAAAAACTTGTGATTGAACTTTCTTTTTCTCTAGCAATAGGGACTAGGAAGAGGAGACAATGATGTTTACTGAGGCAGCATAAGAACTGACCCAAGGAGGAGAGGAGACAAGAAGATGGTTGGATGCAGAAGCTCTGGGATGTACATCATCCTTGAGAGAGCATCTGATGGCAGCTCCTTATGAATGAAATGTTGCCTGATAGAGATCATGGTAGAGATCTGTGGGTAGGAGATGATGCTAGAATTCTGATGGGGATTTCAGGAGAGTATAATTCAGGAGAAAAAAAAGGAGGTAGTACAGACAACTCAAGATTTGCAGACATCTGCTGAACAAAAGGACCGGGAGGGCAGACTGCCAGAAGGGGAAGGTGATCCACGAAGAACATGACCATGAGGACAAGTCAGAGGAAGAGACGGGTTAGTGGTGGTGAAACTGAGTTGAGTAACAGGTTTGCTACACTGGGGAATGAAGAGAAGTAACATATAAGATGGAGTGATAAGGAAGAAAAGAAAGGAAGATAGTCCATGCAGAAGAGAGGATGACAATGGAGATAGCCAAGTGCTGGAGCTGAAGCAAAAATGAGGATGTTATACAGGGGACTATGACAGAGAACGTAAGACCAATTGATATCAACACCAGGAAGGGAGAGGTTTATGTGATCAGGGACTCCATACTTGCAAGAATCAGCTGGCCTGTCATCTGAACAGAATAGTGTGCTGTCAGTCAAGAGCAAGGATATGAGATGTGGATGTGGGGCTGAAAAGGATTTTGATGGGAGCAGGGAAAAATCCACTGATTGTGCTGCATTTCAGGATAAATGACACTGCTGGATTCCCGCTGGAATGGAGCAAAGACAACTACACTCTGATGAGTAAGATGCTTAAAGTGGAAGCTCAGGTGATCTTCAGCAGAATACTTCCAGTCCCTAGAGAAGGAGGGCAAAGGTGTGACAAATAATGAAGAGCCACAGGTGGCTCAAGGATTGGTGCTACAAGGAAGATTTAGGGATGATTGACCATTGGGAGGCATTCACAGAAAGTCTTCTTGACTGATGGACTCCACGTGAATACCTGGGGTATTAATCTTCTCAGATTAAACCTGGCATGGAAGATAAGGGCTTTAAACTAGGAGATGTTGGGAGAGACTCCTGAAATTTCCACATCTGGATTCAATACAGAGGAGGTGCAAAATCAGCTAAATGAAGATATAGTAAGGTGCCATGGTACAAAGTACAAGAAAGTACTGTAGGATCGAAGTATTATACAGGAAGATCTGGATGCCCTTGAAGATGGGAGTGACAGAAATGGGATGAAATTCAATAGGACAAAGTATCAGGTCATTCACTTAAAGTCTAATCATAAGAATTTCTGCTACAAGCTGGGGTCGGTAAAAGGTGGAAGTGACAGAGGGGGCATAAACTTGAGTATGGGGGTCATTCACAGGATGACTGTGAGCCACCAATGTGACATGGCTGCAAAAAAGCAAATGCAATCCTCGGATGTATCAAGTGAGGCATCTCCAGTAGACCTAGAGAAGTATTAATGCCATTGTACAAAGCACTGACAAGACCTTATTTGGAATACTGTGTACAGTTCTGGTCACCCATATTCAAGCAAGGTTCATTCAAACTTTAAATGGTGCAGAAAAGAGCTACTCGGATGGTCAGGGGAATGGAGGGACTGTTATATGAGAGGAGAATGGAAGAGCTCGGCTTGCTTAGCCTAGCGGAAGGAAGGCTGAGAGGGAATGTGATTGGTCTCCATAAATACATCCGGGGGCAGTAAACACCAGGGAGAGTGAAGAGCTATTTACGCTAAAAGACAATGTTTGCTCAAGAGCAAATGTGTGTAAACTGGCCATGAATAAATTCAGGCTGGAAACTAGAAGGTCTCTAACCACCAGAGGTTTGATGTTCTGGAACAGCCTCCCAATAGGAGTTGTGGGGGCAAGCGATGTAATTAGTTTTAAAAGAGAGCTGGACAGATTTATTAGTGAGATTGGATGATGTGTTGCTTGTGATGGTGTGGGGAGGGCTCAGCCACCCAGAGGGTCCCTACCAGTTTAAGTCTTATGTTTCTGAAAGCTCATGCTTCAGGGCTGGAGCTGTCACCTGCAGGGGTCAGGAAGGGATAGTTCTCTCCAAAGTAGAAATTCTAGGGTTTGTTTGGTTTGTTTATTTGTTGCAGGGGGATTGTTTGTTTGGTTTTTGGTCTCCTTTATGAGAAGTATCAGGGGTGACCATGACTGGACATGGGACATTAGGTGGGTGAACTGGTGCTCTAAGGTAGCACTGAGCATTCTCTCTCATATGCTCAGTTGGCTGGTTTTTGTTCACATGCTGCTCAGGCTCTACCTGATCTTCACAAGTTGGATCAAAGGAGTTTCCCCTCAGGTCAGATTAGCAGTGACGTTGCGGGAGGTTGCTTTCCTCTGCAGCATGAGGTGTGGGTCACTTGCCAGGATTATCAGCTGTATCTTACTTAATCATTTCTCTGCCATTGTGGGGCCACAGGCATTGATGCATCTTGGTCCCTCCAATTCTCTGTGTGTGGCACACAATAGTTTAGTCTCCTGTGGGCTGCAATTTCAGTTGTTGGGTTAAGTAGGTGGGTGCTGGGTGGTGGTAGTGGCCTGTGAAACATAGGAGGTCAAACTAGAGTATCTGGTCATCCCTTCTGGCTTAAACTCTACGGAGGGGAAAAACCCACTAGTGCATAGCTCTGAAAAAGACACCAAATCTCGAATAAAAGATTTCAAGTGATGCCTTCCCTGAATAAGTTGTTCCAATGGTTAAACGCCTTTTATCCCTTATTTCCAGTTTGAACTTCTCTATCTTCATCTTCTAGCCACTGAACCTTGCTATGCTTTGTCTGCTAGGTTAAAGAGTGCTCTAGTATCAAATATCTTCTCTCTCATACACCATGAACATCTCACATCTTAATTTTCTCTTCAATAAGTTAAAAGTATTTAGCTCATTAAATCTCTCATTGTAAGGTGCATTTTCCATGTCAATGATTCCCTCCCCACTCTGAACTCTAGGGTACAGATGTGGAGACCCGCATGAAAAGACCCCCTAAGCTTATTTTACCAGTTTAGGTTAAAACTTCCCCAGGCACAAGCTTCTTAACCCCTTACAGGTAAGAAGGAATTCTAGGCTTCTTTATGCTTATGACAAACTCATTAAATCTCTCATTGTAAGGTGTGTTTTCCAGACCATGAATAGCTCTTTTTTAAATCTCCTCCAACGTTTCAGTATTCTTCACACAAAGTGTGGACCCCATAACTGGATCTTATTCCAATTAGTAATTTCACCATAGAGATTTATATACACACACTTACTCTCCTCTGAGATCGTGAGCAAGACACTTAACTTCTCTGCCTCATTTCCTCCACCTATAACATGGGTATATAGTAAATATGGTTGAAATTTCTTGCTGAAACCTTTTTGATGAAAAATGTTTTTTCAACCAAAGCAAAATATTCCAACTTTTCTCTGACATCATAAAATCCATAATTGTTCAATACAAAATTTTGGATTTCTAAATGAAAAAATTGCAATTTCTCATTTAAAAAAAAAAACCCTGACATTTTCATAGGACATTTTTTAAAAATTCAAATTTTTTCTCAAATAAATGTGTTGTTTTTCAAATACCTCTACTGTATATATATGTGTGCATGCATATACACACAGAAACTTATGTTGCGTTGCTGTTGAAGATCAAATAGATACTTGTATAACTTTAGGAACATGAGAAGCAGTGTTTAACTGCTAAATATAATTAAAATACAAATTATTCTCTCAGAGAAAAGCTGTTCTTTGCTGCAGGCTGCTTGTGAAAATAGAACAGGCCCTACAAAGTGGAGAGATTGGATATGGCAAAGCTGATAGTTGAATCTTTGAGGCAGACTCCTTGTTCTTGATATTACAGAATTCAAAGGACTACAAAGGGATAATGTAACTGGAGCACTGTGGAAATGCTAATAGGAATGTTAGAAGGAGCAGCATCACATTGATTTGTATTGCCGGGTTAATACTCGGGGGTAGGGGATCTCTTTCTCACACACACACACACTCTCTCTCTCTCTTCCCCCACCCCTCGAAGAGTTGGCAAGACAGTTTCCTGTTCCTTAAAGAAATGACATGTTAACCACAGTATATTAAATGTTTTAAAGCCTGCCCACATCTGACCACTTGAAAGGCAAGGGGATGGGCAGAATAATAAATGTTTGAAAGCAGATTCCGTATCCAACTAGAGGAGAGCGTGTTTTCTTAGACTGTATTTAGATGAGCACTAATACATTTATCTATGTTTATTTCTGGTGAAGTGTGGGTCTCATCTCATAGGAGATTCGCTGATTCATGGAGTGTCAGAATAAGATTAAGCCTTCCAAAATAGATTGGGGGTGGGGGGTAAGGAGGAGTGTTGATGCATCAGTAACTGGTTTATTTAGTTTGGGTTTTGCCTTTTAATGATCCACCCTGTATGCTTTATGCCCAGGGACTGACATCCTGTTTGCTACGGTGATTCTGTCCTATCTCACAAGTGATGCATGGTCACATTGGATGAGGTCAAGGAGAAAAAGGATCCTTTTTGTCTCTGTCCTGGCCAGATATTCTGGTCTGTGTGGCTGCTTTGCTGGGGCTGGAGAGCATGCACACCACCATGGGCATGTGCAAAAAATGAAGGTGCAACAATCTAACAAAATCAAATGGTGTTTTTGCAGCAGTTTATAATTTGGACTGATCTGAATGGATTTTCACCAGGATAGCCAAATGCACCTCCTTGGCCCAGGTCTGTCCTTCTGTGAAATGTTACATTTCTGTTCCAAACTTCTGAGCATCTAGAGTTCTTCCACTGAAAGTGGTCAGACAATTTTAACATTGGCAAAGCTGCTTCTCTTTCCGTCTGAAAAAGAGCTGCACTGGTTTTGCTGTAACTTTCCAAAACGCGGCAGACAGCAATTATGGAAAATTACAGCCTGAATGGTTAACATTTGGCCACACTGCAAGCAATTGGAAATAAGACGATATAAAGGGAAAATGTTTGACAAGCTCAGTATAATGTTTTGGGGTTGAAGGTGCTGTATAAATGTCAGATTATTTTTATGAAGAGAGCTATCCTTTCTGAAATATTACTTGTATTTGGTGCTATCAGACTCCTCGTTGTTTTTACTTGTATTTGGTATTATCCCTTGAAAACGCAATAAAAATCCCTCATTTTTTTCAACTGCAGTCAGCCGAATGCAGATAAATTGTAATACATTCTCTAAGTACCCTAGGATTTTGTATAGAAAGTTAAGTGAAAGGAAACTTGTTATTTCCTGTATCATCCTTCTAGGGATCTTGAAAGAGTTCATAAAAACCACTTCAGCTGACTTTGTTGCTGGATAGCGGAAGGAAAGGAAACTGTGAACAAGCACAAATACTCAATTCCAAGAGACAAGAGAGACACATATAGGTCATTAAAGAGTAAGCAAAGCCAATGAAAGAAATGTGAAAAAATTCACCTAGTTCTAGTCCAAAAATAATGCAAGACTCCCCATTCTGCATCATAATCATACTCTGTATTTACATAGCACCTTTCATCCCAGGATGTCCATTCTTTCTAGAAAGATTAAATCCCATAAAGCTCCTGTGAGATAGGTGGTGATGTATTTATTCGGGGAAATGAGATACACACAGGTTAAGTGACTTGACAGCATTCACACAGTAAGTCAGTGGCAGAGTTGGAAATAGGTATGGATCATCTGACTGCCTTGTGCTCCGGCCACTAAACAGCACTTCCTCTCATTAACTGCACCATTAGTTGTCAAGGGTCTGTCAGACTAGTGTCCATTGTAAGCTTTTTGATTAGAGCTAAATCTAAGGCAAAGCCAGAGATCTGAGCACCTCTAACCTTTCCTGAACCTGAATCATTTGGAATTGACAAATGGCTTTGAGCAAATCAAACCCTGCAATCCAAACACTTCCTCTCCCCACTTAAACTTTTGGGATGATTGGAATCTAGATCCAAATTATCCAGCTTGAACCCATCTCTATTTTTCAGTTGTATTGGTTCACACACTAGCTTTTTATGGCTGGAGAGTGAAATTCAAACACCAACTTGGACAAAAGTGAACACAGGTTTGATCTTCTCCTTGTTCCCACTTCTGCATGGAGCACACATCCACCACAAAATGCAGTCATCCCTGTCAGAAGACCCAGGAGATGAACACCAAGGTGACTGCAGATCAGTACTCACAGAAACACTGGTTACAGAGCTCCTGGTCTGACTCTGGTAATTCTCCTGACAATCCACTAGTGAGACGAAACTTAAAAGCTTTAACTCAGATAAGTGCGCCAAAGCTTACTACTCCTCTGAACTGCTCCAAATACCTTTGGTCAAGTAATCAGGCTGGGAATCTTGTGAGGAACAGGCTTTCTTGTCAGATGGACAATACCACAAAACTTCACAAATGCCAACCCCATACATTTGTGCCTTTGTTAGAGTCTCAGCAGTGAGGCCAAGGGCTAAATAAGCTATGGAGACTGAATTACCCTTTCTCCAGTTCGGGTCTGAATCTCCAGTTTGGGCTGAACCTAAGATGTACCTGTTATGTTGCTACTAGGGCTGTAAAGAGATTTAAAAATTAATCGTGATTAATATTTTAATCATGCTGTTAAACCATAATAGAATATCATTTATTTAAATATTTTTGGATGTTTTCTACATTTCCAAATGTATTGATTTCAATTACAGCATGGAATACAAAGTGTACAGGGCTCACTTTATATTTATTTTCTATTACAAATATTTGCCCTGCAAAAATGATAAACAAAAGAAATAATATTTTTCAAGTCACCTCATACAAGTACAGTAGTGCAATCTCTTTATCATGAGAGTGCAACTTACAAATGTAGAATTATGTACAAAAAAACTAGCATTCAAAAATATAACAATGTACAACTTTAGAGCCTACAAGTCCAAACAGTCTTATTTCTTGTTCAGCCAATTGCTCAGATCAACAAGTCTGTTTACATTTGTAGAAGATAATGCTGCCTGCTTCTTGTTTATAGTGTCACTTGAAAGTGAAAACAGGTATTTGCATGGCACTGTTGTAGCCGGTGTCGCAAGATATTTACATGCCAGATGTGCTAAAGATTCACGTCGCTTGATGCTTCAACCACGATTCCAGAGGACATGCGTCCATGCTGATGATGAGTTCTGATCGATAACAATCCAAAGCAGTGCGGACTGACACATGTTCATTTTCATGATCTGAGTCAGATGCCACAAGCAGAAGGTTGATTCTCTCTCTTGGTGGTTTTGGTTCTATAGTTTCCGCATCAGAGTGTTGTTCTTTTAAGACTTCTGAAAGCACGATCCACACCTCGTCCCTCTCCGATTTTGGAACGCACTTCAGATTCTTAAATCTTGGGTTGAGTGCTGTAGCTATCTTTAGAAATTTCACATTAGTATCTTCTTTGCATTTTGTCAAATCTGCTGTGAAAATGTTCTTAAAACAATCATGTGCTGGATCAGCATCCGAGATGGCTATAACATGAAACATACGGCAGAATGCAGGTAAAACACAGCAGGCAACATACAAATCTCCCCCAAGGAGTTCAGTCACAAATTTAATTAACACATTATTTTTTTATTGAGCACCAGCAGCATGGAAGCATGTCCTCTGAAACAATGGCCAAAGCATGAAGAGGTATATGAATCTTCAGTGCATCTGGCACGTAAATATCTTGCAACACCAGCTACAACTATGCCATGTGAACACCTGTTCTTACTTTCTGGTGACATTGTAAATAAGAAGTGGGCAGCATTATCTCCCATAAATGTAAACTGCTTTCTTTGAGTGACTGGCTGAACAAAAAGTGAGACTGAGTGGACTTGTAGGCTTTACAGTTTTACATTGTTTTGGTTTTGAGTGCAGTCATGTAACAAAAAAAAATCTAAATTTGTAAGTTGCGCTTTCATGATAAAGAGATTGCACTATAGTGCTTGTATGAGATGACTTGAAAAATACTATTTATTTTATTTTTCATTTTTACAGTGCAAATATTTGTATTAAAAATTATATAACATGAGCACTGTATACGTTGCCTTCGGTGTTGTAATTTAAATCAATGTATCTGAAAATGTAGAAAAACATGCAAAAATATTTAATAAATTTCAATTGGTATTCTATTGTTTAACAGTGCGATTAATCGCGATTCGATTTTTTAATTGCGATTCATTTTTTTGAGTTAATCGCGTGAGTTTACTGAGATTAATTGAGAACCTTAGTTGCTACATAAAAGGTGTCAACTGGAAAATTTTCAAGAGCACTTGAGAAAAATATCTATTGAGAAAATAACATTTCTGGCAGGCTTTTGTGACTTCTGTTTCTGGTCTCACCAAAACCAGTAACTGAAAAAGAGGGAGGAAAATGCATGAAACTAAAGATTGAGTGTTCCCTCAGGTAAATTCCTGCATCAATGGGACCAGTGTTTGCACCCCTGCAACACACTATGTAATTATCAGGGAGAAAAAGTCTTAAACCTCTTAAAAACTATTCATCTAACCTGTTGTTGACTCTTTTCAGTGATGGTGTTTCCAACACCTCCCCTGGGAACTTATTAAACTTCCCAAAGAATCTTATTATAAGAACCTTCTCTAGCCTAAGCTTTCCCTTCCTTTTTTTGAGGCTATTAGTGTCTCACCAGTTTCTGAGACTGCAAATAATTCCCTTCCTGCATTAAAATTTGTTACTTTTTCATCTCCTGCTGTCCCTCCCACATTGCTACTCCCAAAATTGTCTCTCTGCGGCTAGGAGAGCAGTCAGCGGTGGTGGCGGGGGGAGCTGTCATAGTCTGTCTGTGCTATGGCTCAGGATAGTGCTAGAAGCTTCTTGTTTTCATAAGCAGCAAGCTACACCCAAAGAAAATAATACAAGTCTGAAACTAATAGTCTGAAACCCAACCAGGGAAAGGGGCCTTAATTTCCAGGATGAAGTGCCCCTGAATGCAACCCTTTCAGCTTTAATTTCTGGTTCATTAACTATGGGCAACAAAATCAGAATTATGAAGCATTTTGGTATTATAAAGGGAGTTACTAAAGGCCTGATTTTCAAAACTGTGCACATGTAGTTGTTGCTACAGACTGTGAAGAACTTCAAAAAGATCTCACGAAACTAAATGATTGGGCAACAAAATGGTAAATGAAATTTAATGTGGATAAATGTAAAGTAATGCACTTTGGAAAAAATAACCCCAACTATACATACAATATGATGGGGGCTAATTTAGCTACAGCTAATCAGGAAAGAGATCTTGGAGTCATCGTAGATAGTTCTCTGAAGACGTCCATGCAGTGTGCAGCGGCAGCCAAAAAAGCAAACAGGATGTTAGGAATCATTAAAAAAGGGATAGAGAATAAGACGGAGAATATCTTATTGCCCTTATACAAATTTATGGTGCGCCCACATCTTGAATACTGTGTACAAATGTGGTCTCCTCATCTCAAAAAGGATATACTGGCATTAGAAAAGGTTCAGAGACGGGCAACTAAAATGATTAGGGGTTTGGAACGGGTCCCATATGAGGAGAGATTAAAGAGGCTAGGACTTTTTAGCTTGGAAAAGAGGAGACTAAGGGGAGATATGGTAGAGGTATATAAAATTATGAGTGGTGTGGAGAATGTGAATAAGGAAAAGTTATTTACTTGTTCCCATAATAGAAGAAGTAGGGGCCACCAAATGAAATTAGTGGGCAGCAGCTTTAAAACAAATGAAAGGAAGTTCTTCTTCACACAGCGCACAGTCAACCTGTGGAACTCCTTGCCTGAGGAGGCTGTGAAGGCTAGGACTATAACAGGGTTTAAAAGAGAACTGGATAAATTGATGGAGGTTAAGTCCATTAATGGCTATTAGCCAGGATGGGTAAGGAATGGTGTCCCTAGCTTCTGTTTGCAGAGGGGGGTGATGGATGGCAGGAGAGAGATCACCTGATCATTACCTGTTAGGTTCACTCACTCCGGGGTACCTGGCATTGGCCACTGTCGGTAGACAGGATACTGGGCTAGATGGACCTTTGGTCTGACCCAGTACCGCCTTTCTTATGTGCTATGGTGCATGTTGATTGCATATTTAAATGAGTAACTGGCCTGCCCGTGTGTATGTGGCAATACCTAATAAGCATATGCAATTGCAATAACTGTACAAACAATTACATGCACATGCATCTTTGACAGGGAGACATGAAAGGTCCGGATGTGCTAGAAAACTGTACCATAGCTAATTGAGCCAGTAGGACCGCACAGCAGTTAATAGACTGTACTCAGTGATTTGATCACAGACACAACCACACACTGACAAGGCAGAGCTTTCTGGAGTCTTGAGTTACCAAAGTTGTGAGATGTATTTAAGTTTCAGGGATGAGACAGGAGCCAAGAATTTCACAAATGGAAACTCCAGGGCTGCAAACCTTGGCCAAATTTATGACTCTAACATCACTATATTATTTTAATCCCTGGATTCTTTAAATACTAATTTTTTCATTCTCTTGCCAATAAATGTCAATCCAGCTTGCTTTTCAGTTACTCAGATGAGGGTTACTCATCTACTCAGGGGAGTATAAAAACACCTGAAACTTGTCAACACAACAGCTTCTGCCATTGCTATGGTAACCCACATGCGTTATACAGCAGCATTTGACTTTGCATTTCCCAGGGCTGGGTAGAGAACAGTGAAGAGGAGACACGGATCCTAGTTGGATAGTCTGTGTCTCTGCACTCATGCAGAAAGCAATGCACCACAGCTAGAAAGACCCAGAAACTTCCAGAACAGGGGCTGGCAGTTACCTAATATGCTTAGAAGTTGTTTCTGAGGCTGTATAAGAAGTTTTCATTGTGTGAGTAACCCACCTGGATTGTTAGATCCTAGTCACCATCAGAGAAATGAGCCAATCAGAGCACAAGGGGAAAAGGTTATAATTACAGGAATGACAGAAAGACTTGTGGAGTTAGTGGCTGATCTACCGTGGACCAAGAGGTGTTTGTACTGTGAGGGCTAGGTCCTAATTCCTGTATTACTTTGGATACAGGTCAGTGCTATTCTACCTTTAGTAGGGAAGCCCTCCATTAGGATGTTTGGTCCAACAGTGTGTGTTTTATGGACCTATAGGGAGAAGCAGGGGAGCTTTTATTATCCCTACAGGTGCTGTGTAATTTATCAGACCAGTGTTTCTCAAATTGGGGATCCTAACCCAAAAGGGAGTTGCAGGGGAGTCAGAGGGTTATTTTAAGGGGTGGGGTTTGCAGTATTGTAACCTTTACTTTTGTGCTGACTTCAGGTCTGGGTGGTTGGAGAGCAGTGGCTGTTAGCTGGGCACCCAGCTCTGAAGGCAGCACCCTGCCAGTAGCAGGACAGAAGTAAGGGTGGCAGCACCATATCAGACCATGCCACTCTTACTTCTGCACTGCTGCCTTCAGAGCTGGGCAGCCAGAGAGTGGCTGCTGCTGACTGAGGGCCCAGCACTGCAGGCAGCAGCGCAGAAGTAAGGGTGACAATACCGTATCGTGCCATCCTAACTTCTGTGCTGTTACTGGTGATGGCTCTGCCTTCAGAGCTGGGCTCCCAGCCAGCAGTTACCACTCTCCAGTTGTGAAGGCAGAGTCACCGCCAGCAGCAGTGCAGAAATAAGGGTATCAGTACCGCAAACTCCCCCACCCACAATAAGAGGGCCTCATCCTCCCTGATTAGAGATAACAGGGTGGTTCAGCCTGATTGAACTAACCTTGTTATCTCTAACCAGGTTCTTGCCTACTTATATATACCTGCCTCTGGATACTTCCACTGCATGCATCTGATGAAGTGGGTACTAGCCCACGAAAGCTTATGCTTCAATACGCTGTCCTCAATGGAGCAGCGCTGGTGGTGAATTACAGCTATGACCACTAACTGAGATGCAGCTTCAAACTCTACACACCAAGCAATTTTCCAGGCCTTGTCTAAACTAGAGACTATTACACCCGTTTTCCAGCTGCAAAATTTCATGACCATGTTCAAAATGCCTGAGCCCTGTCTGTTAGCTCCTATAATGTTACTAGTAATGATGCAACTACACCATTGATGGAAAACAGACCATTTTCTAATATAGACACCCACAGACACTGTAGACTTGGCACTGTTTAGTCAAGGGGGTACAGATCAGATAAGACTTGAAGCATGGTAGTAACACAACGTCAGAACAAAGAATAAAGCACTTCCTCCAAGAAAGACATTAGAATAATTGAAATGATAAAAACAGCTATGTCTAATAATACTAAGTGTTGTCTAAACTCTTTTGGGGCTGATCATGTTACAAGATAACCAGCTAGTGTGAGCAGGACCAAATATTGCTATCACACAGATGAAAAACATGTTTTGGTTTCTAATCAGATCAGCTAAAGCAGATTTTTGTTTTATCCTGGTAACAATACATTTTTCTTTCTATGCACGCTGGGTCAGCCAAACCTGCTCTATAACCTAGTTTGGCTACAGAGTGTAATCCATGCTTAAGCAGAGTTGTTTTGTTCTGGTAGCATAGAAGGATTCAAGTCAGCACACAACTGAGAGTTCAGTAAACTCTTATGAAAACCTCTATTTTGGGGGCATGCTTATGGAATGCCAACAGATCATCAGCAGGCAGAATTGAACCTGGTACCTCTGGAGCTAAATATGAGAGTCTTTACTGCGTAAATTAGCTAATGTAGAGCAGACTCATTAATCTCTCTCTCTAAGCAGGCTCAGTGCAACTAGATAGGACAGAATACCGCACCCAGGAGGTGTTTGGGTTACACTTATGACTGCCATTCAGGGCAGGGCTGAGTGAATAATGGAGTTTTAGGTTTGGGGGCCAAACCAAAAAATTTAAAAATTCTGTTTCAATTAAAACAAATTTTTGTGACATTTTTCATTGAACTGAAAAACTCAGAAACACTTCACTCTGAGTATGCTGAAATGTTCTCAGTTGACTAAAAGCGAAAAAAAATGTAAGTATTTCATTTCACTTTGGCAGTTTTGGATGTTTTTCACTTTTTTTTATTGGACAAATTTGCAACTGAAATGCCATTTCGAATCAAACAGCTGAAACTAAATGCTTTAATTCTTTTGAATTTTTTTCAGCTGGAACTATTTGTCTAATTTGATCTGAATTCACTAAATGATTTTAGGCCCGGAAAATGCATGTAAAAAATAAATTAGTCAAAAAATTTTTACCAAGCACTACTCAGGATTTCATGTGGGAACAGAATTAATATTCAGAAGTTCTGGGGCCTGATTGTTGTTTCTCCTTCATAAGCGTAAATCAAGTGTAATTCCAGTGAAGTTGCACCAGTTTAAAATGTCTATGAATGAGATCAGTGCTAGCAGCCTTGCATTTAGACACTGGGTAGTAGTTTAGGCTTAAAAATTATATTTTTTTCAGTATTTTACAAAACCCAATACAAATAGAATGTTTTTATTTTCACATTGCTTCCAATAAACTTGAAAGATCAGAGTTTAAATATTCCTGTTCAATACTGCAAATGCAATCACAGTAGCAAGAGCAACTGTGTGACAACCAGGAAGTGAAACCAACTAATCCAGTTGCATTGTACAGGCTGAGAGAAATAGAAGTAAACAAACAGCGTAAGTGAAGGGGAAGGTAGATTTTTAGAAACTCGGATCTCTCTTGGCAATGTTTTTTGAAGAGAAGAATGACTATATGAAACATTGACTTCAGTTCTCATAATGTGTGTGTTAGTATTTTAATTGCTCTTGGCCTATAGCTATCCATTACGTTACTTTCAGGCCTATCAAATCATCCCTTGTTAACTGTAAACTGCATATTAGATTAATTCCTTGATGTTTTATAGTGAAGTTAATCATATACCAAGGCTGTAATTTAAAAGGGCAGGATAATTCCATGATGGCTAACAATTTTTAACAGTGCAAATAATTATAGACAAATCTCATTCTTCAGGGCATAAACTGATGTAGACAATTCATGGATGGCGAGAATCAGAGAGGTAGCTGTGTTAGTCTGGATCTGCAGAAGCGACAAAGAGTCCTGTGGCACCTTAAAGACTAACAAGGTGCCACAGGACTCTTTGTCGCTTCATGGATGGCGGTGACGGCAGCTTATGTCCATTACATCCCCGTTTGGCCTATGTCAGGAGCTGGCAGACCTGGCCATTTGGAGCTAATGATTTTGCCCCTTGGCCTTCAGTGATTCTTGAGGGAATCCTTTCTAAATTCCATCTAATAATTTGGTCCCTAAGAAGGAAACTGATAGAGAGAGACACTTACTCTCGTTCTCTCCTGCTGTACAAGGTACTGTTATGACTTGTCTGTGTCTAAACAAAACACCTTTTCTTGGTTTACCCTGAGACTATACCCTGTATCTCAATTAAGAAAAATCTAGAATTTTCCCAAATGCTTTTTCGGAAATATATATAAAGAGCTATAGGTCTTTTTACACAGATAACCATTAGGTTCAGTCATTTAAAGTGCTAACTTAGTGACTGCATATTGACAGCAAAAACACTAGAGTAAAAAAAACCATTTTCAGTCTCCAGCCCAGGATGTTGTGTTCCCTCCAATAACAAGAATCTGAAGCTTTTTACAAGAGATTCCTGTGGAAGAAGGGCCACGTTTTCAAAAGGGGCCACTAACTATGGATATGCCCATTTTCTGGATGCTTGGCTTGAGACACCTGAATTGGAGTTCTGGATGCTCAGCTCTTAAACTTCTTCAAATCAAACTGCAGTTGTTTTTTAAAATGGAGTCATCTAAATTACAAGCCACTTTGGAAAGTGATCTGTGTCAGAAGACAATACTTTAAAAAACTGCCATGATACTTTACTCCCCAGAGTTTGCCAGACAAAACAGTCCATGGGATTTAGCCCATTCTGTTCATTAATTAATTAGTTTTTTAAAAGCTGTGGCTTTTAAGGAACTGAGCAGTGGAGGCAAGTAAGGTTAAAATAATCTAGGCATGCCAGCATCTTATGCAAGGGATTCACACCAGATCTGAACACTGGAGAATAATCATCTAAATAATCCATTATCTCATGATAATGTTAAAACTTTTAATTAATTACTAATCGTCTCCTCTTTTCTGTCCCTTTTCTCATACAACATTTATTTAACTGTTTGGGAGTGGGGTTGATAAGCAGCCTTGCAAAACCCTGTCACCCACTAGCCTGGAATGAGTTATTTTTTCTGATGTGCAAGTAAAATTGCATTACGCCTTTTGTTTTTCCTCCTAATAATTATGGAAAAGGGTAGGCAAGTAGATGTTGGGTCCTGGCTAGTAAATTTTCATGACAGTTTTACAAGTTACCATGAAAATACCCATGTAGTAGAGCATGGTAACTGATGGCTGTTTGACAACAAACCTACATTCAGTTTAATTAAAGCATCCCTAAACAAGGAAGAGACAGCAGTTAATCTTAAATCAGTTCCATTTTGTGTGTCTGGACGGAGGATGTCACACAGACAGCTGACAGCGTCCTGGACCAGGCTAGAGATCTCCTGGTTTCTGATGTGCATACAGACTTGCCATTTTCCCACACTGTGCGATCCATGAAATGCATCAAACCACAGTGGCTTGTTTTTAGTCAGAGTTTAATATGTTTCCTGCCCTTTGCATGACTGCAGCTCTTTGAACGTGTATGCAGTTAGCTTGATTTCAAGATGGTAATCATCAAGGAAGAGGTGATTTGACCAATTAGATTACAATGACTAAAGCTCTGTGAACTTGTTTATACTTAGTTTGATTTCAAGATGGTAATCACTGAGCAAGAGGTGATTTGACCAATTAGATTACAGTTTACTTTAACTTGCACAGTGCTGCTGGGAACAGTTTTTGCCCCTCCCTATTCTTTTCCTGTATGGGCAGGTGGAGGATCCCTCCCAAACTCATTCCATTGCTTGATGGGGAGAGGAGAGGGATTTCAGGAGGCTGCACAGGGAGTGTGCATCTAGGAATGCAACGCCATTGCAGCTTCCTGTGCAGAAGCTCTTTTGAGGCAAGACAGGTAAGGAGTGGAATCAACGCATTTGCTGTTGCACAGATCAGTGTACTATGGAACAAGGTCACAAGAGCTACAGAGGTTACTGCAGTCATGAAGCTGGAGTAACAACCATGGAAGAGCTCTTCAGCTGCACTATAGGTTGAGAGAAGGAAGGATTCTTTGCTTCTTCCACATAGAGACCTTAGCAGCAGCATGGTTACTAAAGACTACAAATTTGGGGCTGCATTGGGGTCTCACCATCTAGGTCTGGGGATATTTTTTAATATCACTTCATAACACTGTAAATGCTTTAAACTAAAATGTTTTCTTTATGGAAGCATCTTCCCTGGCATTTGTCTCATCCACTGGTCACAAAATACATGAGGCGGCATAGTGGATATAGGCTGCAACCAGAGGTAATTGGAAGATCACACTTGGCCGCAACAAAGGTTATGCTAACTAATAGGGAAAGAATGTTTGTCTATCTTTATATATATATTTAAGGCATCTGTCTCCATGGTAACTAGATGCCAGAACCTCTTGATAGCCTAATCTGCAACAAATCAAAAAGGAAAAATTAATGTGTTACAGTGTAGCTTGTTAAATGAATTTCAAGAGCACCCATGAGCATATGAACTCCATCCTTTCGTTTGTATTAGGGTCTCATTCAGCTTCCACTAAAGCTAATGGGTTAGTCATTCCTTAACCTCCAAGGGCCTAGAGTCCAATGGGAGCTGGGATGTAAATCCTTATGTCTCTTTAACATTATGCATTTGGATACTCTATTACCAGTATATATTACTTTTTCTGTAGTGTCACATTAGCTGTCTCACTAAGACATGAACAGTTCCTGTTGTAATAAAGCAGATGTTCTTTTATTTAGGACCATTGTTTATATCTATAATTTGCATGGTAGCTTTGCCTCTCCTGTGATAGTTCTCCATAGAAGTATATAGAATTGTTTTGCTCAGTTTAAAAAAAACACACACTAATAATTTGGATGTGTTTCTAAACTATGGCATTAGGTGCTATAAAACTCTTAGAATAAATAGATTTAGGTAGCCTTGATTTAAAGTATATTTGATTTTGTGGATTGTGCATGGCTGAGTTAGATGACACTTTTTAATACACTTGTATGAATTAGTGTAAGATATTAAAATTCTTATACAGTTTTTAGAGGAAGCTATATGGCAAAATATTTGGTTCCTTTAGATTTTGTAGGTTTTTTTAGAGGTAGAATGAAGGTTGTTTGGATTCTTGTAACTACAGATTCTTTTGTTTAATAGTATGTACGCATGTAATTGATTAATTTTACTTCTGCCGTTTTCAATTTAAAAAAACGTATGTTCAATGGTCTGTCTATTCTTGGATGCACTGAGAAATCTTCAGAGTAACTTAAAGATTTTGATTTGGAATATATATTAATAGCATGTATAGTCATAGGAATAATAATACAATGGTGCAACATACTGTAAAATAAGCAAATACCATATACAGTATATTTTGCACATCTCTAGTTTGAGTAAAGAAAATTAAATTTCATGCTAATCTGCCCAAAGCTGTAAGCACACTGTTTTGATCTAGGAAATATGGCTAATTGTGAATAAAAATGTGTGGAAATAAAAGTGTGGCCGTACAGAAAATATGTGTTTAACA
Source organism: Dermatemys mawii (assembly GCA_007922305.1). Taxonomy (NCBI): domain Eukaryota; kingdom Metazoa; phylum Chordata; order Testudines; family Dermatemydidae; genus Dermatemys; species Dermatemys mawii. The sequence goes on from ML677507.1 coordinate 4,885,552, forward strand.
ATAGATATCCACTTTACATTATATATGCATGATTCAGCAGAGTTATTGTTGCTGTCAGAACCTAAGCTTCTGAATTTCCTGAGGGTTTTTGTGCATTATACATTGTTTTATATACAGTAGTTTAGTTTACAGCAGTATTTACAACCCATCCTGTTAAAATATGTCAACCTGCTAAGAAAGGGGAAGTGGGTTTTACTAGACTCACTGGGGCAGGTACATCACCGAGATGTAAAGAAGCGAGAGTGGCTTTGGAGGGAGCTGGTGGAGCAGTCCTAAGCAAGGAACCTTAAGCACAGTGAACTCTGGGGAAAAGGTTTGGGTTAAGCTTTACGGTATTGTTGTTTTATTAGGTAGTAAAGCCAAACATCAGGAAGGGAGTGAGTTTGGACTTACAATGTATGGACTGTGTTTGTAGATCAGCAGGTTGGGAAAGGTACCGCTCATCAAGTCTGTAAAGTATGATCATATAAGTGCTAACTATACAATATGTAAGAGTCATGTATAGTTACTTTTCAGATGGTATTGTTTTCATACAGGACATTAAATGTGGAAGGCTTGTATTTAGCAGCACTCTTTCCTTCCCCAAACAGCTAAATCATGTCTCTTCTTTAAATACTGGATATCTTTCTAAAAGAGATGCCATAGCTAAAACAGAAGTTATGATCTTGAAGCCACTTTCTGGGTAAGGTTCAGTGGCCTGTTATGCAGAAGGTAGGCTAGATAATCATAATTATCCCTTCTGGCCTTAAAATGTGCCTGTCACTTACCCTAAATTCTGTGGGATTCTCCTGATCATACCAGTTTGAAAACTGAAAACCAGGCCCTGCTGTCCCAAAGGCAGCAGTCTCCATGACCATATCCATGTTCCTTTCTGTTGTCTTTGTTAAGGCAATACCTTCAGTGGCAGCACTACTCTATGCTAATGCTGCATTGTGAGGCAGATGAGTTTGTTCACCAAGAGGTGGCAACACTGCCACTAAATCGGCCTCTGGCTTCTCAGCCCTTGTTTTTCAACTGATTCTAGTGATCTTGTTATAAATAGCTCCTATCATTACATAAACTGGGCCCTTATTGATACCCTTGCATGAATTAGTGTGAGATACTAAAATTACTGTGTACAGTTTTGAGAGAAAGCTATATGACAAAATATTTGGTTCCTTTAGATTAGGTAGTTGTGTTTTTGTTACAGAGGCAGAACTGGCATGCTGTGCTTGGGACACCGTTCGCCCTGCTCAGTCTGGACCATCCTCTTTCCCCCAAATACCTAGGCTAGGATCCCCTGTCATCTAGAGTTTAATCTGACTCTCCCGCCAGTCCCCTTGCCCCAGTAATGTTGTCCAAAAGGGGACCCCCTTCTCCTTACCGGTTCCCCTCCCTCCTGCTTTATCTCCACTTTACTGTGGGGCCTCCCTCCTTTTCCCCTCCCTTGAGCGATGCCCAGGCTGGGACCCCCCCCCCCTTCTTTTTTGTGCTACCCCATACGGCAGCCCCTTCCTGCTTGCCAGGCTGCCCCCTCCATCCCTACCCCCACTCGCTGGGGGTACCCAGGTTACCATAACAACCCCCCTCCCATCATCCCAGTGACCCAGCCTGGGCCTCCCTCTCTTCCCTCACTGATACCCTGGCTGGCGCCCCTCCCCCCCGATAGAGGGGTAACCAATAGAGTATCCCTCAGGGCGGCCTCCCCCTCGCCCCCCTCCCCCTCATTGGCCGCGCGCCTGCCCTCAAGCCCCGCCCCCCTCTCTGCATATTAATGAGCCCTGAGGAGGGGGCGGAAGCGGAAGCGTTGCAAGGAGACGGTTTCCGAGGAGCCCGGTATAAAGCGGCCGCTGCCTGCCCCCGTCCGCTGAGCCCGCGCCGGCCCGATCCGATTCGCGCTGACCCGCCCCCGGGGAGCAGCCGGGCCCCAGCCGCCCCGTCCTGACCGACCCACCTGCCGGAGCCAGCCACCCCCTCCGCGGCCACAGGGGCCAGGTACCGGGCAGAGGGGGAGACCCGGCGGCAGGTAAAGGAGCCACAAGGGGAGCAGGGGGACCGGGTCGGGGGCGTTGGGCTGCGACGGACCGGGTGAGGCGCCGGGGGCATTGGGATAGGTGGTTGGGTGAGGGACTGGACAGGTGGGGAGGGCACGGGACCGGGTGGGGGGCTGGGGGTATTGGGATAGGTGGTTGGGTGAGGGACTGGACGGGGTGGGGAGTGGATGGGACCGGGTGGGGGATGGGGGTATTGGGCTGGCACGGGACCGGGTGGGGGGCTGGGGGTATTGGGATAGGTGGTTGAGTGAGGGACTGGACAGGTGGGGAGGGCACGGGACCAGGTGGGGAGCTGGGGGTATTGGGATAGGTGGTTGGGTGAGGGACTGGACAAGTGGGGGAGATGGGGGTATTGGGCTGGCACGGGACCGGGTGGGAGGCTGGGGGTATTGGGATAGGTGGCTGGGTGAGGGACAGGTGTGGGGGGGATGGGATGAGTGGGGGGGATGGGGTATTGGGATAGATGGTTGGGTGAGGGACTGGACAGGTGAGGGGGGGCATGGGACCGGGTGAGGGACTGGACAGGATTGGGGGGGGGAATGGGACCAGGTGAGGCCCTGGGGGAGGGGTGGATTGGGACAGGTGCTTGGATGAGGGGCTGGGGTGAGGGGGCCAGGGCACTGGGATGGGTGTGTGGGTGAGGGAATGGGACTGAGGCAGGTGGGAGGAAGTGGCTGATTGGGGTGCTGGGATAGATGGGTGTAAATGAACAAGAGGGTGATGGGCAGGTGGAGGGTGGCTGGGGGAGGGGTCTGGGAAGTGTGGACAGAACAGGTGGAGAGGGAGGGAGGTAAATGGGTGAGTGGTGGGATGAGGGGGGCAGGCTGACAGGAGAGTGGCTGGATGAGGGGCTTGGGAGGAAGGTGAGGGTTTCCAGCTGGATTAAGACACACACTGGGGAAGCCAAGCAGGTGAGATGCTGGGTGGAGGGGATAAATGGGGAGTGAGGTTCTGAGGCAACTCTGGGGCATGGGACATACAGAAGCAATTGGGGGCTCTTCATAGAAGGATAACAAGGGAGGGGGGAAAAGGGATGAGGAATGACAGGTGGAAGGGGAGGCCTTACCCATATTAGGCTCCTGTAGGGGTATGGCACCTAGTTTTGGGGATGATAAAGGATAAAATGGGGAGGTGGAAGGTGAGGTATATGGACATGGGGCTGAGTGGTTAAAGGGTGAAGGGGATGAATGTTGCGAGGAGGAAGATATAACAGAACAGTGAGTTGTTGAGGACTGGATGACAGTGTGGGTGAGGAGTAGGAAACAAGGGGTTGTTACTGAGGTAAGGCAGATAAAACAAAGTGGGGAGCTGAATAGCAGCAGCAGGAGGGAGATGGGAAGGGGAAGATGAACAGGAGCCAGAAGAGGCAAGTACTGTAGATAGGAGGGCCAGTGCTGGTTCTGGTTGGTGTGGGAGATGAGTTGCTTTGCAGGGTTCTGACGGTGTGGCTGGAGTTGGTCTCTCTTTCCTGTTAAATGTCTGCGTGCTTAACTATAACCAGATTTAATCCTTTTATTTTCATGAGAGCAGATTTCTGCTTAACTTATCACCATCCTGGTGGAGAGTAAAGGGAAATGCTAGTTGCTGAATCCAGTAAGAGGTTACAGTAATAGACTATTTCCCTTCACTTCCAGAACGTGGTGATCTTTGATAGGTTGAATCTTGAACTGAGTTGCATCAATTTAATATACAACTACCTATTATAAAAAGTTTTTAAGGTGGCTAATGATGGGTGTAGTGCTTTTAGATAAACTTCTTTTATGGAAGGTGAAGAATGGTCTGCTGACCTTGAGATTACCCTAGAAGAGGCAGAGTGTGCTCTTTGTTGCAATAGAAACAATGCAGTAAGTCCTGTAACTTTCTCTGTTATCTGTTGGGAGAGTGCCTCAGCTAGTGTCTTTAATTAGTGGGTAGAGAGAATGAAGACTTGGCTATGACTTAAGTCTGGAGGCAGAGAGGGGGAAGTCTAATGTTGCTGCTAGTGACTAGTAGGAGGGGTCAGGAAAGAAGCTTAGCAAAGATATTTCAAGTTGTCTGTCATGCTAGGTTAGGCAATATTGAATAGTTCTGATTTTGCCCACACAAAGAAGGGGTGTGCCCAGCTCAGAAGTTCACATGAAATGAAGTGGATTATAGAGAGTAGAGTAGAATTGTAAATACCCATTAGAAAAACTAGTGGCTGAAAAGAGCTCACTGTTACAAGTGTGTGTGGTCACAGTAACTTTTATAAATGCTGTTCTTATATTAACTTGTCTAAATGTTATCTGTTCCACATTCATTGCCTGGCTCAGACAGAGCTGCTAAAATATTTAATGTTTGCAGCATTGTAGCCGTATTGATCCTGGGATATGAGACAAGGTGGGTGAGGTAATACCTTCTATTGAACCAACTTCTCTTGATAAAAAGAGACAAGCTTTTGAGCTACACGGAGCTCTTCAGGTCACCTCTGTGTAGCTCAAAACCTTGTCTATTACAACAGAAATTAGTTTTAACAAACCAATTTAGTGATTGCTTCATTTAAAGTGTCAGTTGGTGGATTATTTACCTATATATTTGCCTTCTTTGCAACCTGTACAATTTCTTAAATAAACATACCTGATGGAAATGTAAGGGAAAGAATCACTTTATTTACACTTGATTTTACTACAGCTTAATCTCTTGGCCTATCAAAGGCTGTGATCAAGTGTTCTCTAGCATCTGCAGTGGACCTTAAGGTAGTACTGCATAGTGCAGTATTTGCAGGGGAGCAGTAACCTACAAAATACAAGGTATGCTTGTTTTGGTTTAATTATTGTACTAGAAATCAATGAACACAGCATCTCCTGGGATCTGTTTTAAGTTGCACTGGTAAAGTACAAATGGAAAGTTTTGAAACTACTTCTTTAAATCTGTTTGTTAGAAATTGTCATTAAATGTAATGTTTTCTTTTATAGGGGAAAAAAATACAGTATACTGTTGGCTTATGGTCTTGAGGTTGACTCCTCAGCCATCACAACAAAGGAACCTGCCTTGTTCAGGCTTAAAGCAAATGCAGGGATCTTTACATTAAGTAGTCTGCCAAAAGACAAATGAGGGAGTAGATATGAAAATTACTAAACAGTACTGTCAGCTGTTAGAAATAATACACTGGAACCATCAAATCCATAGCCTTACTCTATGGTGTAAAGGTTTTAGAGTGTTTTTTTAACTTAAATATTCAAGGGAGACTTCATTATAATAATGAGCAATTTCATGACCTAATGGATATTAGCATTCATTTGGTAATTGATATTTCTTAGTTAGATACTTGGATTATTGGAGGCAAATCTACATTCAGGTCAGTTCAGGTGTCCTTGAATAAAGAGGCTGCAGTTTTCTTGTCCACGTACAGGTGGAAGACCGTATGTAAACAACTAAGGTGCCTTAAGTCAGGTGAAAGTTTGATGTTTTGTGTATGGCCTTTTTCTGTGTTATGTGAAGTGTGCACTCTCTATTTTCTTTTGAACTACAGAAGGACAGATGACACTTCATGTGTTTGCGAGTGTTTACATTTGTTTAAACACTGAACTCTGCTGATATGAGCTAAATCTGAAAATTGTTTTTGTTTGGTAAATGTCCTCAATTGTCTCACTGATCATAATTAACATTTAATGGCTTACTTTTTGAAGCTGAAATTTTGTTTTCTTTAGAGTTGGCTGACTTCTAACTGAATTAGATCATCTTGTATATTCCTGCTTTTTGTTGTGCATTGCTTTAGCTTGATAGAAAATCTAACACATGAAACAGGCTTTAAGGCTAAATATGCAAGTATAGCGTATTTTAAAGACTGTTTTCCTTGCGTTTATAGCACCATACGTGATTGAAACAGAAAATTTTAATCCAAGTGTATGTAGTTTTTGATCCTTAGTTTATTTCTCTATCTTAATTGATGAAAATAAACCACTCAGTTTCACTTCCGCTTCCTAGTTCTCATATAAACCCAAATGTTGCATCATTGTGTTTAATGAACAGTGAGAAAACACTTGCTTCTCATTGGAATTTATGTAAATAATGGTAACATTATTATTGATTTTTGAGGCTGTGTGGCTAGGAAAAAAAAATTCTTTAACATTTTTGATCTCAATGTTTTCCTTGCCCTTTGCTTATATCTTTATTCCAAAAAGGCAAGTGTCACGTACCCAAGTCTTGGAGTGGGAATTGTTTTGTTGTAGGGTTGCTGTTGCGTACTGGTAGCTGTGACTCTAAAATAAATAAATAAATCTGTACTTTGAGTGCTTGCCCCCAGACAGTTGAAATTACATGGCCTTTCTAAGAGATTAGACTTAAAAAATAAATAAATAAAAAGCTTGAACTTGGAATTGATGACGCTGCCATGATTATTAACTTGGAAGATGTCAGATTACTTTTTGGGTAGACTTCACAATCTTAAACTTGCCAACACTTACTAGAAGTTGAATCTTTCCCATGTCATTAAATATAAACTACAGTCATTCTTACTGAAAATGCATATGGATCAGCAGACGCTACAAAAGGTAAAAATTTATATAACCTTGATGCCAGGGTACTTCTGAATGTTGACCATAAATAGATGTTTCCATAAAGTTCTGATACAGAATTTTACGTTAAAGGTTAATGCAAATCTACACTGACTTTTAGAAAATAAACGATGGAAACTTCTCAAGTTTCCACTTCCTCAGTGTCCAAATTCCCATGACTCTAAAGAGACTTACTCACTTGAGGGCTTTTCAATATCTGTTTAGCCACTTGCTCTGTTTCAACTTGGAACATCTGTATTGTACTCAAAACATTACCATTCACAAACTTGCATCGCTGTCTGAATTAAATGGCAATTTTTTATCAGCAGTAGGAATAAATGCCTGTGGGCAGTACAAGAATAAAATTTTGATCCATGTTCAAAAAAGGCAATTGATATCTTAGTTAGAGATGGTGATACCTGATTCTGTACTAGCAGGCATGTTAACAGTCACACTGATGTAAACAGCTACTCCAAATGGTTGTGAAGTTTGCAACCATTTGTCTTCCATGATCACTGAGGCAACTAGAAGCTGCCCCCCTGCAATATGTTTGCAACTATGGTTTAGAGTAGGGTTTCTCATACTGGGAGTTGGGACCCCTTGGGGGGTGGCGGGGGATGTCCCAAGGATATTCCTTTAGGGTGGGGAGTCATGAGCTATCATCCTCCACCTCAAAGCCCACTTTCCCTCCAGCATTTATGATGTTAAATTAAATACCATTTTTAAATGTATTTATGGGGAGGGGTTGCACTCAGAGGCTTGCTATATAAAGGGGTCACCAGTATAAGTTTGAGAATCATTGGTTTAGAGGTGGAGAATCCTAATAGTTTAAATGGGCAAGGGGGAATTAGTCTGAGCATGCTTGTTTGCATCAAAGAATTTTTACGTGCCTGTGTTGTGCTTGTGGCCTTGCTGAACAGAACTTCTTTCCTCTTGGTCATAACACCTCTAAAATCAAAGCCTGTGAAAACTATTCCAAATGATAGGCAGTTTGATTAATCCATACTACTTTGTCTTAATTATAATTCAGTGTGCCTGGCTGAAACTCTTATTTTGCAGACAAGATCGATCAAATCTGAACCCACTGGACAACATTCCTTTGGGGTTCTCCATCATTCAATACCCACTGTATTCTGCAAGTCCTTACATATTGCAACTGAAATTCTACTCCACACTCAAATATGCAAGTGCAATTCAGGAGAATACTTAAATTTATTTAGTGGAGATTCTGAACCTAAACATAACATAAAAATGACCATACTGAGTCAGACCAAAGGTCCATCTAGCCCAATATCCTGTCCTCCAAAAGTGGATGGTGCCAGGTGCTCCAGAGGGAATGAACAGAACAGGTGATCCATCCCCTAGCTCTCATACCCAGCTTCTGGCAAACAGAGACTAGCCCATCCTGGCTAGTAAACATTGATGGACCTATCCTCCATGACTTTATCTAGGCTTTTTGTGTTTTGTGTTTTGTGTTTTTGTTTTTTTTTAAACCCTTTTATGGTCTTGGCCTTCATAACATCCTCTGGTAAGGAGTTTCTCAGGTTGACTGTGCGTTAAGGAAGTATTTCTTCACATTTCTTTGTATTAAACCTGCTGCTGACCCCTAGCTCTTGTGTTATGAGTAGTGGTAACAACACTTACTTATCTACTTTCTCTACACCAGTCATGATTTTGTAGACCTCAATCTTATCTCTCCTTAGCAGTCTGTTTTCCAAGCTGAAAACTTGTGCACATGTAAGTTAAGTGACATTGTCAATGAAGCATCTGCCAGTGTTTCGTTTCTTGGTATAACTTCGTACATGAAGTATCTGTTTCTGTTTTGTAAAGTTTTTGGGACCCCTGTCAAATCAAACTCTCTATTGGACTAGGGAGACACATCTTTGACTAACCTCATACCTTCCAATTTGACTCATCATGCTGAGGTACCATAGCTGTGTCAATTTTTAAAGAGCTTTGTGATTCCCCCCGCCCCCCGCACTACAATATATTTTCAGATAACCACTTCTGCTCAAACTCTTCCAAGTCACACTGACAAATATGCCAAATTTTAGTCTGAAAGTGAAGTTTGATAAAGTGGACCCTCTTAAGGTGAAAACACTGGAGTAACCTAAACTGGTATTGCTATGCACTCTGTCTATAATAAAATTTTGCTCTAAGCAATATCTTTGCACTGTGAGATTTACTTAGATTTTAAAATTGACTCTGGACAGCTGCTCCTCTTCACTTTAGAGCTTGTAATAGTTAATAGTACTGCTAGAATTGTGCTGTGGCTAAGAGTGTGTGCAAGAACCACCCAGAAATGTCAGCTGATGAAGGATATGGCTTCCAACTTCTTGTACAGAATGGGCTTCTGAGTACTAATGCTATTGCTCAGGTCTGTGCAATAGCACCCTTTCCAGGTGTTGGTGAGTCTCTGAAATCATGAATTTCTTGCCGGGGGGGACTAATTTTCAATGTAATTACAATATATGTGTACAACACTTCCAAGACCAGCTGCAGAGATTTATCTGAGGATCGCTGCATCTGAAACTGGCTGTATTGGCATATTGCCAGTTTGGCGAGCTTCAGGTCATAACTTCAAGCTTTTAGTTTTAACAATGATTTGGTTTAGCTTAATGTGAAGTTACGAATTGTTTTGGTTTGTGGTTTGGCTTTTTGTATTGACATGCCCTGCTAGGGAATGATGCGCTCTCATGGTAGTGGCACTAAGATTAACTTATTGAGTGATAACATAACATTAAGGGCTTAAGTTATTTATATGTGGACTTGTGATAGGTGATGTAAAACTAAATACCATTTAAAGTAAAGATGTGCAGGTTCACTTTCCTGGACCTTATCCCCTTGTCTTGTCAATGGGCACTGGCCATTACACAGCAGTGCCAATTGTATGGTAAGTGGCATGAATTAAGTTTAAATAGCTGCACTGACATCATTTACTAGCCTTAGCTGCACACTAACACTTGTGATAGAGCCTAGAGGCCAAAGAGGTGCTGTACAAACATAACAAAATAATAGTCCCTGCTCTGAAGAGCTTGCAGTCTAAAAGTCAACAGGTAGATGAGACAAACATGGGGTGGAATGGGGAGGTAAGAGGGGAGAACAGGTAACAAAAATAGGATGTGTGGTTCTTAGCCTGGAAGAAACAGAATGAAAGATCTGATCAAAAAAGGATTAGTGGTAATGCCTTTTTAAAGGCAAACTATATATATAGTTTTCTACCTTAACTCAGTTTCTTCATTTTGTTTTAAATAAGGGCTCTGTTTTTGTAGCTGAATATGAAACCAGTATTTTGCTGACCCTGCATATTCTTTCTCCTCAGTTAGCCAGCCTGGGTTACTTGTGCATACAGTACTAACTCATGTATTTTGAGAAGCTCAAAAACAAATCCATTATCACCCTGGAGTGCCAAATAAATGACCTAGCTGGGGGATGAACCTAGAATGCTGTTTGTTTGGTTTTTACAAAACATTACTGCTGTGCTCACACTTGAGTTATTTTTCTTGTTCTTTGTCCTTGAATAGGTGATCAGATTGTCTGGACCATATCCAAAAAGGGGGTCACTTGATGTTTTACTACAGAACAGTAAAACAGACTTCTGTGCCAGCTAACTTCCTATTCCTTCTAATAGTATTTTTATACACAAGCATTTTTATACACAAGCAGCATTATTATGAAAAATACTTTGTCTTTATGACCATTTAACATCTGCTTTTTTCCATGGTGACTTACAGAAGGAATTAATAATCTCCAAGTGCTGGATCTTCATTTTCAGCTATAATGGACTTCATAGATTCTTAGGCCAGAAAGAACACTTCTGATCTAGTCTGACCTCTTGTATGACACAATGTTGCCCAAACTGTAGTCCTCCATGATCATGCATCTCTTCTTATGCATTATAGATCAGTATGTAAGGAGCTGGTTATTCTGCTCCCTTCTGTGATATGCTGGCTTGTCTTAGTTTGCTGAGCAGATACCATCTTGTGCTTCATCTGTTAGAGCATTGATCCATAAGCCTTCAAGATAATTTTCATCTGAGATCATGACCTAAACAGGTAGTGCCGCTGACAGTGCTACGCTCCCTTCCCTTTTTTTGCCGAGTTGATCCTTCCTAATATATTATAACCATTGACTCAACTCTCCAGCGATGGGAGTCATCACAAAAGGCTTCAGTAGTACCAACCAGATCAAATTTATGCCAACGCCTCTAATTCGTTACCCAGACTTCTAGCATTCGTATATGGGCAGTTAAGGAATTTCTTCGCTTCATGGCCTTTGGTTCCTTGACTAATCTTGTTCGCAAAATCTTATACTCGTATTTTCCCTCTGCTTTTATTAACACCTTAACTACTGTAGTCAACTGGCCCACCTTCTGAGGGACAAATCTTCTATGGGGAGATAAGGCTATATAATTTGGATGGACTCCACTTCAATATAAGGTGAACCAGTATTCACAAAACCTTCCAACCTACCCAATTTATCTAGCTACGAATTCTATTCCAGAGTAGTCTATTCTGCCTTCAAGGAAAGGAAGACAGAAGGCAATCTCAGGAGATTGCTTGGATGTTCTCCAACATACTTCTGAGTTTTCCTGAAATCTATTTACATGATATCCCACAATGCAGTGTCATTAATGCTGATATGAACCCTCACCAGTGGATCATCACAAACCCTGTTTGTTAAGTCCATTAATGGTTATTAGCCAGGATGGATAAGGAATGGTGACCCTAGCCTCTGTCAGAGGGGGGTGATGGATGGCAGGAGAGGGATCACTTGATCATTACCTGTTAAGTTCACTCACTCCAGGGCTCCTGGCATTGGCCATCGTCAGCAGATGCGATACTAGACTGGATGGACCTTTGGCCGTATTGGGTCAGTCCATTCTTATGCTCTTATTTCCTATGGACATCAAAAGCCTTGGCACCAGGAGGGCGGCACACTGTCCTGTTATCTGCCTGTCCTTTGCAAAATGTTCTTTCAGACAACCTGTAGAAATATAATTCCAGGGTAATATTGCTCACTATTTGCACAGATCATCTTCTCCCCTCCCCCCTTAAATATATCTTCCTGTGCAGCTAGTCATCTAGTATGGTCCTAGAGAAGAGATTCAGCAGTCTGAATTGTTGCTGTGTCAACTCTCTAGTTCAAAAAATAAGAAATAAAAAAACCCTCAGTGCTCACATCATACTGAAGAGCATGCACTCTCATCTAGTGCACATCTTACTGCACATGTTCTGGAAAATACTGGGCAATTGAGGTGGGAATAGTGATTAATACTCAGAGTAATAATCTGAGATTAATCTCCACTCTTCCCCCCCGCCCCCCATCCCCACAGTGACAGATGCATTTTAGAGAACTGTTCCCTTTGAGCCCCAGTAAGTCTAAGCCAACCCTGGCGACTCCATTAAAATGCAGTTATGGCCCACTTTAGGGACCTGACCCACATTTTGAGAACACCTGGTGTAAACCAAGCTTTGGCTTTCAGCATAATGCAAGAATGTCTAAGTATTTCTTCTAGATTCCAGGCATGACTGTTTGGTAGCATTGCAAATGTCTTAACAACATGTTCCCTTTTTGATAGGGGAGGACAGATCTAATTTTGAGGGTAGTAAGTAAGGGTACCTGAAGGAAAGTAAAAATGAGGCCGTCTGAAAACAACATGGCACAGAGCTGTGGAAGCTGATCTGAAAGACTTGCCAGAAATAGACAGGAGTGGAAGCGCCTCATCACTGCTTTAAATGCCAAAGGCATAATGGGAACATCATGATAATGATGAAGTAGGAGCAGCCAACCTGTGTCTAGAATAAAATGTCAATCCCTTTTCAGTAGCTTAAAGGGATGAGTGTGGTCTGAGTCACTACTCATATAGTCTCTGAAAGCACCAGAGTAGCAATCTGAAGAACAAAAGTCCAAGTAAGAGTCTAACTCTTTCAGTACTCCTTTCTCTTCAGAACTGACTAGGAAGCCTTGCTCCCACTACCTAAAACAAGGAAAGGTTCTCTTTTTCTTAAAATTGAAATCACTGAACTAAATCCACTCCTCTTCTTAGTCTTCTCTGAAGCAAAAGGCATTGGGGAGAAAGGCAACTATTTTGTTTGACAATCCAATGTAAATATGGCAATACGGGCCTATATTTCTGAAGATGCCTTCAGGGCACACTTACCTCATCCAGGAGAAAGTAGTTCAGATATTGACAGACGGTAACATAGTGATGGGTTAAGAGGCACTTCCACTGTGAAAGTGGTGTGAGCATTGCATATATGTTGCTGCTCACCTACTGGGAAAAGTAGTATTCTTGTGGCCAAATTAGACAAACTTAGTTCTACACATGCACTTATTCCAATAGCACTTACATAAGGTGTTAAACTTGCAACTTTATAAATTGAATGTCCATGTTAAAATATAGGGCTGGATGTTTTAGAAGTTCCATTAGATAATAGGATTCTAATACTCCAGCTTTCAATATAAAACAATCCATATGTCTTGGTTTCCATCCTATGTTGTCAGACCCGGAGGGTGAATTTGCCTCCCACTTCTGTACAGTTTCCCAGTGAAAGTAATGCTTTTAGTGCTAGGCTTCTTTTTCTTTTTTCTTTTTCTTTTTTTTTGCGGGGGCGGGGGAGTGGGGGGTGTGCAGGGTGTCAGAGGGAGTGCCTCACTGCTGTCTCCTGCTGTTGCTCCTTAACAGAAGTGCAAATTCTTTTGGACTCGCTGGACACTTTACCCCTTTAGGATCTCTGCAACCATTTCATATTTGTAGCAACACAGAATAGCCCTTTTTTAAACAAACCAGCATTTTTTAGTCAACTGACATATACAGTATTTTAGGGTGCTTTATTTTAGAATGGAAAAGCAAAGCTGGTATGTCCATTCCAGCAGCATAATCTACCTCTGTCCAAAACAGTCAAGATTCCATCTTTGCCACTGGCACAGGGCAGAATCCGGATATCTCAATTCTATTTTTCAGGCTCTAGATGCCATTCTCTCATATTCTGCCTCCCTCCACCTGCAGTCACTAAAAGTTAGTGTGTCCTGGTTCTTCCATTATATCTCCAAGGTAATTGTAGTCCTATGTTGACAGGTTTTGATGGCTTTTTTGTACCAGCCTAGACATACCTGTGTGACTACACCATCTTATTCCACTGTCCCTGGGCAGAAATAGCAATACAGAAGTGGTGGGGGAGTCGTACATATTTTTCATAAATACTGTAAAGAAATATACCATGTTCTCAGCATATGCTATTACACAGCTATTGAAGCTAACTACAGTCAGGTTGGAGCAGCAGGCACAGGGTTGCTATATAATGTAGTTCACATGAGTTCTTAATACTTGTTCTCAATATGAAACCAGTCATACATATTTCAGGATACTACAAGTTTGTATGTTTACATATCAGAATAACCTACAAACCCTTCCAGACTATCAAGACAACTGCACCATTCACTTAATTTCCCACTTAAAAACTGCAGCTTTAGCAATCTTCACTTCCTGACTAGCTACACTGCCAAACAAATGCTTATCCTATGAAATATCTTAAAATCTAAAGTTCTGGCTTAATTCAGTTTATTAATCTTTTGAATGAAAGTCATTGTTATATTGATAAACTGGGGCATTATTTACAGCAATAGTTGCACTGTGTTCTGAACTCCCAACCTTTCATTCGACATTTTTATCAGCAAATCAGTTGTTTGGGGCCTTCTAAAGATTTTATCCACCTGAGCTTCTAAATCATGTTTTGTTGGCAGGAGCTTAGAGTGGAGTGAGAATGAGGCCCAGTGACCAGACAGAAGTTGGTATTTAATGAGCTACATAGACTACAGCATAATCTACTTGGTTAGCAGGTAGACATTGGCAAAGTACTCTGACATTAAAACCCAGCTAAAATAGTCAGTTTATTAGTTGAGTGACTAGCTTTTATTTAAAAAAGTAAAGTTAGAGTATTTATGCTACTATATAAAATTGGAAGTAGAGGAAGGGGAAGGATATCTAAAATTGAAAAGCTTTTTTTTTTAAGATGGTGTAATTTCCTCATGAACAGATTTTAGCTTAATCCATTAATTTATCAATCTCTTGCTAAAAACCACTGTGGCATGTCCTTCAACTGTAGGAATGTCTACCTCCCTTCTCACCTCCTTCCCCTACTTCTCACCTTACTGCAAATCAGAAATCTACTGTTAGTTTTAATTTTATGTCAGTCTTCAAATTCATTTGCCTTCCACACCACCACCTTCTAGGAATGCCTACAATTCTTTTTCATCTAGCTTTGTTCTCCCCTTCCTGTTCGTCTCATAACAATCCCCTTTATTTTTCACCATCTTCATACCCTTTACAACTTCATCTCATTTCCATCTTGTAGTTCATCTTTCAAACACCCTTTTCATCAGGCCTTCTAATTATCTCCAAATACTAGATGCCATACAGCTTAAAAAGAACAGTCTGTACTACTTGCTGATTTGATTAAACTCGGACTTTCTCCATATATATCCTGCTGAATGCAGTAATGGCACTCTCATAGTGCTGTGTTTTGACCCTTTGATTCTTCCCTAGTTCTGGTTAGTACGAGCATTGGGCTGCTATGGTTTAAAATATTTTCAGAAGTCTTCAGACTTACTGCTGAAATACTCATGTCTCTGTAGATTATCAACAGTTTTCTGTCAAATATACATGACAGGTCTCGGTACTGCTTCACATATGTAGGCATGCGCTATATCTTTATTTGAGATCCAGTGAACAGATTAGTTCCCAATAGAAACAACCCATTCTTTATCATTCTCTTTATTTACTTGCTCTAATAAAATGACTTGACACCTCTTTTCTAACTTCTTTTAAATACACATGGACAAGCATGTCATTAAATACACTTTCCTTTGCAGAAGAGGTTAAATAGTACTCTAGCTGTCAACACTTCCTGATGTCAGTGTGGTACTTCAAAACATTCAGCCAAAACTTATTCTCCTCAGCAGCAGCTAAGTATTTCGGGCTGGAACACTGTTGGAGTAGAGGTGCCTTGTAATGTAAGCAATACTTGTTTTATCTGTGGGACTTGTGCGTTCAAGCTTGTTAGTATTGCATCATCAGTTTGTAAGTGGAAACTACACTACGTTCCAATCTGAAAAATAACCAGCAAGGTGGTTCCTTAATACTTGCAGGAGGGAGAGCCTCACTTCTAATTATTTAAGAACAGCCATGCCAGTTTAGAACAGTGATCCATGTAGCCCAATATCCTGTCTTCCAACAGTGCCAGACGATTCAGAGAATGAACAGAACGGGGCAACTGTTAAGTGATCAACTGCCAAAGCTAGGAATGGGAGATTTAGAGACACCCAGAGCATATGAGGCTGCATCCCTGACTATCTTGGGTAATAGCCATTGATGGATCCATCTGATTCTTTTGAAACCAGTTGGGTTTCTTTTGTTTGGCCTTCACAGCATCTCTCCAGCAATGAGTTCCATAGGTGGACTATTCTGTAAAGTAGTTTTTGACTTGTCTTAAACCTGCTCATTTCAGGGGGTGGTCCCTGGTTCTTGTGATATGTAAAAGAGAAGTATTTACCCCATTCAATTTCACCATATCATTTGTGATCTTAGACTTCTATCCTATCCCCTCTTAGTCCTCTTTTCCAAGGGCAAATCTACACCTCAGAATTAAGTCCACTTAAGTTTACTGTAGTGGCTGTATGTTGACATAATTAAATAGCTTTCTCATGTCCACATTACCCTCCATATGTCAGCAGTGCATATCCTCACCAGGAGTGCTTTCTCCACTTTTAACTGATGTTGTGGGGCACTGATAGCATTTTGTTTGTACAGTTGGGATTGTTTTCCAGTGTGCATTACTTTGCATTTATCAGTATTGAATTTCATTTGCCATTTTGTTGCCATCATTCAGTTAAGAGAGATCCCTTTTGTAACTTTTTTGGACTTAACTGTCTTGAATAATTGTCTGCAAACTTGCCACCTCACAGTTTACCCCCATTTCTAGATAACTTCTGAATGTTGAACAGCACTGGTGCCCATACAGGTCCTTGGGGGACCCCGCTATTTACCGCTTTCTGTTGTGAAAACTGACCCTTTGTTCCTACCTTTTTGTTTCCTATATCTTGACCAGTTGCTGTTTCGTGAGAGGATCTTCCCTGTTATCTCATGACTGCTTATTTTGCCTAAGCCTTTGGCATGGAACCTTGTCAAAGCCTTTCAGAAAGTCCAAGTACATTACACCACTGGATCACCCTTGTTCACATGCTTGTTGATAGTCACAGAATTCTAATAGACTGAGGCATGATTTCCATTTACAAAAGTTTTCTCTCTTCCCAACATGTTAATGTCTAATTCTGTTCTTTACTATAGTCAACCAATTTGCCTGGTACTGAAGTTATACTTACTGGCTTGTTATTGCCAAGATTGCCTCTAGAACCTTTTTTTTAAAAAAAAAAAAAAAAAAAAAAAAAAAAAAAATATCCAGTGGTTCTTTAGCTACTCTCCAGTCATCTGGTACAGAGGCTGATTTTAAGCATAGGTTACATGCTCCAATTTGTAATTCTGCCTTTCTTTGAGTTCCTTAATGTATTTGAAGGTTATCCAGTCCTCCCCTCATGTGTCAAGACTAACCATGCTCAGTTTTGACCTTTCCTCACTGGTCTAGTTTTCTAAGCCTGAGTGTTTTTGTTGTTCCCCAGATTCTCTCCAATTTCTGAATCTTTCCTCACCAGTGCCAAGTAAATCAGGATATCTACCGCTCATGTTTTATATATGCACTCCAGTTAATACATGCAGAATATTAGCTTTTTTTTTTTTTGGCTACTGCATCAGCATTGAAATTGAGATCTACTACAACCCCGGTATCCTTAAGCAATATTACCACCCAGCCAGTTATTCCCTCATTTTGTGTGTTGTGCAATGGAGTCCTGGGATGAAATACCTCACCTGATGCCAGTAGTCTGGAAATGTTGTTGCCATTATGCAAAGCACTGGTGATTCCTCATCTGGAATACTGTGTGAAATTCTGGTCTCCTAAACATGTGAGACTAATTCAAACAGGTGCAGAGATGGGCTATTAGGATGTCCAGAGGAATGGAAAACCTCATTTATGAAAGACTCAGAAGCTTGGCTTGTTTAGCCTAACCAAAGGAATGCTGAGAAGAGAGATGACTGCATCAGTGGGATAAATACCAGGAAGGGAGAGGAGTTACTTAAGGTAAGCACCAAGGTTGACAAAAGAACAAATGGATTTAAAGTGTCCAATTTACATTGTAAGCAATCTGCTACTAGCAGTTACAAATATCCCCAGTGGCTGGCGATTAGGCACTAGATGGGGAGGGCTGTCTGGGGACAAATTTTGGGGTCTGGGCTGGTGGGTCCTAGACCCTGAGCATGTGGATAACTGATCACCTTATTTGGGGGGTCAGGAAGGAATTTTCGCAAAGCAGATTGTCAGAGATCATGGGTCACTTGTTTTAAACTAGAGCAGGTGTTCTCAGACTTCATTGCACCATGACCCCCTTCTGACATATTACGATATGACCCCTGGAGGAAGGACACAAGCCCCCCCCCCCATCCCACGTTGTGGGGACACAAGCCAAAGCCTGATCCCTGGGTGACATGGCAGGAGGGACGGGCAAAGCCCAAGGGCGTTAGCCTCGGGGGAGAGCAAGTGTAACCTGAGTCTGACCACCTTTGGGCTTCAGCCCTGGGCCCTAGTAAGTCTAACACCAGCACTCCCAACCTCATTAAAATGGGGTCATGACCCACAGTTTGAGAACCACTGAACTAGAGTAAATGGTGGATTCTCTGACTTGCAGCCTACATCATGATTTAAGGAGTTTATAACTCAGCCAGAGGTTATGAATCTATTAAGTGGTGGATGGGTGAAGTTCTGTGGCCTGTAGTATGCAGGATTGGATCATGATGATCCCTTCTGGCCTGAGTCTGACCCCTTCCCACCCATCACTAATTCCTAAGTGAAGTAGTCTGCACTTGTTGCCTTCATACACAGTCTCTAACTTGTCATGGTCATTTTGAATTCTAATCCTGTTCTCCAAAGTGCTTGTAACACCTCCCAGCTTGGTGTCCTCAAGACTTACGAGTATACGTCTACTCTATTATAGAATCATAGGACTGGAAGGGACCTCAAGAGGTCATCTACTCCAGTTCCCTGCACTAATGGTGGACTAAGTATTATCTAGACCATTCCTGACAGGTGTGTTAAGAGCAGGTTGGACAATCTCCACTAATGGAGATTCCACAACCTCCCTAGAAATTTATTCTTGTGCTTAACTACCCTGACTGTTTTTCCTAGTGTCCAACCTGAACCTCCCTTGCTGCAATTTAAGACCATTGCTTCTCATCCTATCCTCAGAGGTTAAAGAGAACAATTTTTCTTCCTAGTCATTTTATGTACTTAAAAACTTATGTCCCCTATGTCTTTTCCAGCCTAACCAAATCCAACTTCTTTTCAGTCTTCCCTTATACAGTATGTTTTCTAAACCTTTATTTTTATTGCTCTTCTCTGGACTTACTCCAGTTTGTCCAATTCTTTCCAGTTCTGGGCACCGAATTTCAGGACACATTACTCTGTATTGATTAGGCCTGAACTGGAATTGTCACTAATGAAAATATTGGCTAGTACCTGACTTCTGCATGACCTCACTAGATACACCCACCCACTTTGACAGCAAAGAGTAGGTGATGACTGATTACTAGGTGTGGTCTTTCATCCAGTCTTTTTAATGGCTTCTGAGGACTAGTCTTCCTTAACAATTTAGCTCCAGAGAGAAACTTATTTTTAGCTAAATTACAATCTTAACAAAGATATGGTCTAAACCAGTTTAGTGTAAAACTTATGTGGGTGTACCACTACATGCTACAGTAAGTAAACCAGTACTATTGTGGCAAACAGTTTAGGAACTCTTCTCTAAAACTGTGTTTGGACTAGATGGTGAAGCCTTTCCAAAGGTAAAAGTAGCATGGGGTTAATGAAGAGGTCTGTCAAAATAAGGAAGAGACAAAAGGAGTATTCTCAATGGAAGAGCAAGTGAGTTAGAGTCTAGGTTTGAGTACATAGGTAGCTGTATCTGTCTTCAGTAGGGTGATCAGACAGCAAATGTGAAAAACCGGGACGGCGGTGTGGGGGAGTAATAGGAGCCTATATAAGAAAAAGACTCAAATCGGGACTGTCCCTATAAAATCAGGACATCTGGTCACCCTAGTCTTCAGTGCTCTGCATGACTGTTAAAATGAAAAGCCTGAACCTGATGTGGAAGGTGGGAGAGAGAGGGAGTTGATTCAAGAAGAGGCTGGTGTGCTTAGAGCTCAACCCTGGTGCTCCAAGCAGATGCTCAAGCTTTAACCTGTAAGTAATCAAGACTTTTTTGGCTAATCAATGTGAGGCCCATCCTTGAAGTTTGAGATGATGAAAAATGACTAATAGGCTTATGTGCAGCAGTTGGTGAAAAGTACAGTACTGTACATTATACTCCCAGGTGTTCTAAAGGTTCGTATTCTTTACTATCCAGTATCCTCTGTCAGTGGCCAATGGCAGGTGCCCCAAAGGGAATGTATCAAGTGATCCTGGCTATTAGATAAATTCATGGAGGACAGGTCCATCAATGGCTATCTCCCTTTTGAACCCAGTTATAGTATTGGCCTTCACAACACCCTCTGACAAGGCATTCCAGAGGTTGACTGACTGTGTTGCATGAAAAAATATTTTCTTGTGTGTTAAACCTGCTTCCTATTAATTTCATTTGGTGACCCCTTATTCTTGTATTATGAGGAGTAAATAACACTTCCTTATTTATTCTTTCTACCTCTATCAGATACCCCCTTAGTTGCCTCATTTTTCAAACTGAGAAGTCCCAGTCTTATTAATCTCTCCTTATATGGAAGCCGTTCTAGACCCCCTAATCACTTTCCCCTTTTCTGAACCTTTTCCAGTTCCAATATATCTTTCTTGAGATGGGGCAACCACGTCTGCATGCAATATTCAAGGTGTGGGTGTACTATAGATTTATATAGAGGCAATATGATTTCTGTCTTATCTATTCCTTTATTGATTCCCAATGTTCTGTTAGCTTTTTTGACCACTGCTGCACAGTAAGTGTGTGTGTGGTTGTTTTTTTTTGACTTTGCTACTGGGTGATTTCAAAGAACTATCCACAGTGACTCAAGATCTTTCTTGAGAGGTAACAGCTAATTTAGACCTATCATTGCATTTGTATAGTTTGGAAAACAATCCTATGTGCAGTACTTTGAATTTCATCTGCCATTTTGTTGCCCAGTAACCCAGTTTTGTGAGATCCTTTTGTAGCTCTTAGTTAAACCCCAGGCATACTGCAATCTTGAGTAGTTTTGTATCCTCTGGAAATTTTGCAACTTCACTGTTTACCCCTTTTTCCAGATCGTTTATGAATGTTAAATAGGGCTAAGCCCAGTACAGATCCCTGGGGAAACACCACTATTTACACCTCTCCATTCCAAAAACAGGCCATTTATTCCTACCCTTTGTTTCCTAGCTTTTAACCAATTACCAATCCATGAGAGAATCTTCCCTCCTATCCCATGACTGCTTATTTTGCTTAAGAGCCTTTGGTGAGGGACCTTGTCAAAGGCTTTCTGAAAAATCTAAATACACTATCTCCACTGGATCTCCTTTGGCTGCGTGGTGGTTGATCTCAAAGAATTCTAGTAGATTGAGGCATGATTTCACTTTACAAAGACTATATTAACTATTTCCCACAAATTATGTTCATCTGTGCCTGACAGTTTTGTTCTTTACGATAGTTTCAACCAATTTGCCAGGTACTGAAGTGAGGCTTACTGGCTATGGTTATGGCTAGTCTTGTGTAAACGGTATTCCGTTTTAGTAGTTTTGTGTACTGGTAATGGGCATTCTGGAGCCAAATGGGTTGTCTTGAGCTCTATGCCAATACCCAGAATGCATTCAGCTCAGTTACTTCATGGTAAAGCAGATGCCCAAACTCTACCTACCCCAAAAGATTTTGTGGGGCATGTTGGTGAGTATCACCCTTGGTCCAAATTAGCACAGCAGAATTCTGTCTGTCGAATTCATGTTAATCTCTTAATTTTGACTTGTAAACGTGGAGTTTAAATGTTAACCTGTGCACACACTGTCTTTCTCTGAACTCCTGCAGTTACCTTTTGATTGTGGCTTGTTCAGTTTTAACAAGTAACTGTTTTATGTGTATGGGTAAAGTTTCTCAATTGTCTGAAGAGTTAGGGTACAATCCACTATGAGCATCAATACTTGTATGAAGAAATGCATATCTAGGTCATTAATACATAGGCATTCTGTTGTGCCAAGCTCTGACAAAGCAGATGCTGGTTTCCATTTTACTCTTTGAATCAGTTACTATAGTCTAATTATCTAACTCCTGACTCAAACAATTATGGTCACTTTTTTTTGCAGCAACTGCAAAAGGCAACTTCACTAGAAATGTGAGGCTAGCTTTACTGACTCGGCTTCTGTTCTGGAGAATGTAATTAGAGACTTGGTGTTTCCATGGTAGTGTCACCTTCATTATGACTTAAGTTATGCTAATTATCCATCTTGCAACATTTTAAAACACCCTTTCACTATATAAAAATACACTACTCCCTAATCTTACCAATAACTACTATTAGGGAAAACATCAAGGACAAAGACTGACTTTCCCTTGCCTGCTCTCAGGGTAGAGAAATGTTGTGACATGTGTCAGGTCAGGTATTGTAGTTAGTTATATTTAAGTACAGAATGGCCTAGTTGAAATCTTTGCTCTTAGTTTTCCTGTTGCTACTTCAAGACCTAAGATCATTGTTAGTATGGTTTCCTGTCTTAATTCTTACAAGTTTTATCTCCTTTATTGGTTGAACTATAATGCAGATAATAATGAGCCAGGATCTTCTTGTGCTCAGTGCTGTACAAACACACAAGATAGTTCCTACCCTAGGTGAGTCCTTCCCATTTAACATTTCTCTACTTCATTAACCTTCCACACTAAATCTTTTCTGGAAGGAAGGGTGGGATCAAAGTTTTGCCTTCCAACATGACCTTTGCATATTTATCAAGTAGTATGTATTTATGCCAAAATGCATTACATATAGGAAATGCTTCAACCACCAGACTAATTCAGACATCTGTGGTGAAAGTGAACAGCTGCAAAGCAAAAGCATGATTTACGACAAGATATGAAGAGAGAAATGACATTGTTTAGCTTTTACTTCAACAGACAAATTGAGAGGGTGGTAGAAGAAAATAAACAATGACCTGGTGCTCTCCACTTGAGCATATGACAAAAGAAAAGGAATAATTAAAATATAGCTATAGCAATATTGACACACACATTTTGTGCTTGTATGTGTACATGTTACACAGGCAGGAAACCTGTGTTGCAGTGTATACAAGTAAGCATATATTGCATCTCATATGGTTATGTTTGAATACACACTCAGTTCTGATTACGTTTATTGCCACCTGTTTTGGCAGTTGCTATGCAAGTCCTATAACATGTTTATCACAGTAAAGTAGTGCTGTCACTGAAATGAATGCAGGGATGACTGTTCTTCCTGAACAGGCTTGCCAAAAAAAAACTTAGCCCAGAAGGAGAGACTCTTGTTTTAATTAAAAATGAGCTTTTCCATCATCTGTCAAAACGTATCTCCTAAGTGTTTCCTCCCATTCTTTCTCTGGCTTATAACAACAAAACTGAAGCTTAGAACGTGCATAATTCTTATGCACATTTCTCTTCCCCAGTGGTTGTAGTATTTAGAGGTTTTTTGTGTGTTTGGGTGTGTGTTTTTGTTTTGTGTTTTTTTTACACTTCAGCTGGGGTTAAAGAATCTTTCAAACTTCTTAACAGTTCACTGAATTCCTAGAGAGTGAAACACTTTCATAATCCATATCCTCAGCAATATTTTCAATTGAGTACCAAGTAAAGTGTAAAGCTATAGCATCTTTAGGCATATGTTGTTGGAGCTTTCATATGCATCTTAATGTTGTACAAGACAACATAGCAAAGTAGCCCTACACCAGGGATTTCACAATTGAGAAGAAGCATTGTGGGGAGAGGAAGGAGTTGCCTTAGACCAGGGATGGGCAAACTACAGTCCACGTCTAGCCCGCAGAACCATCCTGTTTTGGCCTGCCTGAGCTCTTGGCCAGGGAGGCTACTCCTGGCCCCTCCCCCACTCCCACTGTCCTCTGCCCCATCCAATGTGCCTTGACTGCCCCCTCGCGACCTCCTGCCCCTTATCCATTTCAGCCCTACTTGCTGCAGCGGGCCGAAGCATTAGCAGTGTGGCTTTGGGGAAGGGGCTGGTGCTTGCCTCCCCAGCTGGGAGCTCAGGCGGGCCAGACAGGACATGGGCAAACTACGTCCCGTGGGACCATCCTGTCCAATCCCTGCCCCCTCCCCCGCAGCCACGCTGCTAGCGCTCCAGCTTGCTGCTCCCACTGGGAAGCATTGCAGTGGCGGGACTGGCTGCAGCAAGTGGTGGTGATGCAGTAAGAGAACAGTGTGCAGGGGCATTGGATGGACCAAAGACTCAAGGAGGGGGAGCGAGGGGGTGGTGTTCCAGAGGGTGTGGATAGGTGTTGGGGCGGTCAGGGGACAAGGAGTAGGAGAGGTTGGAGGTTCTGAGGGGGGCAGCCAGGGAGCAGGAAGTGGGTGGGGGTCAGATAGGGGGTAGGGCTAGGCTGTTTGGAGAGGCACAGCCTTTCCTACCTGGCCCTCCATATAATTTTGCAACCCCTATGTGGCCCTTGGGCCAAAAAGTTTGCCCACCCCTGCCTTAGACTTTTGACATTCATTGAAGTGCCTACTACTCACAAGATCTTAAGGTTCTAACAAACTAGGAAATGTTCTGTGCACGAGGGGCAAAATGGAAGAGGACATGAGTGTGACAAGGGACAAAGTGGGTGGTAAGGCTGATTGCAAATGAAGCAAATAGGGTATGGGGAATGTCAGGTCAGGTCAGCACTAAACTGTGCAAGGTACCAAAGGCAATACTGCAGATAAGTGGCAGCCAGCAGAACCGTTCAAAGATGGGACTGATGTGGCCTGAGCACACAAGGAAGATCACTTTGGTTATAGTGATTTGGTTAGAATAGAAGGGATTGGTGTGGGTAGTGAGAGGCTAGATGAGAGGAGGCTGCAGTAATCCAAGGCAAGAAGGCTATGGACAAGTAACCTAGCCATCAGGATATCACTGTTGTTGGTTTGTTTGTGATCTTGTGGAGAAAAACACCAAGGACCTACATGCAGTCTGGATGTGCAAGAAGTAGTAAAATAATACTGATCTTCAAGCCTAAGATTAATAGAATGGGAGAGATCTCAAAAACGAGAGATTTCAAAACCTGAGACTGAATAAAAGGGGTGGGACAGGAGTGAACAGACCTCTGTAACGAGGTAGCAGAAACACTATAGAAACTATTGGAGGAGAGGAGGAAAAGGAGACAAACAAGTCCTGTAAGTCTATTCACACAGAAGAGGCAAACTCAAAGACTGAAAATGCTGTTGGAGAGGCAGAACTATGATGGGACCAGAAGAGCCATATGGTGTCATAGCTAACAAAGTTCGAGGAAGGGGCGGTTCTTATTCAGCAGAACTCTGCCTTCTATCAGTTTATACTGCATTTACACTGGGGGCTATGCGGGCATAGGTTCAGTAGTTATTCCTGGGGGAATTCTGATTTACTATGAAGCTTTACTACTGCACAAAACACTGATGCAATTGTGCCTGCAATGTGAAGGGCAAACTGGATACCTCATAATAACAATTTCGTGAATATATCCTGGTTGGAAGGGACCTCAGGAGGTCATCTAGTCCAACCCCCTGCTCAAAGCAGGACCAGTCCCCAACTAAATCATCCCAGCTAGGGCTTTATCAAGCCTGAACTTAAAGCACTTAAAGGCACTTTAGCCTTAGCATATTAAACTATATGGTTCACTGGGCGGTAGCTTAAAAAATAGTCAATGTAAAGATTCTACCTATATGAAAGTCTTAACAAGAGACTAAACCTGATTCACCGATCACCGTTCTTCTGTTGTCTGAGAGATTGTATATCAAGCTAAAAGCAGCTAACTATAAGCTAAGAGTAATAAACCTTGAGCTTCAAGCCTTTTAAATGAATGTTGGCATTTGTACTATGTACAGTACCTGCACATGGCATGCTAGGGTCACTGACAAATGGCTGCACTGCAGAAAAAACTAATTTCTCTGCACGTGCATGAACATCTAGGTGTATCCATAATTATTTGATAGTGGAGAATAATAATGGCAGCTTGACATATTTTTTTTGTTTGCTTTGTTACAGAAAGCAAAAAACTTATTTCCATTTTATATTAGAGTTTGAACTGTCCCTAGCTTCCTATCTACAAACTGACGTGAGTACACAAGTCATCCTGGCAAAAATGAGTCTTGTGTGCTGATGAAGAACCATTTTCATAAAGGTTTAAAACTAACTTCTGAACACACTGTAAAATTATGTATTTTGCTCATTTTAATCTTCTTTGGACTCCATTACTTAGGCATTGTACTTGGCATGCTATTTTGAAATTGGGTCAGTTATGTGGTTCTGCAGTGGTGTGGTGGTTTTTTTTTTTTGTTTTTTTTTTTTACGCACTGCAGTTGCTAGTGAAATCAAATTGCTGGAACATTCATTTTCCTTTTACAGACTTTTCTTTAAAGAAATATCAACTATTGGCTACAAACCATCTTGTAGAAATGTTGTTTATGACTTAGTTTCAAAGGTTTAGAATCCTCTAGCCATTTTATACTCAGAACAAAACCTTTTTTTTTTTTTTTTTTTGGGGCGGGGGGCGGGGGGATCAGCAGAGGACTACAGATTAGATGGTAGGACCTGATTTTTTTAGTACCCAGTCTTGTTATGGAAGCCTATTAAATACACTTCTTATTGTATCATTTTACCTGTGATGTCTTCATATGCCTTATTAACAAATAAGTGGGACAGCATTTTAACCTGTTTTGTCTCTGCAGTCAGATTAAATGTAACTGGATTTTTTAAAAAAAAAAAAAAATTGGAGAGCTGGACAGCTAACTATTCCCACTTTCTTTCCTCACATTGTATGTAACAGTGCCACTCAGATGAGCCCCTTGCTAAGTGGTGATTGGCAGGAAAGACTTCTCATTTTAATAAGAAACCCTGGACCGGCAATAGCTTCCCCTTCATGTGTGTGGGGGGGCGGGGGGGGGGAATGCATGCACGTACGTGCAAAGTTTTTTGAAAAAATGAGAGCAAGCTAAAAGCCCTCTATTCATACTACTGGGGGTGGGGACATGGGCTTTAGTTCCTTAAGAGACTACAGGGTGGGTATTTTTGTGTTGTGTTTTTTTAATCTGACTTCATCACTGTGGTAAACAGAAGGCAGTACTTTGTGCCTGGGCTATAAATAGGGTCCTACCAAATTCACTGCCATGGAAAAACGCGTCATGGCCTGTGAAACCTGGTCTCATGTGCTTTATCTTTTATACTATGGAAATTTCATGGGGGAGACCAGTATTTCTCAAACTGGGGTCCTGACCAAAAACTGAGTTGTGGAAGGTCACAAAAGGTTATTTTAGGGGTTTGTGATATTACCACCCTTACTTCTGCACTGCTGCCTTCAGAGCTGGGTAGCCAGAGTGGCAGCTGCTTACTGAAGGCCCATCTCTGCAGGCAGCAGTGCAGAAGTAAGGATGACAATACCATACTGTGGTATCCATACTTCTGAGCTGTTCCTGGCAGCAGCTCTGCCTTCAGAGCCAGGCTCCCAGCCAGCAGCTACCCCTCTCCAGCACAGTATAACGGCATTACTTTGAAGTACTTCTTAACATTAGATGTGCATAACTGCACATGGTGCTGTATTGTCTGTCTGTTCTTAAAGTTTCCTACAAAAAGACTTTACCAACCTAACTCCAAATTCTCAGGTGAGGTATAGGAAGAAATGGAGGCCTGAACATAGTTGCTATTATTGCTTATGGTTGGGGAGAGGACTGGAATGACACGTCAATAATATTATAGTATGTAATCCTTCTGCTCCAGTACTTCCTACCACATCCTTCTTTAGACACACACCCCTGTACTTAAATTTACAACACTTACTTTGCATACTGAGTGACTTTCCTGAGAGTTTACAAGTAAATCCATTATAGTAATTAAACTGCAACCCTTTTATAAATTTGGCATGTCAGCCTTTGCACCAAATGATTTTAGCAGAAGAATCTCTTCAAACTTTCCTTATAAAGAGTATTAATTGAAATCTTGTTTGGCTCTATTTTTGAATAAATTAGGTAGCGACTAACCTGTTTTAGCTAACTGAGGATTAAACATTCCTGACAGGCTCAAGTAAACAGCTCAGATTACTCTTGAGTGGGGTCATTGCTACTTCAAAAATAACTCCAGGGATCGCTAACCTTTTTAAAGCTAATTTGCATGCAACAATTCTGTTGGTAGTAATGTGCCCTATGAGATCTCCTCCTAGTAGATTACATGGCCCAGTTTCACTACTCTTCATAGGTTCCATGATCACAGTTTGGGCGTCAATGCTTCACAGCTCTGTGACACTGTCTTGCCTCCATTGTACACTGAGGGCATATCTACACTACAAAGTTGTCCACTTAAACTAAGTTGACATCCAGCCACTGCATTGATCACTCCATGAGTGCGATCTCACTAGCCATGCATGCATGGATGCACAGAGAAGTGCACTCGAAGTAGCTAGCCCACAGTGCAACTAGCTGTGGGGGTTTTGAGATGGGCTTGCAATGCCTCATGGGACCAAAACATTGTCACAGGGGGGAATGGGAACATGGCTTCAACCACCAATGATGCAGTTTCCTCCCTCCTTTGATATCAATGGCAGGGTGTGGCAGGGGGTTTAGGGCAGGGAGTGCAGGGTGTGGCAGGGAGCTCAGGGTGAGGGGTGCAGCAGGGGGTTGGGGTTTAGGGTAGGGGATTGGGGTGCAGTAGGGGTTGTGGGGGGCAGGGCAGACTCCCTCCCCATCCCCCTCCCTCTCCCTGCTCTGGGAAGCAGTTGGAACCTGAGAGAGGGCGGGCACAGGACTCTGCATTGCCATGAATAGCTAGGGATTCTGATTATGTGCTGGCTTGCACTTGAGTGCAACCTTGCACTAGACCAGGGGTCTCAAACTCAAATGACCACAAGGGCCGCATGAGGACTAGTACATTAGCCCAAGGACCGCATCACTGATCCTTCCCCCGACACCCCCCACACACACACACACTGCCCCCGGTTCCACCCCCACTTCTCCCTTTCCATGAGGCCTTGTCTCTTCCCAACCCATTCCAACCCCTTCCCTGAAGCTCCCATATTTTCACCTTTTTGGAAAGCCTGGCTTAGCCATGCATACAGCATAGTCTGAGAAGCATGGACCTACTCAGCTGTTGACTCTTGTGGGCAGAGAGGGTGTCTCTAACTTCTGTTTGCAAGATGCTGGGAATGGGCATGGTTCACTTGATTACCTGTTCTGTTCATTCCCTCTGAGAACTGGCCACTGTCAGAAGACAGGATACTGGGTTAGATACACCTTTGATCTGACCCAATATGGCTGTTCTTATTACAAACACCTCGTGCCTTACCCTGCAGTATTTCCAGATCTTGCTTTTGTAGCTTGTATCGCTTTGAATAAGCCTGTTATAAGACAAGGCTCTTATGTTTCATCAGGGAGTATCAGATGTGAAACAGCATGAAGGTATTTAAGAAGCCAGCTCAAAAAGTTCCTCCTACACAAGCATTCAGGTCTTGAGCAGTCCAGGCAACAATGCACGTTACAACAAAGCTTCAATTTGTTCTTCATTATGATTTTAAAAACAATACTAGTTGCCTATTTAATTTTAAAAATAGCAAAAAAAATAAAATAAAATCCACCTCCCTCTCCATTTCTTGTAAGGCGTCTCGAAGTTTAAATCTCCTCAGTGTGATAGATATGCTTGCTTTGATCTGCTTAGCTCTTGGAAGTCCAGAGACTCCAGGCTGCTGGTCCCATGCTGCCCAGAGCCCCTAGGGACAGCTCTGTCCACCATTAGGAATTTTTTTTTCCCCCAAGAACCCTCTGTAACATTTCGTGAACTCCCAGAGGTTAACAGACCCCGGTTTAGGAACCACTGAGCTAGAATGGTCAAAACAGACAGGCCAGCCTTCAGCAAAACTAATGCCTAAGGAGGAGTTCCTGTTTGTTAAACTTTAAAATGTATGTGAACTCCTGTACTGATGTAGCCATTTTGTTACTCTTTTCTATCTGTCAGATCTTTTTAAGAAATATTTGTTCCACTTAATGTGGGGCTTTTCAAAGTGTGGGGGCGGGAAAGAAATGTCATTGTAATTGGATCATCTGAAATTTTTCATTAAAATGAAGCAGGAGTGTGAATTTGTTCACTCTAGTGGCATTCCACCACCTTAACAAATGAAGAGCCACTTCAGAAATCCAACAGAGTGGAAAGCCACAAAACTTAACAAATCTAAAATATAAAAATGTATGCACTAAGAAATTAATCTCATATTTACCTCTCCGTACTGCTATTCCTGCACTGTAAAATACGGATAATCCTGAACTCCTTTTTAAAGCCCCTTGAGATTGGCAGATGAAAAGCACCTAGATAAGAGTTAGATACTGCTGGTATTTATTACTTTTTAATCTACAGCCTTATTACTTTAATAGCTTACTGGGTATCAGGAAATGCATAAGTTCTCATAACACTAACCCCCACTTATGTTGCCTAGCAAAGTTAAATTGTTGCTAGTGGCCTGTTTATACCATAATACTACTAGTTTTTAATCTAGAGTTAGGATGAGATTAGTTGGGAAGTTCTTAGATCCTGAGTCCCGGCAGCTGATGTATTTTCATTGATGTTCTGAGGCCACAAAGAAGAGGTTTGGTGATGCTGAAGGAAGACCATAATGATTCAGCCCTCCATGTGAGCATGCCAAGACTCTTCAAGCTGCCTCCTCTATTTTATGGGAAACATCCAAGTTCCTCCTTTTCTAGACTGCCTGTTCATCCTAGAGATCATGCTTCATATTGCAGGATATCTGTTCCTACTCCTACGTTGGCTACTTCCCTTTCCTTTCAGACAGCATGCCTCAGCCTAATACACAAGCACCAACCTCATTTGCAAGCTACAGGCATGATTTAATCAGTGCGAAGGACATGAGTATTTTAACTATATAAGGAGAAAAAAGAATCTAAAAAGATTAGTCTATTACTAAATGAAAATGATAGGCTTTGCAATAATGCAGACAAGGCAGATGTGTTTAAATACTTTTTGTTCTATATCTGGGAGAAAAAGCTAGATGAAGTATTTATCATATGTTGAGGAAACACTTTCCATCCATAATAACTCAGTAGGATGTTGAACAGTAGCTACAAAAGCTAGACAGTATTAAAGCATCAAGTCTGGACAATTTGCATTCCAAGAGTTTTAAAAGATGGAAGATGCGGTTGCTGGGTTGGTAATGTTGGGATTTTTGGCAGAACTTGGAATACTGGAAGAAAGCTAATGTGCCACCGTTTAAAAAGGGTAAATGGGACAACCTAGGTACTGTGAGCCTGGCATCAGTCCTGGGCAAAAGACTAACTTCTCCTTAATTCTGTGTTTAATTGCATAACACCAATTGTAACATCAAGTTAGTTGGACAAGTTCTAGTTTTCATAAACCTATGTTGGTTAGCAGTGTGTTGGGGTTTTTTTGTTTTTTAAGATTACAGGTCTGATGAAGGTAATAGAGGAGGTTTATCTTTAAGGCATTTGACTTGGTGCCACGTGACACTTGTGTGTGGATTTTTTTTTTTTAAATAGAATGGTCTCTGTGTACCATGTGACTTGGTATCAGCCTGTTTTTAAGCCATTTAATAGGTAACTGAATAGGGAACTATCAAGCAGGTGTCTTTTTCCAGTGTGGTCCAGAAGCATAGGGCCAAGGATCGATTCCTATTTGATAAAAATGTTGTTGACCTGGAAGAAAACCTGAAATTGTCACTGCTAATGTTTGCAGCTGACCCAACAACTAGTGGTAGATGAAGAGAACAGATCAGTGGTGCAGAGTGATCTGGATTACTTGGTAAACTAGGCACAAATAAATGTTTAATATGACCAAATCTAAAGTATGTATCTAGAAACTAAAAATGCAGGCCATATTTACAAGATGGAAATCAATAGATGAAAAGGGCATAGGGTCATAGTGGATACTCAGCTGAATATGAACTCCCAGCATGAAGCTGTTGGATATATGATGAGAGGAATCATCAAGCCTTTATTACCCCTATATCTGGTGCTGGTGCCACCACTGCTGGAATACTGTGTCCAGTTCTGTTATCAACAGTTAAAGGATGTTGCTAAATTGGAGAGTGTTCAGAGAAGAGCCACACAAATGATTATAGATTTGGAAAACATGCCTTATAGTGATTTGAGCTCCTTAAGTCTAGCTATCTAGTTTAGCAAAGAAAAGGTTGAGGGGTGACTTAATCACAGTTCATAAATACCTACATAGGGAATAGAAATCGGATAACCAGGCTCTACAGTGTCAAAGGTATAACAAGATCCAGTGGCTGGAACTGAAGTTAGATAAATTCAGGTGGGAAATAAGGTGTGATTTTTTTTTTTATTATTTTTTTTATCAGGTGAGGATAATGAATCATTGGAACAATTTACCAAGGGTTGAGATTGATTATCCATCACTGGAAACCTTAATTTTAATCCAAGACTAGATATTTTTTTTTTTTTCTAAATGATGCTTTAGTTCAAATAATTGAAGGAAGTCCTATGGCCTGTTATACAGGAGGTCAGGCTTGATGAGCTCAGTGTTTTCTTCTGGTCTTGTCTATGAATCCAGAATCTGGAATGCTCAAATCTGCCTTTCTAGGCTACAGAGAATATTGACTGACGGAAAAGGTCATGATAACTTCCCCTCTTCCCGACCCCAGCAGAAGTTCACCTATTCCCTCCACCCAAAGAACTAAACCTGTCAAGAAGAACCAGCCTAGCTGAGAGAAGTGGAGGAAGTTCTTAATAACATGATTGCTGCTGAGGAGTTCTGATTAATTAGCTGTGTTAAGGAGGGAAGACACAGAACTGTAATGCTGCTCTTCCACTTGCATTCTATTGGCCTTGGTTTTCTGTTAATATTTAATAATTAGTTTTGGAAATCAGAGTGGGTGAGGAACTCACAAGCAGACCAGTGAGCTTAAAAGCTTTTTAAGAAAGTTGTTGGGCTAACTATAGCATCAAATTAGATCTCAAGGAATAATTTTGGGTGATCCCATTTTTCCTATGGCTAGAACTTGTATGTTTTGCCAAATGCCTCTTCCTTGCACCTATGTATGCTTGTTTATATTCTCTAGGTATCTGTTACTGTTCTTTTTGTGAGTTCCCTATTTTTAGTTTTAAGTATTGCTTTTTAAAACACAGAATAACAAATCTAATAGAGGAAAGCATTAGCACCTGAATAGTCCTAATAATTGTATTCACAGCATTGATCTGTAGTACTATTTGTGTTTAGCAAATGTATGGTAAACATGTTTTCATTAGCTGGGGTTTACTGAGTTAGAAAAGTCACGTGTTTTGGCATCCCTTACCCTTTAAATTTCAAACAGGACAATAGAGGAAGTTGTTGACTTCAACAATTGTATTTCGTTTCTCCCCTTGTGTTTGCAAATCATAACAATATTGTCCCTGAATGTTCAGAAACACCCAGCAATATCTCCCAAAAGCACAACTCCCTTCTGGCGAAGGAGATTAGGCATGCAGTTCAGCAAAATTGTCACTTCATAACATTACTTTTAGACAAGGGGTTATTTTAAACATTTTATTATTCTTCTACAGAATTTCTACACTGTGTTTTAAGCAATGAACTTTAAGTTAGAACAATTACCAGTTTATGTACTTCATTAAATAGTCTGGAAGTTTAAATACTCAGAATTGTGGAAGGAAGTCCAGATTATCTCCATATTCCCCCCCCCCCCCTTAAATGGAGAAAAGCAATAGATATTCTATGACTTCCTTTTACAAAGGAACACTTGTCAAGCTATCAAATGTCCTTAATGTTATAGATTATCACAAGTAGTTAATCTTTTTAAAATACTCAATTTGAATAGTTTACTTAGTCTTACTTTCATTAACCAAATTAAGTATACTAGCAGTTTCACTCTCTTGCACAGAATAATGCAGCAATCTTTGAACTGTAAACACTCTAGGCAAACACTTAATTCAATTGGAAAAACAACTTATTTTTAGGTTTTTTAAATAATGAAATCTAAATTTTTAGACTATGCTAAAGTCTAGCCTCTTTAGAAGCCAACTATACAAAGCATCAATGGAGAACGTGTCCTGGATTTACAAGGAAAGGACAGTTCCTCTGCAGATCCAGCGACAGTCTGATAAGTCCAGTTATTTTTTTTTATAAAGTTGGGATCTCCTTAACTCCAGAGGATGAATAATAGTCCTAACCATGGGGATGAGTGTTAGTATTCTCTGACATTGTTGGTAGAATGATCCATTTGCTGCATTCTATCATTGTTTTTTTGCTTACAGAGAATAAATGTTTTAAATGTTTAATATTAGAATTTTCCAGAGGAAAACAGTGGCAACTGTTTATACTCACCTGAATCTACCAATCTGGGATTGATGTGTTGCACTCTGATCTCTCTTAATGAGAGCATCACAGATGCAGAAGTGTAATATTTGGCTACCTCTCTTAGAAAGCATAATACATGCTGTGAAGCATGAGGGTTCATAGGCAATTGCCTGATATATTAGTGTGTGATTGAGTATTTTACACTTCTCTAGCATCTAGTACTAACCACTGGAGAAAATCCACTGGATTGGACCTTGAGTCTGATCCAATATAACTATTCTTCCTTGCCACTTCCCTCAACTTCCAGTTATTTTTTCCTACTGCTTATAGCACAGATGGCCAACTGAAGGAGCCAGAATTTGGCAGTGTACATTGCCAAAGATCCACAGTAATGTCAGCAGCCCCCTCTCCCGATCTCTGTGCCTCCTGCCCACTGGCAGCTCTGCCAATCAGTGCCTCCCCCTCTCCCCACACGTCCCAATCAGGCTCAGGGGAGGATCAAGTGCATGCAGGCTCAGGGGTAGGGGTGGGAAGGAATGGAGTGGGGGCAGGGCCTGTGGCAGTCAGGGGTTGATCAGTGAGCACCCCCTCGCACATTGGAAAGTTGGCACCTATAGCTCCAGCCCTGGAGTTGGTGCCTATACAAGGAGCTGCATGTGGATCCAGGTTGGCCCTTCCGGCTTAGACATTCACCATCTTCATAATCAATCATTAGATAGCATCACCCCCAACACAAAAGATGATGTGGTAAATGGTTGACCAGAAAGCTGTGAAAGATAGATAAAAACTGTTCACAAAAAATGGTTCCTTTTTTTTTAGTCTAGCCAAAACTTTGGCACTAAATTATAAAATTCTCTCTCTTCTAGAGCAGGGGACTTCAGACTTTTTCCTCGGCAGCCCCTTCTCGCTAAGGAAGTCGTGCAGCCTCCCCGGGGGTTTGTCTGCCGAAATGCTGCTGCAGAAAGTGAAAGCTTCCACTTTCCGCGGCAGCATTTCAGCGGTACTAAAATAGCCCTCCCGGGAGTTCGGCGGGATTGGCGGCAGTGCCAGGGTGTCTTGCACCCCCAGGGGTGGTCTCGTGCACCCCTGGGGGTGCACATACCCCAGTTTGGCGACCACTGTTCTAGCGGTTTCTTGTTTCTCAGGATATTTGTGAAAAAACTTAGCGCAGATGAACTTGCACTAGAATATATGTTATAAAATAATGCTCACTTAATATTCCTGTTGAAATATTAACTAAACGTATAGTTGTTACTGTCTTTATTTAGCTAAAGGTCAGGGTAAAATACTAGCATGCATAAAAATCAGAGTTGGAGAAGAGCTATTATATAAGCAGTCCATTCTCCCCAGTACACACGTTACCACTTTAGAATTGTTTGTATCTAAAGAATCTGATGGATTTTTACCCAACCTTTACAGTGCTCCTTAAGATTATAAGATTATCTAGGTAGACAGCAGATAAATATAGTAGAATTTTTCACACTACTTTTTATTGCCATATTGCACAAGCTGAGATACCATAGTGCTGGGTATGGTACAGAAACAGTGATAGAAAGCTTGATAAACTCAGATGGCAGGGTAGAGGAATATTTGGCCCAGGAAAATGACACTGTTTTACGAAGTTAGCATAATGTGCTAGCTCTGTTCTCCTTTACATTTAAGATGCCATGTGCTTGTCATAACATTCTAGTTTTACACAGGGACCTTCCTTGCCATCTATTTCCTATACTTCTCTGCTTACATTGCTTGAGGAAGGGGAGCCAGCTGTTTTAATACCTAAACTACTTGAATGCCAGGTAAAATGTAAACCAAACTCATCGCTTCTAAAAGTATAACTGAGATGTAATATTACTGAACAGAACTGAAACAAAATAATTCTAACATTGAAATTTGGCCTACTTATTGGTATATTTAAATAGACTGCTTTGTTAAACAGAAGCTGCATAAAATGTAAAACTTTTAATATCTCCAAGTGATCAAGATCTAGCCACAAACAGAGCACATGATAGTAGTTAAGGTTTGTTACCAAATGACGTTAAATTGCTCCTGTAACTTAATAGTTTAGAACTGAGGTCTCCAAACTACGTCCTGGGGGCCGGATCCGCCCGTGGCTTCAATTTGTCTGCCCCTCCAGCCAAGCAGGCATGTGGAGAAGCTGCTGCTGCCTCCCGTCCCTTCCCCGCCCCCCCCCCCCAAGCTGCTGTCGGCAGCCCCATGCGCGGAGAGGTGAGTGCCCCCATGGCAGTGGCTGGAGGAGCAAAGGGGGGAATTTTGCATATATTCAATTTTTTCAGTTGCTTCGGCCTGCGAAGCCCCTTCAAAAGTCTAATATGGCCCTCATCTCAAAGTTTGGAGACCCCTGGTTTAGAAGAAAAAGTCACTTTGTAGGTTTATAGTAGCTGTTAAAACACTGGGATGTTAGTCTCACCAAAATATTCAGATTCTTTGCAATCTGGATGACTATGATAACCTTTGCTATGGAAAAATATTTCCTATGAAGCTGCATTGCTGCCTTCTGTCTGGTTGTTACAACATATGCTGAGTAAGACAGTACAAATAGCTCTGTAGTTTGAGTGTCTTAAAAGCAATGGCAGACAGTATGCTGGAGCAGCAGGATCAAAGACTGGTAAAAGAAAGGAAAAAGATGCCAGTCTCACAGGGTGAAACTCACCCTAGTGCAGAGGGCAGACACAGGGCTCTGCATCTTATAAACTCAGTGTTAAGAGTTCAAGTGATGCATAAAACCTTCTGTGGGGCTCTTTGTGCTGGGGTGAAAATTCAGTTGCAGGGTGAGTGTGGTGGAGTGTGTGGTGTGTGTTTTTGTTTGTTTAACCACCTCATTCAACATATTGCAATTATGATCTTGAATTTTGAGATTAACTCTTCAATATGATAGTTCACTCTCCATGGTTTTCCTTAAATCAGACCCTTGTCAGAATTATGCTTTTGAGAGAGGCCTGTCCAGATGAGAAACCTACAGGAATAGATGATAAACAGGAAGGGAATGTGCCTTGGTTATGGGTCAAGAGACTGCTCAGACCTTTCTCGAGAGAACCTAGCATGTGGGTGACTTACAAAAAGGCTTTGAGCTCATAAGCGTCTCTCTCACCAGTGGAAGTTGGCCCAACAAAAGACATTACCTCATCCATGTTTGTTTCTCTCAGAATCAAATACAGTTTGTGCTCTGGTTAGATTTTCATACATGTCTATCTCTGAAACAAACACAGAAATTAATATGTGAAATCTGACTCCTTAGTAATTTAACAGCTGCTCTTTTTGCAAAATGCTTATCCTCCTTTTCACTAAGTGCAGAGTTATGTCTACTTGGGGTTTCCTGTGGCTCAGTGGTGCTTCTCTCTGCACTGCTGTATGGGAGATATGAGATGTCCTTGTCTCTCTTCCTGGGCAGAACATAATCTAGGAATATTGTGCAGGCCAGAGAGCAGGGAGAAGAGGTAAGCATTAGGGACATATTCAAAGTTCAATATTGAAGTATTGAACTTCAAAAGTTTCTTCGCAGCTGAGTGATTTTTTTTTTTTTTTTTACATTTC
Organism: Dermatemys mawii; assembly: GCA_007922305.1. Lineage (NCBI taxonomy): Eukaryota > Metazoa > Chordata > Testudines > Dermatemydidae > Dermatemys > Dermatemys mawii. Next base: position 4,923,234 of record ML677507.1, read on the forward strand.
TGCTTAAAGATTCTTTCCTGTAAGAAAAACTTTCTCTTATCAGAATGCTCCATGCTTTTTTAAACCTGAACATCACTTGGATATTCAGGTTTTTAAGTAAACTATGGAAGTCAACCTCTATGAACCTGTACAATAGATCATGTATTCAAAGTATTATGGAGATTTGGGGAGGAAATTGTGGTATAATGGATATTACTGTGTGCTAAGTGTAAATGACAATTGTGGATCTCAAGTATTTAAAGCATAGTACTTTCTTCAGTTGAGACCTCAGCGGGCCATTGTAGGTGTTTCCAGAAGTGATATTTGGTGAGTGAGTATGGGGTGGTCTCACCTGTCAGCATTGAACCTGTGTCCTGGAGAGTGGGGGTTGAGTAATGCTGTGACCTCTCTTAAATGGAACCTAAAGCTGAGTGCACAAAAGAACTTGTATAAGACTCAGTAATTCATAGTACTCTGGCCAAAGTCTAAATATAGTAATTAATCTTTGCTTAGATGACTTGCAGAAGAAAGATCTAACTTCACCTTCACCTCGTGCCCTAGGCTGTAGAGTAGTGGTTCAGTGCATTAAACAGCAGCTGCATTTTAATGGTGTGAGGTGAAGTTAATTAACTGTTTTTAAAGTGCTTTGGGATAAAAGGCCCTATATTGGGTAGGGATGCTGAGAGTGAAGGAAATGTTTGTTTAGTGTATATGCAAAGTATACATGCAAAAGGGTGATGGCAGCTTGAAATCTATTGCTTTGATTATCTAATGGTTTGCACTTTACTGCTTTGTTGCAGATTAATCAGCCACTCGATGGGGATTAACAGTGGAGCACCTTTTTGTGTCGCCTTTCCACCTCTGTGTAGCAAGAATAACAACTTCAGCACCCTGTCAATAATAATTATGAAACTGGTATTAACTGAATGGCAATTATGGATTTTTAACTCTAATTCACAGTAAACTAGCAAGCCATATGTTGAAATGTCTATTAAGTAGCTTCCTGTTCTTTGTTTCATACCTACCTGAGAAGTTGTGAAATACCTATCTGTACAAGAGGAATATAAGCATTACTTGCATCAGAAACTCAACAGAAGCTGAAAGAGAAGACATCTTAGAGATAGTATTATTTATAGAGCTATAATAAATATATATTTTTATGGTAATGAAAATGGCTCCCCAGAATGCTGACTCGGAATCTATGCAAGCTCAAGAGCTACCTGTGACAGATCTTCAGAAACCAGCAAACAAAGAGAATGAGAGTAAGGAGGAGACTATTAGCGAAGCATCCATAAATCGGATACCAGTACGCCTGTGGGTTATGCATGGTGCAGTGATGTTTGGCAGGGAATTCTGTTATGCTATGGAGACAGCATTGGTAACCCCGGTATTGTTGCAAATTGGTAAGTACATTTTTTTCATAAAGCTATTGCTTGTTAATGTGTTTTGGCTAATGCCAAGGGAAGAAGTAGCTTTGTTACAGCTAGAGCAGTGGGCTGCAAATTGGAACATCTGAGTTCTATTCTTGGCTCTGCTACTGACTAATTGTGACCTTTTACAAAATGTTAAACACCTTAAACTTGCATATACCATCTGTATAATAGTTTTGCTTGTTATTTCATAGGGTTACCGCTTATAGGGGATTTGAGGAAAAAATACCAAGTATTTTTTGCTAATATTCTAAGTTATTCAAATATTGAGTCTAGTGGACTTCAGGTATAAATTTGTTTTTAGTAGTCTTGACACACAAACTGGGAAATTTAATCGGGTTACTTTGCCCAAGAAAATGCTGAGAATATTGTATTGTTTGACAATAACTCTTGATCTATACAAAGTTGTATGTACTATTTTGAGCTTCTAGTGAACCTTTTATCTTGTGTGTAATTCAGTAAAGCTCTTGCTTGGTATCTCTTTATATATGTTTAAAGACACAAAGAGGTATTGTATTGTGCCAAGATCTTGCTCATATTGTGCAACAGGCATATGAGGACAAGAAGAGAGCGTACTTATACTCAATTCAGCCTCTCACGTGCTTTGTGTATCATTCTGAATCTTAAACTATATGTCAACTTTTTATGCCTAAATCTGAAAAATCTCAAAGATAGAATTGATCCAGTCAACACGAAGCTGTGTAGCTCTGAAGTAATATGTCAGGGCTAATGTTAACTAAACATGTTACAGTTTTTGTTTGCTCAAAATAAAGTTGCTGATCTAAACCATTGGCATGGTTTTAAAACTAGATTTCAATTTAGCTGCCAACAACTCTGTCCCTGAATTAGGTCAGGGTTATTGGTACAGGATGTCCATAAGATTACCTGTTACCAACCAAGAGGGCTAACAAGAAGTCCATTAATGGACATAACTTTTGGCATCCTTGCTGCAGTGCATTGTGTAATAAAAAATAAAATGAGTGTAGACAGTTCTGCTTCTTGCGTATTAAGGAAGTGCTTAATGGCCAACAATTAACAATTTTACTAGCCTACCCAGAAAAGGAGGAAGCATGGAATGGAGAGGATGGAATCTGATTTTTTTGAGTTTGGCCTCAAGTCTGAGTATTCCACAGGTTTCTGCTCTGCATCTGACAATGTGAGAGAAATCTGAGTACACAATGCTCAGCAGTGACACAAGATTGTGGAATACCTTCCCGGATTGTCATGCTCTTAATATGCTGCATGTACACAATGCTGATTGAAAGAGCAGAGCTGCCCTGTGCACACTCTTGATATGGCTTCTGTATAGTATACCAAACAGCAAGTGTCAATTGCCTGTAAGCTACACCCTGCTCCTCCCCCACCAATGTAGAAAGACAATGGTTCTCCTTCAGCAAGAACTGTTTACTGTTCAGCATGTGCACATACCTTAGTAGTTCAACTGAATCTTTTAATCATAACTTTATGTATTTCAACATTTTAAGAACACATGAAAAAACAGTGTTACTGACTCTTATCTTCTATTACTGTAGAACCATTCAGCACGGTCAGATCACCAGATAGATTACCTGTTGGGGCAAGCCTGGAAAAAAAAAATGGTTTGAAGTTGTGAGGGAGGGGGAATTCCAATCTAGTTTTTTCCAGTCATGCATGAATTTTAATGTGCCAGTATTTCAAGAGGGTATATGGTAGGATCCACAAAATTATAGCCTCATTAACCTGACGTTGGTTTGTGGAATCTTCAGGTTTCCAAACCACACAGAAAGGTCAAAGTAGGACTTCATCAAATTTAGCAGTGTCAGGTAATGAAGCAATAATGTGTTGAGCTGTATTTTAAAGCATAGATATTGCATATAAATAGAGATATTCATATAGAACACATTGAATATTTAATATTTATATGTAAATATAATCTATTAAAAATGTGCATATAAATCAATAATTCAAGTGATACTGAAACGTTTATTCAAAATCACTTAATACCTGACCTTCACCTTTGGTTAGAAAGTCTGGAGAGTCATGTCCTTTAATGAGACCAGCCATTTAAGCACTGCCCGCTGCAACTCACAGAGGGCAGACACACCCATCAATATCTGCTGCAGGTGCCACCCCCCTCAGTTCCCATTGTCTTGGGGAAAGGTACAGAGATACCATCACTAGTCACTGGGCAGAGTCAGTGTCACTTTTCCCCCACAACGAATATAAACAAGTCAAAATACCAAATACAGCTACCTGATGTATCTCTTGCTGCAGTCCTGTAGGTTTCAACTGCTCAGTCACTGAGGCCAAACATCAGCCAAGTAACAGAACCGAAGCACTGCCAGGTGTCTGGCAAACACAACAAACTCTGGCAGGTGAATTGTATCAAGTTGTATGATTGTATTTCAAATTTCTTAAAAATAAAAAGTGCAATATAAATGTTTACACAATCTTCAGTGACCTTATTGGCCTGCTGGGAGGATTTGAGGACTGGCCCTAAGGCAAATAGTTTGAGACCCCTGCTTTAGGCTTTCCTGACTCTTGACATTACAGCGAGGTGGGTGACTAGGAAGTAGAGAATAGCTTTATTCAAAAAGGCAAAGGGTGTACCAGAATGCTCTGAAGTTATTCACCAAGATGGTCTCCCTCCACACACCCCACCAAGTGCTGCAGGAGTGGAAGGCAGTTGCAAGCTGTGCAGTTTGGATAACAGTTGAACTACCAATGTAGCAAATGGCTGTATTGCATGCATGAGAATACTAGACTGCACTAAACTAGCGTTGAATTTAGTACACTTCAAAAGACTACAGAAGTTGTAGTAAATGCAGAGTTGGTGGATTTCCATGAATTGTGTGTGTACACAAGTATTTTGAAAATATACTAACAAGTTGGTCCAGACAAAATGCCCGATCTAGACCAACACTAAGGTTCTCTACCATTGTTTACAAATGATGTAGTGCCATTATTAATGCTCTTCCAAAATTTAACCCTGTCGAGTAAAAGTTTTCCTTCAGTCAAAACAGTTCCTACAGTGTGTCTGTTCACCACACCATTGAAATTATTTGAAAAGCACAAAACCGAGTTAAGTTTTGATGCTGCTTTGCTAAATTTCTAGGTTTTGTTTTTTTAAAAAAACAAAAAAACAACCCCAAATTTAGTAAAGTAATTGGTTCATAATACTGGGAAAAAATGATAAATCATTAGACTTAGTGTGCATGACCTTTGTTACCAATACTTTTTTCACATCCTTAGAAAATGGGGAAATACATGCATAATGTGGCCAACAGACACGTTTGTTAATTCATGTAAATCTAATTATTTTCTTGTATGCCCATGAAATCAGGAAGATTCTTAAGTCATTACAAGATAGATTTCTTGCATTGGAACTGTTAATGTATTGTATTTTTTAATTTTCAATGTGTTAAACTTTTTTCACTTGAGTAATGGTGTTTCAGCAGTGTCTAAAATTTGAAGTTTATAACTTTCATGACTGTAGCATAGTTTTTATAGTTAATAGGGCAAATGACTCACTAAAGCCTTTGAAATACAATAAAGGCCTTTCCCCATGCCATTGAGTATTCTATGAATAGTTAACAAGCACAAAACTGATTGTCAGCAACAGAAATGTTCCACTCTCCATGTTTCTAAAGCAACATAAATTATTAAATGTATTGCTCGTCTTTTTAGAAAAGACAAATAAGTGAACTCTTATGGTTCAAGTGACCATTTTTAGCACTATCCCATCTACCTTTTATCTGTGACTTAGAAATGTAAGAACATTTCCCTATAAAAGAGAGACAAACTCTAATCCTTCTCTAATTTGATGAATAAGGGGTACCCATTTCAGGTGACACTGCCTAATTGACTTTTCATATATTTCAAGTTTTGAAATTCATGTTTATACAGCAGTACCTCTTTTTTTATGTATCTTTTCATATTGAAGTGGATGTCTGATGGCATTACATTGTAATGTGGGAATAAATGGCCACTTATTCACCATTTGCACATTAAATATTCACATTATTTCAGACTTCCTTCTGAATATAACTTTTTTTTTCAGGCAGTGACACTAAGCAATAGTATTTCAAGAAACAAATACTTTGATTCTAATTAATAAGCTCTAATAAAGAGCTGGAACCAACTTGAGCAGAATGCAATAGGTTATTTTTGTCTGAATTTTCTCATCATATACTGGAAAACCAAGGAAGCACTTCACTTATTTCACTGATTTACATGTAGAGTAGCCTTTTTGTCCTCTGTCCTGCCTTTGTCAACTTAGGCATAGTGAGAGAGTGCTAATAGCATGCTGGGTGCTTCCCAAACCTAAGGATCTGTGATGCCCGCTCAAAGGATCTTGTAGCTCATGTGCAGGCAAAACTGTTCAAATGAAAATGATACATTGGGCAATATTACAAGCTTGTGGTTGGAGAAGTCGTATGACCTTATCATGCATGACAAATGCACGATAAGGTCATACCTGTCCCAAATCCAATTTTGAAACAATCAAAGTGATAATGACAAATTAGTAAGGAAGGATGAAGGGGAAACCAAAAGCCATTTGAAGTTCTTGGGCCTGAGCCAAAGCCCATTGAAATCAATGGGCATATTTCTATTGTCAATTCTTCATGCAAAACAGATTTGGGAACTAGGAGAAAAAAACACTTCTATTTTAAGCTTGAGGGAAAAATTTAAGTCTTTCCATTCTGGACTCCCCACTTCATAGCGGAAGAACTAGAGAGAAGGAAACCCAAGAGCTTATAACTAAATAAAACCTCTGAAATAGATTTAGGCATATAGCCATCAATTTAATCTATAGCTCAAAAGATGTGATGTTTTATTCCATTCATACATATCTCAGTGGTGAACATAAAATATTGTAAACAGTGCGCCTGAGGCAAATGTTAATATCTTGAAACATCCCCGCCCATCAGTTTTTATTAAATAATTGACTAATTTATGCCCCTGGAGGTGTCTTCAAAATTAATAAATGTTGCTGCGCATACTGCCAAGGATAAAATTAGTTGTGTTCTTGCTGTGAATCTAATTTTTATAGTTTAAATTACTTATTGCAACATTAAAATCAATAGCTGGGACATGATCTGCGATTTGCCTTACTTTCTTAGAGACGGGTCTGTAACATTATAAGCATCAGATTAACTCTCCAAAAACACCTTTTCGTCTGAGGATCCTAAAGTGGTATGCAAACAGAAATCCCATAGAATTCTGATCTTATGAGTGCCTGTAGGCAACAGAGCACATACTTTACCTTCATACAAAGCAAAATATCAGTGCCACTCTGTTTGGAAGCCTTTAGGTTGACAGCTGTGGAATAACCACATCACTTACAGGATGGGCATTCATGGGCATAAAATGCTGCTTTTTCATGAATAACTTTGAGCCTGGGCTTCAGAGACACCAGCGATAAGTGGCCAGACTTTCAGCTCAAGGTAATATGAGGACTTGAGCTAGCTTCATGTTCTGGAAGCCTGTACAACTTGAATTCATCTTTTAAAATTTTTTAAAATGAAGGCTGAATTTCAAGCAGTGCAGGGGTGTAGGCATATTTTTCACTATGATTAATGAAACTTCTCTGAATCTCTAGACTGTCCTGAAAATCTCAATCAGGAAACAAGTCAATTATTTCCCTTGTTCTAATTTTTTCCATATAGTTGAACACGAGAATTCATTCTGCTCTCTAACAATTGAAGAATCTAGCTGGAGAACTAAATCTAGGATCTATATATGAGACAATCTTTTACTTATACACAACATCTTAAGAGCAAACTACTAAAGCGTGTCTATTCTATGCACACTTCTATGGTAAATGCAATTAGTTAGCAGTTAAACTGACTTAAGAAAAATTATTGCCCAATCACTGTTTGTTCATCTTTTGTGGATGAAGAGGAAGACTTTCAAGCAAGTTTCATTTTGTTAGTAGTGATTTCTGGTCTTCTGTCAGTGGCAGTATGAAGCCATATGTTCAGGCTTTATAATTCCTTACTAGAGTCTCTTTTCCTTCATCTCATACATAGCCCCTTTAGCCATTTTGGGAACTTTAGAACTGTAGCTCCCATAGCCAACAGCTCAGAGGCTGAGAAATGGAAAATGCCTACCTAGTCTGTATTTGAAACACAAACCAGCAGTGGGGGCTGGGTCAGAGAGAGGTGTAGAGTCAGAAGTAGACCTAGACATGCTAAGGACACTCACTACAGGCCTGGACAGCCTGCCCAGCTTTGGTTGGATGTATTCCTGCAGGTTTCATCATGTGATGTCTTTAATTTCTGGAGACTCCAGGACAGTTCTGCTGGGCTGGCAACCCTAATGGCCCATGCCCAAATATGCATTGGTCTTGAACAGATATGGTGTGTTTGTGGAAGAGTTTTGGCTACTGGGTATGAGCTTGGAGTAGGAGAAAGAGGAACAGCTTTTGGGTTAATCTCTGAAGGGTAGAGGAGGGAGAACTTGGGTTTGTCTCTGGTCACATGGCTGAGCCAAAGTGCCTAGCTCAGAGGGGATTAGGGACATTGGAACCACTGAGCAAGGAGAGAAGCCAGTTGCTGGTTCATGCAATTGTTAGCCACGAGCAGTGTCCAGCACAGAAAAACAGACACCCTCCCTCTCCCCCCAACTCTATCCAGAGGAATAGTATCAACTTCTAGTCTTGCCTGTTAGGACTCCCTTGCTTCAGAAACTAAGGAAAGGGAAATGTTTGGTGCAATCCTGGGACCTGGTCCACCCAGACATATCTGCCCGTGTCACAGTGCAATGCCACAATATTGTGCACACCTCTCACATGAAAGCTGCAGATGACCTCTTGGGTTGCACCTATTTGCTCTGTGTGGCATGAGATTTTGTGTACTGCTTAGTTACTAGAAGGTGGAAAAAATACAAAAATCTGTTTTTGGGGTTTTTTGTATGAATACATTATACCTCTGTTTACCTGTATGAAATCTTCTGCTCCACTGCTTGGAGTTAAAACAAAGAGGCTGGTAGGGAGAAGCAAACAGGAAAGAAAACACTAACAAAGATCTCCAGGAACAATACCAAGGGTCTTTAAGAGAACAATAAGTGAGCTATTAATTGAAACAGGCCTACCTGCCTGTCTCCAGTCAGTTTAACAGGCTTATTTTTCCAAGGTCAGAGCTGAATGTCAAAAGAACACTAAATCTTTAACCCCTGCCAGAGGGGATGGGGTGAGAGGGCAGCAGATGGTTTGATGGGTGGGACAGAGAACTGCAGGAGGGTGGTCTGCTGCAGCCCAGAGATGGAGGTAGCAAGGCTAAGTGGAGTTTACCAAAATTTGCAAGGAAGAGGGTAGTTTAGGTGAGACCAGGTGCATATAAACTTCTATTGCATAATCCTTTTTTTCTGCTTCCCAAGTACCTTCCATGTTTTTGAAGAAACTGATTTGGGGTCACTTTAATGAAAAGGTCTCAGGTTCCCAGGGTTCTATTTTCTTGCAGGTGCCTAATATAGTGCGGAAAATTGGACTGCAACACAGTGATTCAGTTTCTGATACCGGCAGCATGGCTGCTGCCAAAACCCCAGATTCTCTCCCCCTCCCCCGTATTCGTTTGTTTTAATGTTTAATAGCTCACTTAGGGCTGGACTACACTAGGGGGAGGGATCGACCAAAGATATGCAACTTCAGCTACGTGAAGAACGTAGCTGAAGTCGGCATATCTTCAGCCAACTTACCTGCTGTCCTCATGGTGGCGGCGGGCAGGAGCGCACTCGCCCGTTGACTCCAGCTTGCACCTCTTGGCAAGCTGGAGTTCTGGAGTCAACGGGGGCACCGTTGACTATCAATTTATCGCGTCTTAACAAATGTGATAAATCGACTGCCAAAAGATCAATTGCTACCCGCCAGATCGGCGGGTAGTGAAGACATACCCTTAGAAGAATTGTCAAGGTTGCTTTCACCTGCATATCCTTTTACCCTGTTCTCTTCTGTGTCCCTTAACTGGCTCCAGTGTGTTTATTTGAACCTTTTCTGAGCCAGTTAAATATAATATAATTATATAAAATTGTACTTGCACTTACTAATTAGAAGTGCAAAAAACAGTTCCCCCATTTTTGTTACTTTAGCGTTCTAATGCTGTTTATGACACAGCGCTAAAGATTTAAGATGAGCAGCACAAAATGCCTTTGCTATGCAGAAATCATTTCATTTATGATGGGCAAAAGTTAGTTGCACTAGATAGATTGTGGAGTTTGCTCTGTTTCATTTCCTCATTTGGAAAGTCATGCATAGCAGTTCCTCATTTGGAAAGTCATGCATAGCCAGACATTTTTTGGCAAGGAATAGTAATGACCTGCTCCATCTTACATAGGTCTTGTGGTAGGGTGACCAGATGTCCCAATTTTATAGGGACAGTCCCAATTTTGGGGTCTTTTTCTTATATAGGCTTCTATTACTACCACCACCCCCCATCCCCTGTCCTGATTTTTCCCACCTCCTGTCTGGTCACCTTATCTCATGGTGAGACTAAAATATAATTACAATTATATTGCACTCTGCAGATTAGACAATTTTAAGAATACTCCATTTAAATTGACTCAGAGTCTCAGAGACAGATTTTCTTTTGTTTTGCATTGAACTTTGGTACATAACTAAATGGTCTACTGGACCTAGTACAATTCTGTTTTCTTGATTACTGTAGTGCTTACTCCATCCAGTAGCTGAACAGTTAAGATTTCTTTGGTCACTAAAGTTCAGTTGCAGAGTCAGTTTATTCTCCCAAGCATTCGTTCCCTTTTTTTTTGTTTGTTTGTTTATCAGAATAAGCACACTTCGTTTTACTAAGTTTGAACAAAGTTTTCTACGATTTTGTTGCCATGAAGCAGAGAATAGATGACTTAATGCTGAGGCCTTCCCGGCATGAAGTGTATGCATTGTCTGCTTGATTTATACAGCATTTCAAATATTGAACAGACAGTAATATTACTGTCAATCTGAAATTAGAGAGATTATGTGCCCTGCTACTGTTCAGTATAAAACATCAATGCAAAAAAAATTTGTTCAATGACACACGGTGTACAATATACACACCTTTTAACAGCCCCAATTTGGCTGGGACTATTCTGAGTTTTAGTATATTTTTAGAACTGCAGTACTTTTTAATGCACTTCTAAGTTTAGGAAATTAGCTGCCCTCTTTATTTCCTTACTTAGGTGAGCAGGTTTAGTGACTAAGATGGAGCTTGTACAATAAGGATTACTCTTTTAAGGGTTGCAGAATTAGGGCATTTTGCCACATTTGTGCCTTATGCCAAATTGTAGATCTTAATTAGTGGCAGAATGTGGCCAAAAAGGTGACTTTGAAGATGGATGTTCTCTTAGTGAAGAAATATACAAGTTAACTAACCAAAAATATTGCTTAACTTTCTCAACTGACAACCAAAAACGGGTTACTAGGAAAAATGTCGGTTTTCCCATTAAATATTACTAATTCTGAAATGTTTGTTTTAGAATCTTAGCTCAAAATATATATAGTTGAAGTTCCTTACAATCTAGATATTAAATTTAGTGATTTTTATTATAAAAACATTTCAACTATTTAAACTAATCTTTGGAAAGACCATACTTGGAATAGATTTCAGTTAGCTTAGTGTTGCTTTCACATAGCCTGTCACATCCGCCTCCAAATCTTCCAGAAAACTGTCTCGCAAGATATTCATTTTTTGGTTTGACTCTGCCTCTTTAATCGACCTCCTTACTTTGCTTTAACATGGTTTCTACCTCCCCAGGGCAGGAAGGCAGTTGAGGGACTGAATATGCTTGGTAGCTTTAGAGAGGGAGAACTGTTTGCAAAAGACAGAGACAACAAAAGCTATTTATCTGTTGAATTCAAATGCTACACAAGATGGCCCTTTTACCATCATTAGTGCATATAGCACTCTGTTTATATGACACTTCAATTAACAGCCAGTGTACTGTAGCGCTTTCCAGAAGCGATTGTCTAAGTATTAAACCATGCATCCAAACTAAAACTCGCAGTTCATTTGTCTAAGATGCTGGAAAAAGTAATAGGATTTGTGCACCTCTTGATGTAGCATTACGGGATGCTAACTTCAATAAAGGCAATGGCATAGAAAGATGTACTTTTTTTAGGAGCTTAGTATACAATATTTTAAATTTCCTTTTTTAAATTCACATTGAATAGTGAGCAAAAAAGATGGCTACATCTGGAATGTCTAAATCAGTCCCCTCCACCCAAAATAACAAAATTAGGAATGAGTTTTTTGTTGGTGGTCTTTAGTCAGTAGAGCATGCTGATTTGTCATTGGCCCAATCATTTTCTGTCCCAATTGTGCTATGTGTTTATCTGTATTATAAACAATCCAATAGTCCTAAAACCTTTAGAAAGGACAGGAAGTGGTTGCTGCAGCATAATGGCAATTCACAATAAGATCCTGAAGGTATATTAGGATAGGTAGCAATGGCTGTTTGATAGGTTGAGGGTTTGAATCCATGCAGAGTTAACTCTGTCTTTAATCCTTTTAAGGTCACTCTTTTTGCATCAAGCTAGGATTCTAGTCTAAGATCTCTGGAATGCATTAAAAATGATGCCCTTGAAGCACAAGGAGGAAGAGACAGGGACTGTGTGGGGAGCAGACTAAACCCCAGTTCTCAGAAGTAGGGGTGCCTAGGAGAAGCAGGGCTTATCTAAGCTTTAGGTAAAGATGTATGTGTGGACTGCTGTAGGAAAAGAAAAAGGTGGTGGTGGTTTTGCTTTGTTTCTACTATAGAAAGCATAGTGTACTTTGTTTTAAAAGGCTGGTGTGGTTCACTCTGTTCACCTACTGGTCAGTTCCAAAAGAGATTTTCAGGCTGTTGAACCCAGTTGAGCCTCCTGAACAACACAGCTAGTACGTAGTCTCAGCGGCTTCTTGATTTGAGTGGGAGAATTGCAGGATCCCACTCCAGGACAGAAGCAGATGACGGGCCTGACACGTTAAAGAGTTTACTTGGCAAAACCGGAAACTAGGTCAAAGGTGCAGCTAACCCTGAACTGTGACACTGAAGTTCCCCCATTAATTTTTCTGCTTCCGTATCAAACATCTTCATCTGCAGATGAAAATGTTTTCTAGCTGCCAGACTTTCAGGTTTGTTCTGGGCTGAGTCTCCAGCTAGGTTCTTCCTTCTCCTGTGTCTTCACAAATAACAAATATACTAAACTAGGCCCTTAGCTATGCCTGTGAAACTCATAATGGCTTTAATACCTGTGCAGTGCCATGGCCTTCAGTGAGACTGCATAAGCATGACCAGTTTGAATTTAGTAAACAATTCTGGTGATACCTCTGAAGGGGAAAAAAACATCTTACTCCCTCTTAGCTATTTTGGCTTTAAAATAAACACTCTAAATACACAGAGGGAAAAGATACTCTGTAAAAAGGTCAGAGAAACAAGTTGGGTGAGGTAATATCTTTTATTGGACCAACTGCTGTTGGTTATGAAAGAGAAGCTTTTGAGTTTATACAGAACTGAAAAGATTACCTCACTCACCTTGTCTCTCTCTAACATCCTGGGACCCACATGGCAACAATAACACTGCTTTCAGTAAGAAAGTGGCATTTTACAGTTGTTCAACAAGGATTCTAAATATGATTTCCAACTCCAAAGAAGTGTGGGTGCGTTATTTGTATATCAATCCTTCAAAGACTGGCTGCTGATGTGATCTGACATTTCTGTATCCATACAACCCAAGGCTGAAAATAAAAACTGGTCTTTGTTTCCTTGTAAATATCAAGTGACAAAGGGAATACATAACGTGCCTGCTAAACTCTTTCCTTAAGCTCCATGCAGGCCAGGTCTGTGCTACAAAATACTAAACTTCCTTGAGGGGTGTGGATTTTTCACACCCCTGAATGACATTATTATACTGACCTAACCCCTTGGTGTAGGTAGTGCTATGTCGATGGGAAAGCTTCTCCCATTAACACAGCTACCATGTAACTCTGCTTCCTGGAGAAGCTCTCCTGTCCGCGTAGTAGCATCTTCAATAAAGCAGTGCACCAGCACCGATGCAGCTGTGCCACTGCAGCTTTTTAAGTATAGACTGGCCCTCAGTCTGTTTGCTCTGCCGCTTCAGCTTTGGCTACGCTGACCAAACAATATACACTAGCCAAGAATAAGTGCAGATTAGTAGCCAGCTTGGCAGGCAGTAAGTAATTGTATGTCATGCGAGATTGGGGAAGGTTAGGACAAACAAGATTCCAAACAGTCAGATTTGTTTTGTCTTTGTGCATGGGTCTGTCCAATGAGTGCCCTCCCCCATACCCCGGTCTCATAATTGCCCTGCAGTAAGAGGTGGTTTTAGGATTAGTTTTCACCTGATGTCCTTGACCAAAATATTCCCTTCACTCTACTCCCGCTTCCATCTACTCAAACAGTTGTTAGTGTTTAGTTATTTCGTTATGTGCAGTTGACAAATTTGGGGATCCTTTGGAAAGGAAGACACTCTGTAAATATGACAATGTTGTTATACCCAACTATAGAAAATGAACACTTCATGTAACTGAAGATCCCAGGTGTTGCCTACTTGGATTCTTAAAGGATAGGGTTACCTGATAACAACTGTGGGGAAAAAAGGGATAGGGAGTGGGGGAGTAATAGGTGTCTATAGAAGAAAAAGTCCCCAAAAAAGGGACTGTCCTTTTAAAAATAGGATATCTGGTCACCTATTAAAGGAAGACCATTCAGAATCAAATTGGAGAAGCTTTGGAAAAGCTGCAAGCAGTGTCCTCGGTGGTCTGCACTAGTTTCCTAAACTTCTAACTTGATGAGCAATCATTGGCTTCCATTCTGCACCGATGATCAAACTGAACCTCAAGTCAATTTAGTATTTCTAGTTGTCACACCTGGCTCAGTCAGTCTTCAGCTATCATTAAGACTGCGCTGATCACAACGCATCTGCCATTCTTCTCATGCTCTGGCCTTTCTTCTCCATGTTCATCTGAAACGTTTAACAATGTCGTCTTCCCATCTTCTTGGAGGCTGGCCGAGTGGTCTTTTCTGTTCTCGTGGGTACCACTCAAAAATGGTTGCGGTCCACCTGTTGTCCGTGAACCGAGCCACGTGGCTCGCCCATCTCATCTTATGTCTGCTTTCCACGACAATATCTTTCACACCGCTGAATTCTCTGATCATTTCATTTGGGATGCAAACCAGAAGGAAGATTCCCAACATAGCTCATTCCAACTGCAGAGCATGCTGTGAAGACTCAACAAGAAAAGCAGTCAGGTCGGCCTGAAAATGAACCATTGCAAAACGAAATATATGCCATCAGACATCCTATGATTTCTAGTTGTATGTAGACAGTTTAAAGTCTTTAATGCAAAAAGGTAGCTATGTTGCAGAGATGACTTGGCTTCAAAAATTTCTCCAATGAGAAGTGTGTAATCTTATTCAGGGACTACAATATGTTAATCAATGCAGCAAAAAAGAGGTCTTGTAAGTAAGAGTTCATATTATTGGTCAGTATTGCAAGCTTTTAAATTACAAATAAGATTTCCTTGTGTTCATCCAGCTTATTAAATTATATCCTTAACTGAAACACTTCAGTTTCTAAATGTGAAATTGTGACACTATTGAGCTTTGGGTAAACTGGGATGCTGCATATCTGCAGGCAACACATGTCATTGTAATTGTCTAATCTTGCAGTGAGATGGAATGGCTAAATACTGCAGTCTTACATAACGCATGTGGAGTAGAAGTGGAGCATCATGCTCAGCTTATGCATTTTTAATTCCATCCTAATGGGGGAGATTACAGTGCAGAAAAGTAACTTACTGACTGCATTCACGTAAACATCTGTGCAGCTATAAACCAATGTGCACTGCATACTCCTTGTACTGCGATATAGGACCTTGAAGTCCTTGTGTATCTGTAGCTTTCCTGAACTGCCAGTAACAGGCAGTCTCCTTTACCTTCTAGGGATAATTAGATCTAGGTTAGGAACTTAATCTTGAGGGGCTGGTTAGGTCATGGAGCATACAACCTACACCTCTCAATGAGGGGAGGCCTGTCAGCTTTCCGGGATTCTTGTTTAAAGTGTGGGTATCTGGAGTTAATATTCATCTTTAGATCCTCATGCTGCTCTTGCTGAAAGGTCAAAGGAACTTGTCAATCACTGCTGGTTTAACAAGATAGAGGGTTGAATTAAATTTAATTTCTAATCCATTTCAGCTCATTAGACACTAGGATGCAAACTGATTTATTATTGTCAGAGCTACAGATTTCAGAGCCTTTGCTAATGATTGTGTGGGGGTGGGGACAAAGCTGGACATGCACAAGTCCCTGGGTCTGGATCCCAGTGCATCCACGGGTGTTGAAGGAGTTGGCTGATGTCACTGCAGAACCATAGACCATTTATCTTTGAAAACTCGTGGCACTTGGGGAAGTTCCTGGACTATTGGAAAAAGGCAGATATACTGCCCATTCTTGAAAAAGGGAGGGAGAATCCAGGGAACCACAGACCAGTCAGCCTCCCCTCAGTAGTGATCTCAGAGTGGAACAGGTGATAGCATTCTTCAGCCAGCCTATGCTCCAAGCAGGTCCTCTTGCTGCTAGTAGTGATGTCATGTTCACAGACCAAAGTGATTTTCAGACATGGAGCAGCTTCCTTCATGGCGAGAAGGGAGAATCCGTTGTGGGACATGCTAGTAGGGCAGGGGTGGGCAAACTAGGGCCCGCAGGCCATATGTGGCCCGCAGGCCATTTTTTATCTGGCCCACGAGCTCAGGCCAGGGGTATGGTGCCAATGGCCCTGTCTCTCAGCACGGGGCGCCGGGCCAAGCAGGGAGCCCTGCGCTCCCAGCCTGGGGCACCGGGAGGAGAGCCCGGCTGAGCACGGTAAGCGGGGAGGGAGGGGGCTTAGGTGGTGAGGTCATGGGGGGGGGGGTTGGGGAGAGGGAGCAGTCAGGGGACAAAGAGCAGGGGGGCTTAGATAGGGGGTCTGCAGGGTCAGGGGTGGCTCCAAACTTTTTGCTGCCCCAAGTGCAGAAGTTCCGCGGCACACCTGCGGGTGGTCTGGTGTACCGTGGATTCGGCAGCGTTTCTGCAAGAGGTCCATGGGTCCCCCAGTCTCGTTGACCCCACCGCCAAATCCGCGGACCTCCACAGGCATGCTGCCGAGGACAGCCTGTCTGCCACCTTCGTGGCGGACATCAGGCTGCAGCTTGCTGCCCCAGGCATGCGCTTGGAGCACTGGTGCCTGGAGCCGGCCCTGCGTGGGGTGGTGGTTAGGGTGGGTGAGTTTTGGGAGGGGGCAGTCAGAACAAAGAGCAGGGGGATCTAGATAGGGTGTGGGGTTCTGGGGGAGGCAGTTGTGGGGGGGGTCTCTGGAGAGGGTGATCAGGGACAAGGAGCAGGGGAGGTTGGATGGGTCGGGAGTTCTGAGGGGGGCAGTCAAGGGGTAGGTGGGGGCCAGAAAAGGGGCGGGGCCAGGCTGTTTGGGGAGGCACAGCCTTCCTTACCTGGCCCTCCTCATAATTTTGAACCCCAGTGTGGCCCTCTGGCCAAAAAGTTTGTCTACCCCTGCAGTAGAGAAATGCAAGATGAATCAGATAAATGGGACTGTCCATGGGAGATGGGGATTAAGAGAACAGAATCAAAAGGAGAATGGCAAGGCTGGAAAGAATCATTTTATGGGGAGGGTAGAAATCTGGGGTGAATAATAGGGAAGATACTCTCTGAAGTTTCCAGGAGATGTGGGAACAGACCTGCATCCCTCCCCTGAGCATATCAGGAGTAGCGGACCACGGGAGATGACTACTCCAGGTGAAGAGAACGTGCTAGGTAGTTCAAAGTCTATTTTGAACCCTAAACCTTTTGAGATTGAACCATCTGTTTTGCAGGAATGTTACAAGGAGGTTTTATATGAAGAGTAGAGGGGTATAGTCCGTTTAATGTTCCTGATAAAGATTCCTAGTGAAAATGCTCATCAAGGTGAGCATGCAGTCTTCTGGCAACCTCCATGTCCCACTGTCTGTGGGGAAATAATGAATGAGTGGCAAATTGTATTAGGCAAATATTTTTTAATGTGAAAGGGAAGGAATATAAAAACCTTTATTTAAAATTGCATTTTTCTCTCAGGAGCCCCATTCTTTATACAGGCCCTCTGAAAGAGGAAGAAATTAACAAAGCTGAGATTGCCCTATAAAATCCTCTTGTAATGAGAACATGTGCAGACACTGAGGATTTTTTACACTTTTATTTACAGGCTCTTGAAAAATATTTTTGTGGTGAGATTGAAAAATATTTGATCTTGTCCTGGTACTATGTGTTGTTACAATAACAAAACAGTCTGTAACAACTGATCTGGAAAACTTATCTAGGTAAAGGATTGTTGCCAATATAAAGCAAAATTCAGTATTTTAATTAAGGGACAGTAGTGCAGAATGCATAGTATTTGTAAAATGTGTTTTTGTTATGTGCATGTGTACTTGCCTGGTATTTTTCTCTTTTGGTTCTGATTTTTGGTTATGTCAAGAATGCAAGCAAATCTCTAGATGACTTGACAGGTGAAAACAGAAGCTAAATTCCCATTCCCATGTCAATCTTTTGTTTTATACTTATAAGGAACTATTTTTTCCCCATAGAACTTTATCAGAAAGAGGTTTTGAATAGGAACTGCTGCATGTGACCTAGTCTTTCTTCCATGCAACTCCTGACCTCATACAGCCCTTAGACTATGGTGACACAGTAAGCATTTCCTGTGAACGAGGAACAATGCTGGTCCCACTATTGTTGAGCTTTTTTTTTGTCTGGGGAAAAAACAAAAACTTATTTACTAGAAGCCAGTGTCCTGTTTGTTTATAGCTTGCTGGGAAATGCCATGTTGCAAGGGTCTCAGTGGCAGTGGTAGCTGCTGATAGAAATGATATTATTGTTTTCATTGAGTTGGGTAGGACTTCTAACCACCTCCACACTGTGAGCTCATGGGGCCTGTGCTAAAGCCTGTTTATCCAGGGTATTTTTTCCTCTTAGATATTTGTGTGTGTTTGCTGACTGCTAAATAACACTCACTTGAGTTACTTTTTTCCCCTGAAGAGGTCAACATAAAAATCAAAAACTATTACAAGTGTTGCCTAGCTCAGTGCATGACTCAGTTGCCTAGCTCAGTTAATGGTCACAGAGCATCAAGTTTGGATCCTATTCACTGACAGGACCAACACAATAGTAGAACATTCTAGACAAAAATATTATAATAAAGGAACAGCACCAGACAGCTCATGGGATTGGTAACAGGATACAGGTGCTTTCACCTCCAGGTTCCCCAATTAAAGCCTCATCTGACTAAAAATGCTTACTGTTTGATAGATTGTTTGGCCCATATAAGCTCGATCACTAATTTATTAGTCTGGTTCCCATCTGAATATAGCAATTGACAAACTTCATCTGAGTCTTGCTAAGGTGACAAAGACCAGTGATTGGCTGAGAATAGATGAACTAATCTCTTACAGTGTGGTACTCGTTCCAAGTTCAGGCAAAATGTGTACCTGTTCTGAGTCTAGAGAACTGGAATCTCTAGGGCTAATAATCTGACACATTTCACCTGAATGAAATTCACTTAAGGCCACATGGCTGTTTTTACCACTAGATGGTGGTAATGAATATTCCCCAGCACAAGGCAGGGGTAGGCAACCTATGGCATGCAAGCTGATTTTTAGTGGCAGATTGCCCGGGTCCTGGCCACCAGTCCGGGAGGTTCTGCATGTTAATTAAATTTTAAATGAAGCTTCTTAAACACTTAACCTTATGTACTTTACATACAACAATAGATTAGTTAAATATTTCAGACTTTCTAGAAAGGGGCCTTCTAAAAACATTAATGTATTACTGGCACGCAAAACCTTAAATTAGAGTGAATAAATGAAGACTCTGCACACAACTCCTGAAAGGTTGCCGACCCCTGCAGTAGGGGATTTGTCAGTGCCTAAAACTTAAAGGTACTCCCCTCATCTTCTCTCCTTACGGCTGGACGTGTTCAACCTGCTGTCTCCCTCACCTTATTTAAACCCTGCCTGTAAAGGGGAGAGAAGAATGCAAAAAATGGAACTAAGGGGATGCACATGTGCTTTAAGTATCTGTAATATTTTCACCCTTCTTACCCCCTCTATGATGTGTTTGATCCTCACTTTACAGTGTCTAAATGTGACATGACAAATCCCTTGGGCAGGGACCATACTTGTTAAGAGGCACCTAACATTTTGGGGCACTTCAGCTTCATCCTTTCAAATTCCCTGTTTTATTTTCTCATAATGGTGTGTGTGTGTGTGTGTGCGCGCACATGTAAGTGAAAATACTGTGACAGACTGTTTCTACTTCTGTCCTAGCATATGAGTTACTAATGGTAAACCAGACTCTTTCCAGGAACTACTCCAAAAGTGTCTCTCTAGTCATTTGACTGTCACATAAAATGCCTTACTATACAAAACTTAGCACTACTGGAGTGACCAAGATGCTGTTTATGAAAGCTCCCCTCTGTTCCTCAGATAAAGTCCCTTTAGGCAGGCAGATAGTTTGGGCTTTATGAAGAACATCTAGGAGGAATGTCTAAGTCTCGCCACTGAGGCCTGTTGAGATTAGGAGCACTATTGAATTGGCATGCTGTGTCTATATTACATCTGGGAGTGACCCTGGAGCAACAGTCTTGTGTTTGTGAGACTTGCACTAGTGTGCTAAAAATCATTGTCTGGACGTTGCTATGATGCTGGAGCTCAGGCGCCCAAACCTGTCCCCTCCCTCTGCATGCCTGAGAGCCCAAGCTGCAAAGTCCATGTTGCTATTTTTAGTGCACTAGTGTGAGCCCTGCCAACACCACGCTGTCAGGCCAGTCTGGGAGGCTCCCTCCCTGGGTAGGCATACTTTCAATGTTTGGAGAGGCCAGACATACCTTTCTCTGCCCACTGTGAATCTTGGTGGGAAGAGGCATCCTGTTGCATCCACCATGCTGTTTGCAGGTCCGAAGTTTGCAAGGTTCCCATGTGGCAGCTGAACTGTAATAGCAGAGAGTGATAGTGTTGGCACTGCAATGTGATTAATCAGACAAGGTAAGGCGCAGCTGCAGCCTATACTCAGATGTCCAAGGTTTCCCTTCTTCCATCCACTACATAAATGTGCAATGGTCTAATCACTGTTGAAGCAATTTCTACCAACTTACCTCTGACCCATTCAAGTTTAGGTGCCTTGACAGATCTGCAGAAAAACAGGAGGAGCTGTACTAAATTTTTCTCTTGCTTATGGCTCAAGTTTTGTACAAGCCTTTATGTAATGTATTTCTAAAGAAGACTATTCTGGCTACTAAAAAGTAGTTTGCTGAAACATTTCAAAGTTGGACATGTAAAACAGTATTTACTTTAGGTGTAATGCCTTTATTTCCCTCTCTTCCCTTCTTCTCCCCCTCCCCATCCTCTCAAGTACTGAACCCCTTCTGAAACTATTGCAAATGAAGGTTTTCAGTGCCTCTTGTATGTGGGTTTAGGAACCTAGCTTTTGGGAACTAGGACTAAACTTTCATCACAGCGATTTGCCTTAGCCCGGCTTTTGACTATTACAAGATTTATGTAATGTCCAGAAACAAGCTGACCTTGCAAGTAGTAAACAGAAAGTAGTAACGCTAGCAATAAAATCAGTGCTTAAAAAAAGGATCTCGTGATACTTGTGCAACATTAACCTTGTTTTAAAGTGTGCAAATTAAGTTCCCTATCTGTAGAATTTAGAGAAGTGCAAATTCTATTGCAGCTGACGGGAAAAGGTTTAAAAGTGGGTTTAAACTTTGTACCTGAGTGATCAGTTCAAATCGAATTAAAGATTGGTATACAAGCTAATGCTGTATCGAGTTCGTTTCTCTTAACTGTGAAGAATGGAATGCCAGAGGAAGGTCTCTGAATTTTTTATGTACTGTTGTACCTACCTAGACCTACGTATCTGGTACATTTCTTTGACTTCAAATAGGTTGATATTGTCAATGTAAGTAACTGAAATTTTGCTAGCTTTGGGTGTCTTCAGCTGTGTTTATTTGGTGAAGCTGCACGGTTAGCGTGCAACACCTTTTCTTTGGCTTAAATAGCTTTATTAAGCCTTTGAGTTGAGCTCAGAGGTCAATGTCCCAAAACAAAAATTACCCAGTTTTGAAGCTCAAAATTTACTCTTCCCAGCATACATATGTTCAAAAGGTTTGTGGCATTTGACTTTTTTTATGTCCTGGTAACTTCTGCACAGACCAGTTATGATGATGAAACTCTAGTTACTGGATGTCTTTTAAGGTAGTACTTGTTACAACAAGCTGCATCATATGACATGAACCACTGATGTGGGGTTAACCTGACAAAAGGGGATTTCTAGGGAGTAAAACAATGCTGGGCGTTCCCTTCTCTTCTCTTCTTAGGTCTTGCAGGTATGTAGTAGGTGCAAAAAGTCATCCAACCATAAGTGACTTAAAAACCTGACTGGGTTTGAGATCTGTACATTGTTGTGCTGAAGAATTTTCTCCTGAGCATCGGTTTCTGCATTAAACTAGCCCCAGCATGTGCAATAGATCAGGCATGCATAAATGTTAACATCTTATGGTCTGGTTTGGTACATGTTATATATCCAGGGCCTGATTCTGCTCTCATGCTGGTGTAAACTATTGAAGCCAGAGGAATTAACACAGGTATAAAACCAGTGTGCAAGCAGAGGCTGGCTCCAAAGGCAGAACTGTATCCTAAGACCTACTCCTGTGTGAGTGCACCCCTGCTGGTTGACTTTGTGAAGTGCTCTACCTGTAATAGGCTCAGCAATGGGGGGCTGGTTAGTGTAGTGTAGACGCAAGTTAGAACTGTAGTCTGAGCGGAGAGTGAGGAAAGCCCAGAATAGAGTTGACAGAGTCCTGTGACACTTTAAAGACTGACTAAAGTATTGAAGCATAATCTTTTGTGGGCTAATACCCACTTCGTCGGATGCTGTTAACTTCTTTTAATTGTCCCTGAAAGCTGGGAGGTAGACTTCACATGTCCTAGAAGATCTTGATGCTCCTTCAAGGTGTAGCTCAACTGAAAGCCTTCCTGCCCATGGCCAATGTCCAAGACCTCATCAGCCTGTCAGAAAAGCTAAGCAAGAGCCAGCAAGTGGCAGCCTGAGCCATGATGTGAGCACTTGGTCTCACAGCCACGTCTATTCGTAGTTCCCTTGGCACGTCTCTCTGAGCTTTGTCCCACAGGCCGTTGGTAGTTCTCTCATAGCTAGCACAGAAGGAGAACATAACTGCAAGGTAACTTAAGCCATATGAGTAGTATCTACGTCAAAGAGAGACTAGATTCTCTTCTAGTGGTGAATATTGGAGGTGGATCTCTGCCAGTCACTTGACCAGGAAGCTGCTGGTCTTCAGCTCCAACCAAGAAAAGATTATTATCAAAGTATCTGCTCCATCTACTGGAAGGAAGCTTCTGTATGCCTTTCCACTAGCCCAGCATTGGACCAAGCAGCTGTGGTTGTGAACATGTTACAGTTGGCAAAAGCTGGTCCTATCGCACAGAGGTTCTTGGTTTCACTCAGAGCCCTTAGGATGAAATACCCTCCTTTAGTAAGCAACAACTATGGGATAGCCTAATTTTGGCCATTTTAATTTATTTTTGATTATTAGCAGTAAATATGCCCAGTGGCCTGTGATGGGATGTTAAATGGGGGTGGGATCTGAGTTGCTACAGAGAATTCTTTCCTGGGTGTCTGGCTAATGAATCTTGTTCACATGCTCAGGGTTTAGCTGATCACTGTATTTGGGGTCAAGAAGGAATTTTCCTCCAGGGCAGATTGGCAGAGGCCCTGGGGGTTTTTCACTTTTGCAGCATGGGGCACAGTCACTTGCTGGAGGATTCTCTGCATCTTGAAATCTTTAAACCATGATTTGAGGACTTCAGTATCTCAGACATAGGTTAGGGTGGGGTCAGCAACCTTTCAGAAGTGGTGTGCCGCCAGTAAGACACTTTAACATTTTTAGGTCTCTTTCTAGAAGTCTATATAAACAGTTTAGTTCTATTTTATAAAGTAATAAGGTTTTTAAAATGTTTAAGAAGCTTTGTTTAAAATGCAGAGCACCCTGGACCAGTGGCCAGGACCCTGGCACTGTGAGTGCCACTGAAAATCAGCTCATGTGCTGTCTTTGGCACTCCTGCAATAGGTTGCCTACCCCTGGGTTAGGGGTTTACTACAGGAGTGGTTGGGTATGATTTGGTGGCCTGCATTGTGCCTGCATAATGGTCAGAAGAGACCATTATGATCATCTAAAGTCTGAGTCTGTAACTAAATTACCTGTCTCTATATAGCTTGCTTACTGTACCACTAAACTGTTTTCTATTATCTTGGGAAACCAAGTTCTCCTAGAACAAGTCATTATATTAGTCAAGTTTTGATGGTACTTTAAATAGCAATGAAATTAGACTCTTGAACTACCGTATGGGTTTTTCTGAATAATTGCCATAATCCCACTTGATAACTAATACAGGATGAAAACATGAAGTGCAGCCTGATCTCAATGGTAAAGATCGAACAGTTGTGATCACTACCTATGGTTTTGAATTGAGTATTTTTCTGTAGTATTTGAATATTGGCATTTTTAAGCTTCATGCTAATTAGACAATAAACAATGGACTATTTTGCCCATATTGCTTTGTTGTAAATTGTGTCAAAAGGGTATCTGAGGTAGTGCTGTATTAGAGGGAAAACACTTTTGAGCGTACGTTCAGTAAGAGTAACTACTGCTCTGAAGCACTCCAGCCATCTATAGGCTGCAGGACAGTATTACTCATACTAAATGTGGGTAGTAGGCTTATTTCCTTTGGAGTGTGGTTTTTTGCCTCCTACCTTCCGTTCACTTGTCTTTCTGCAGATGTCATTTATCACTTGCACCAGCTTTTTCCCACGTAAACCCATTTTTTTCATACTCACACTCAGTCCTGAACACAGAACTCAATTTTTTGAAAATTAAAAAAAAGCAAAAGCAAAACAAAACCCTTTTGGTTTTAGAGAGGTACAACCTATTTATCCATTCTGAGGGCAGGCAAATAATTGCTTTTTGTCTATCGTTCAATTTTATCCTCAGTAAATGGTATAAAATTATAAGCACAGCAGTGAGTAGGCACTGGTTTCATTTTGACATCTTTATAAATATCTTAAGTGTTAACTTTTCAAAAACTGAGCATAGGAAATATATACTGCTTGGTGAAGGTTCTATGGCAGTGGTGTCCAATACATTCGCCACTAGCCACATGTGGCTAATAAGCTATTGAATTGTGGCTATTGCATGTGGCTTTTTTTATAATGCAGCTTGATGTGGCCGCTTTATAATGCTGCTAATAAGAAAAATTCAAAACCACAAGAGTGGCTAGCATTACATTTCTATTAGACACGGCTGTTCTATGGGAAACAGAACACTTACTCGGCTGTAAAACTGTTCATAGGTCTCAAGACGTTAGAGTTAGTAGCCCTGCACGTTGCTTTTCTCAGACTTGCATCAGTAGTTCTGCAAGAAGGGGAAATACCAGACGCAGTGGCCTGCAGGTAATCCTTCATGGATGTCAGATGGTTCGCTGTTGTTTTTCTATGTCCATGTCCATGTACAAGTAAAGTCCAAAAATAATACTGCTGAACTCCTATGCAGCTGACATGGACTCCTCTGTCTTGCTCTCCCTACAGGGTTAGAGCTCCCATTTATGTGAAAAATCTGTGTGCGTATACACACACAAACTAGCCTTTTGGATAGCATTGACTAATTCAATCTCCCCACTAACCCCTAAATAATGTTACTCATTTTATAACCTTTATTTCAGTCATTTGGATATGTTAACTGTAATCTTCATCCTGCATGTGCTTTTAAATTGAAAATGTAACTTGTCCATTTAACTCCTGAGAGTTCTCTCCCAGTTAAAGGTAAAGTTCCATAATTTGTGATTACTAGAGACAGATGTATTGTTCAGGTATTATACCTTTCATAAACATAGCAAATCCTGTTAGGTCTAAAATGTTGTTGCCCAACATGTAATCTGTGAATCCTCTTTTGTCTTCTTTTGTTTTAGGTCTTCCTGAACAATACTACAGCCTCACTTGGTTCCTTAGCCCCATCCTCGGCCTGATCTTCACTCCACTCATAGGTTCGGCTAGTGACCGCTGCACACTGAGCTGGGGCCGCCGGCGGCCTTTTATTCTTGCTCTCTGCATCGGTGTCCTCTTTGGTGTTGCACTTTTCCTTAATGGCTCTGTTATAGGTAAATAATGGGGAAATCGCCTGCATTCCTCTTTTGCTACAGTCTTGAAGCTAAGATATTTATATAAGGAACAAAGATGATGTGCGGTTGATTTGTATGATGTTTAGTACAAAATTAATCTGTAGTCTTGAGATTTCTAACATGAACTAGCCCAAACTTTGTTGTTCTCTTTTTCAGAAATTACAGTACTGTGCTAAATACTAGAGTAAAGGTGTTGCAAGCCTAGCTGTAACTGTTAATACCTAGTCATTAATAGTGGTTGCCAGCATATTTGCAGACTCTGAGATGAATTCAGCCAGTTCTTGACATGGGAAAGCTGTAGCAACCTGTTCACAGGGAAATGTTTCCTGTTGTGATCCGTTTTTCCTTTAATGCATATCTGGCAACACATCCTGTTTCCAGCATTATTTCAAAAATTATCTTTTCACTTTTTCTTGTTCTTTTCTTAGTCCTGGTATTGAAAATGTCCAGAACACTGTTAATATTTGTTTATCAGAAACTGTATGTGGGAAAATAATTTTTCCCGAGTCCCCATCAAAGTTGTTAAAAATAAATTGTTTGCTTAGAACATAGTTTACTACAAGATTTAATCTAGGATCTGAGAATCTTTGTGAAATTTAGTATGGGACTGGCAGCAGCAAGTAAACTTGGGCAAACATTTACCTCACCTTTGGATTGATACAATAGCAAGAGACCAAGCCATAACTCTTTCGCTTCTATTTGTATGGTAGACACAGCTCTATTTTTAACAGAAGTCTTAATATTTCAGGACGTGAACTGAGCATTTGACACTGGGTCAGCATTTTACCTTTCCAAAGCCTGACTGTCTCACCATGTAATGTGTAACTTACTACAGTTGCCCAGGATAAAAACTCTTCCTGTTAATAAACAAATCGTGTCTACTCATTAGACATCAGCAACTTCCATTGCTTTGCTCTACCAGTTTTCTTAGACTTAGTCCCCGCAAGAAAATGCTAATGCTTGGAGGAATGGGTAATACATGATGTGGTGGTTGCCTTGTCCACTAGTTGTCTCTCTGCTCCTGCTATTCCTTCTCCCCCTGCAAATTTGTGAAAGCGATCTGACTGCAGTCCTAAAGAATAGATTTATCTAGAGAGAGAGGAAGCTCATTCTGATTTAAGATACCTCTGCGTGTTTAGGTCTGCACCTATTGATATTGGCAAACCTAGCTTAATGCATCAGCTAAAGCTTTTACTTGGCAACATTTCATCATCTTGTAATTACATTTTTACTAAATGAATCAAAATGGTCTGTGTTCTCAAACTTTGAGAACTTTTTTAAAGTAATTATTAGGTAATTGCCGTTAACTCGCCTGATTAACTCAAATTAATCGTGATTAAAATAATCACTGTTAAACAATGGAATAACAATTTAAATGTATTAAATATTTTGGATGTTTTCCTACCTTTTCAAATATATCCATTTCTATAACAACACAGAATACAAAGTTGTAAAAATGATAAAAATAGTATTTTTCAATTCACGTCCTACAAATACTGTAGTGCAATCTTTGTGAAAGTTCAACTTACAAATGTAAAATTTTAGATAGTTTTTTTTTTTTGAGTGCAGTTATGTAACAAAAAAA
The DNA here is from genome assembly GCA_007922305.1 of Dermatemys mawii. Classification (NCBI taxonomy): domain Eukaryota; kingdom Metazoa; phylum Chordata; order Testudines; family Dermatemydidae; genus Dermatemys; species Dermatemys mawii. Next base: position 4,950,476 of record ML677507.1, read on the forward strand.
TTAATCTAAAATTTTAGAGCCTACAAGTCCACTCAGTCCTACTTCTTGTTCAGCCAATCGCGAAGACAAACAAGTTTGGTTACATTTCTGGAAGTTAATGTTGCCCACTTCTTATTTACAATGTCACCAGAAAGCGAGAACAAAAGTGCCATGCGAATGCCTGTAGCTGGTATTGCAAGATATTTATGTGCCAGATATGCTAAAAATGATATGCCCCTTCATGCTTTGGCCACCATTCCAGAGGACATGCTTCCATGCTGATGATGATCATTTTTAAAAAAAAAAAAAAAGTGTTAATTAAATTTGTGACTGAACTCTTGGGGCGGGAGGGGAGAGAATTGTATGTCTCCTGCTCTGTTTTACCTACATTCTGCCATGTATTTCATGTTAGAGTAGTCTCGGATGATGACTCGGCACATGTTCTTCATTTTAAGAACACTTCTGCTGCAGATTTGACAACGCAAAGAAGGTACCAACGTGAGATTTCTAAAGATAGCTACAGCACTCGACCCAAGATTTAAGAATCTGAAGTGTCTTCCAGAATTTGAGAGAGAGGAGGAGTGGAGCATGCTTTCAGAAGTCTTAAAAGACGAACACGCTGATACAGAAACTGCAGAACACAAACAACCAAAAAAGAAAATCCGCCTTCTGCTGATGGCATCTGACTCAGATGATGAAAATGAACTTCCATCAGTCTGTACTGCTTTGGGTTGTTATCAAGCAGAACCTGTTATCAGCATTGACTCGTGCCCTCTGGAATGGGGGTTGAAGCATTAAAGGACATGAATCTTCAGCACATCTGGCATGTAACTATCTTGCAATGCCAGCTACAACAGTGCCATGTGAATGCCTGTTCTCACTTTCAGGTGCCATTGTGAACAAGAAGTGGGCAGCAACGTCTCCTGCAAATGTGAACAGACTTGTTCAGCCAATTGCTCAGACAAACAAGAAATAGGACTGAGTGGACTTGTAGGCTCTAAAGTTTTACATTGTTTTATTTTTGCATGCAGTTATTTTTTATATATAATTCTACATTTGTAAGTTCAACTTTTATGATAGAGATTGCACTGCAGTACTTGACAAATATTTCTTTTTTACTGTGCAAGTATGTGTAATACGAAATAAAAAGTGAGCAGGGTACACTTTGTGTTGTAATTGAAATCCAATATATTTGAAAATGTAGAAAACATCCCAAAATATTTAAATAAATGGTATTATATTTTTTTAATTGCTTGACAGCCCTAATTATTACCCTTTTGTCCCTGCGGGGGGAGGAGGGCGGGGTTCACAGTATTGCTGAGGGAGCAGATATGCATGTAATAGCATCATGCTCAATATGTTCCATAGGATTCTCTTTAAAACACAGAAGTAATTGTGGGCCTTTGAGAAGTGGATGGTATCATTTGAGTGGCCTGTGCACATCCCACTTTTGGAATGCACCATTAGTGAAGCTTGTACCAGCATGTCCATCTGGAGTGCTCTATATTCAACAGTGCAATCTACAGCACTGAATGGGGGAAAATGAAACTAGTATACTGCATTCATAACCCGTATTTTGACCAGTTGTGTAACTTTGTGGGTGCTGACATCTACCCTGGCTGCCTTTCACAAAACTGTCTTGGAGTTTGGAGGATAACATGTATGAGAAATGAATAATAGTAGCTGATACTTTGAGGTGCTTCAAACAGTTAAACTCTTGAGAAACAAGTGTCATTCTCATAAATGTTAAGTTATCTTCTGTCCCAGACCATGCAAGAAGCTGTGCCAAAGTATTGAAATGGGCATTTTATTCAGTAAAGGAATGTTTCCAGTAAGTGCGTTGGCTGCCTTTCTCTTAAGGAGTTTAACCTTGCTGTTTAGTAGTTTGCCCCTTTTGGATAAAATGCTTTAAAGATCTCCCCACCTCCCCATTTTTTCGCAGGTCTGGCCATTGGAGATGTCCCAGATAAGCAGCCCATTGGCATAGTTCTCACTGTGCTTGGAGTGGTGGTATTGGATTTTTGTGCTGATGCAACAGAGGGGCCAATTCGGGCCTATTTACTGGATGTGGTGGACAGTGAAGAACAAGACATGGCACTCAACATCCATGCCTTTTCAGCTGGTATGCAGTTCACTTGAATCTCTCCTGTAATTTTTGTATCTGCGTGAAGTTGACAAGTCTTTACTTAGCTGACTTTCATTGAAAGATTAGCTGTAAATGTTTACTGTATCGTAGCCATCCCAGTCTGGAGGGTCTTGACACTTTACATAAAGAGAACATCTTGTGAATCCTGGCTATGGCAAAATAATATTTGCAAGTGGAGACAGGATAAAGCATCGTATGACTACAGGCAGTCCTCATACTTGCGACACAATTGGTTCTTGTAAATTGCGTCACAAGTCGAAACATAACTCAGAACCACAATACACTCCACTGCGGGACCGAGCATCATAAAGTTGAAACCAATGGTTGTGAGTTCCACCAGGGAGTCAATTCAGAAACGTCGCAAGTGCTATTAGTCGTAAAGTCAAGGACTGCCTGTATTTGTATTACCAAACCACCTAGAGGAGGACCCAGTCGAGGTTAGGGCCCTGTTGCACTGGGTACTCTGCAAACATATAGGAAGACATTCTCTTTCTTGAATTACTTCTAAGTAGAATAGACAGACAAAACAATAATAAACTGGACCAAGTTTCACCAGTATGGTGGTGTCAGTGAGTTATTCCACTAAAGTAAATCTGGATGTACACCAGTGTAACCAAAAGGAAAATTGGGTGTGGTATATAGTTAGAATATATGGTAACATAACAAATGAATATTTGTTTCAGGTCCCTCAAAGACATTAATATTAAAACTCTCATTTTCCCGTAGTTAGTTGTAAGTGAATCACATCATTAGAAATATACAGGCTTAGGGCAATATTATGTACTCTGGCCGGTTGCATCAGCTTGTTATGTGATAACATTGGACTAACCAATTCCACATGGTCTTGGAGATTTATCTAAAGCTATAGACTTAAAAAACAAATTTTCCATTTTGTGAGAATTTGCCTGGCAGCTTTTTATTTCTTGAACCTCTTCCCATTGCCAGACTGAGAGTTGACACCAGCCTGGAAATATATTTTAAATTACATCTGGGAAATCCAGAATTCCAATGCGCCACCACTTAAAATAATTCATGGCAGTCTCAAAAATATTTGTAATCAGACATGTACTTCCCTTGAAACAAGAAAGGTCTTAAACTTGGTAGTGGAAACTTCTACATGTCTTACTTTCTGATTCTGTGTATTTCTGGATCACCTTTGGGCGCTTTAGCGGTAAATATGTCCAATGGCCTGTGATGGGCTGTTAGATGGGGTTGGCTCTGAGTTACTACCGAGAGTTCTTTCCTGGGTGTCTTGCGGGTGAGTCTTGCCCACGTGCTCAGGGTTTAGCTGATTGCCATATCTGGGGTCAGGAAGGAATTTTCCCGCAGGGCAGATAGGCAAAGGCTCTGGGGGTTTTTCGCCTTCCTCTGCAGCATGGGGCACAGCTCACTTTCTAGAGGATTCTCTGCACCTTGAAGTCTTTAAACCATGATTTTGAGGACTTCAATAGCACAGACATAGGTTAGGGATTTATTACAGGAGAGGGTGGGTAAGATTCTACGGTGTTCATTGTGCAGGAGGTCAGACTAGGATCACTAGACCAGCGGTCCTCAATCTTTTTCAGCTGCGGCCCCATTCCACGGAGCGGCGTCCGCTTGTGACCCCCCGGGCTATGTCCACCGAAATGCCACGGAACAGAAAGCTTTCACTTTCTGCAGCGGCATTTTGGTGGTACCAAAATAGACCGCTGCTGAATTCGGCGGTCTCCCGTGCGGGATTGGCAGCGTTGCCGCAGGGGTATAGCACACCCCCGGAGGTGGTCTTGCACATCCCCAGGGGTGTGCGCACCCCACTTTGATGACCACTGCACTAGATGATCATAGTGGTCCCTTCTGACCTTAAAGTCTATGACTCTATTTCAACGGAAACTTAAGTTTGAGATCAGACTGTGGAGGGTCAGACCAAATGTAACCTCTATTTTCATGCAGCAAAATAGTAACTGTTTTTTTTCCTCTTTCTCAGGTCTTGGAGGAGCCATTGGTTATATGTTAGGAGGGCTGGATTGGATGCAGACTTTCTTGGGTGACCTTTTTAAATCTCAAGAACAAGTACTTTTCTTTTTTGCAGCCCTTATTTTCTCTGTCTCTGTTGCTCTTCACCTTTTTAGCATTGAAGAAGAGCAGTATAACCCTCAACAAGACAGAATTGAAGATGAAGCAGAAACACTTTCTAGTGTTAAGCTCAGTGGCAGCCTTCCACCTCTGAATCGACTGAATGCAATTAGTGAGGAAGATCCCTATGGGACCTCTCTGTACCCAGAGGAGGTTCAGTCAGAGCAAGACCTCGATATGGAGTTCCTTGAGGTGGACATTGTAAGGAGTAAGAGCGATTCTGTTCTGCACATGCCAGATGCTACTCTGGAAATTGAATCAGAGCTGCTTTTTCTACATGACATTGAGCCCTCCATTTTTCAGGACGCTTCATACCCAAATACTCCCCTCAGCACCAGCCAGGAACTTCTGAAGTGCAAATTTAACCGCTTGTCTGCTTTCCTCAGGGAAAATGAAAAAGAGGAGATGTTACTTGAGAATCACTTGAATGAAGCCAAAGTCCCAAATGACAATGGCTCCCTACCAAAAGATCTCCTCAATGGACATACTAGGATTGGCATGAAGCAATCTAGTACTTCAAACTCCATGCGCAGGCGAAGGCACATGTTCTATCGTCAGCCATCTTACACCTTCTCCTACTATGGCAAAATAGGTTCTCACCGCTATCGTTTTCGACGGGCCAATGCGATTGTCTTGATCAAGTCCTCCCGCAGCATGAATGATATCTATGACATGCAGAAGAGACAGCGACAGAGGTACCGGCACAGGAATCAAAGTGGCACAACGAATTCCAGTGGAGACACTGAGAGTGAAGAAGGGGAAACTGAAACCACTGTCCGACTTCTGTGGCTGTCTATGCTGAAAATGCCCAATGAGCTCCTGAGGCTTTGCCTTTGTCACCTCTTAACCTGGTTCTCTATCATTGCTGAAGCGGTGTTTTATACGGATTTCATGGGACAAGTCATCTTCAAAGGGGATCCCAAGGTGAGCAAATAGCCCCTGTTGTCAATGCAAAACTGCTTGTAATTATTCTATTTTGAGTATACTCTGGTAAACCTTTGTTTCGTGCAGGGCCCTTCTAATTCTACTGAACTGCATGCCTACAATGCTGGAGTTCAGATGGGCTGCAGGGGTTTGGTCATCTATGCTGCGACTGCTGCTGTTTGCTCAGGTAAGAGACTCCATGCAGGCAAGCAGCAAAGTATTACTCACTGATCACGTGAGCGGGATGCTGCTGGGACAGTATGTTGAATATTTTTTTTCAAAGTAAAAATATAATTTTGTCAAATCTCCAGAGTGCACCTTCCAATCAAGTCTTGCAAGGTTGAGAGAGGGGCATGAGGAAACTTGCAAATGCATTTCACATGTTATATTGGGAGTCTTAAGTCGGGTTCCTCAACTGTCTGTAAGGCAAAGTACCTGAAATGCAGAAATAGGAACAGCTCCTTTCTAATAGCTTAAAACTAAAATAACTTCTGTGATTTTTTTTATTTTTTTTTTTTTTTTAGCCAGCCAGCCATCAAAAAATTCAAACTGTGCCATCAAAAATGTTAATCTCGTGTGTGTGTGTGTGTGTGTGTGTGTGTGTGTGTGTTTTTAAGTAAAGATAGATATAGATAGATATATAGATAGATATATAGATAGATATATAGATAGATATATAAAATGACTATTGTTTAAATATACCATTCTAAGACATGAATCTGTATTCTGTCTCTGACCGATAGGCACCCTATAAACTTTAGAGCTACCATTTGCACTTGAAATATATTGTAATATAGAGCTTAAGACATACTTTAATTCTGCCGTTTGCAGCCCACACATGGGTGCATAACCAGGGCCATCTCATTATTCAGGCTTGTCCAGCCAGGTGTCTCACTCTCAAATACAAAAGGAGGTCTGGCTCTGGCGCTGGATTATTTAATGATCAAAAGCATATAATTTTAGTAAATATCTCTGAGTTAAGAACTGAATCTATTCTGTGCTCAAAAAATCTGGACACTTCTTCTGTTAAAAGGGGAAAAAAAATGTTAATACCACTGATCACATATAGTGGTATCCTGGTCCATTGAATTGGAATGTTGCAACACCTGAATTCTAGTCCCAGCTCTGCCACAGGCTTGAATTGTGGCCTGGGGCAAGACACTTAACCTGTGTCTGTTCTTCCCTTCTCTGAGATGGGAATAACATGTTCCCACCTCCTGGGTAGGTGGTGAAGATTAGTCAGTGCTTGTACCACACTCTGAACATGTAAAAGTGCCATGTAATCATTAAATGTTATTTGAGACTGAAGGACTGAGTATTGTAAAACACAATTCAGTAGACTGATAATGTATATTTGATATTTGGCTTTAATTCTCTGCAGCTTTGCTACAAAAATACTTGGACAACTATGACCTTAGTATAAAGGTGATCTACATTCTGGGCACACTGGGTTTTGCTATTGGAACTGCAGTGATGGCCATGTTCCCCAATGTGTACGTCGCTATGATAATGATCAGCACTATGGGAATAGTCTCCATGAGCATATCCTACTGTCCTTATGCGCTCTTAGGACAATACCATGATATTAAACAGGTATGTGAAATATTTAATCACAGCAGTTCATTTATACATCCATTTAAGATTGTGAGTGACAAAATAGATTTGCCACATCCACTTGCTTGGAATATGTTTTGGGGCATCTCCCAGAAACACGATTACAATAGTGAACAGCTAAGACTGCTACTTAATCAGGCCACATTTAGCATAAACTCTGTGCAGTGGGGACACATTAGCTTGATGCCAAGTTGCTAAGTGATGGTGTAGAAGGGATTAAATGCATATGAAATACGAGCACTGGCCTTTTAATTAAAAAGGAGTGGTCAAATAATGATGAAAAGGACAGCAACGCAATGAATGTAGTCATTGCACGCCTTTTCATTTCTGTATCTTAAATTTTGGCGAACCTTTTTGTTTAAGGAGACTGGTCCTTTGGTGGAAGACTAGACTGTCTACAGAGCTGTCCCTTTAAGCACCATCTGCTGTATGGTAAAGATGTTAGAGGCTCTGATAATAGCCTGGAGTTACAACCCCAGGTATCCTAAGTGCAAAGATTCTGCTGGAATTCAGTCAGGACAATACAAGTGCAGTCAACTTCACTTTCAGATTCTTAGTACTGCAGTGTTTGGGTTCCATCTTGGAAGAGCACTTCGTGGACACCTCTGTTTTCATTGACATTGTTTAAAATCAGCCAAGTTCTTCTTCTAGTGATTGTTTGTTTGTTTATGAGCATTCCAAGCAGGGTTTGGGTTGGCCTGAGGACTGGCCCGTAGGCAGGGGCTGTCTTCACTTGCCGCTTCTGCCATGTCTACGGGGGGTGTCTTGGCGGTTTTGTAGCTGATAAGGCCTGCGTCGCAGGAGCAAACAAAGTTCCAGCTAGCCATCACAGGCGGTAAGAGGGAACTGAGGGGATGGAGGGTCAGCAGGGCCGTATATTGGGCACCTGAGCCGACCTTACGGATACTGCTAGGGGAAAAACCTTCCGGCCAGCATGCATATGGTGCGCACACAGCTGCTTGGAATGGACATGAACAACACATTTCGAACACCAGTTACGAAAGATAAGTCTTTCTGCTGGTCAATTTGACCTTTATAAAACTTAATTTGGAGCCAATTGTGATGGCAAAGACCCTTCAACTGGAGCGATCAATAGTCTGTCAGGTGTGAAGTGAGCAGGAATTACCACTCCGGAATAAGGGATTCCAGCTATCTGATAATCCTGGATAGGAGCTGTGTGGCTAGTAGTATTTTTATTGCCTCCTTGTACCATTTAATCTTTAAGCAGAAGTGAAACTATTGCCTGTTTAACCATTCAGCGTTTTTCCCCCCCTCTCTCGGGTAGAGATGGTGTGTCCAGGAGGGGATGTGGTTCAGGAAGTCTGAGAAGATTGTTTAGATGCCTGACTTCTAATATATATTCCTTGTCTTTCAGTATATTCACCACAGCCCTGGAAACTCAAAGCGAGGATTTGGCATAGACTGTGCTATCCTGTCGTGCCAGGTTTACATCTCCCAGATCCTAGTGGCCTCAGCACTTGGTGGAGTGGTGGATGTAGTAGGCACAGTCCAGGTTATTCCAATGGTGGCATCAGTGGGATCTTTCCTGGGCTTTTTGACAGCTACATTCTTGGTGATTTATCCTGACGTCACGGAGGACCCAAAGGAAGAACAGAAAGGCCTGAGCCCTCCAGAGACCACTGAAAGCAATGGTGTAGATGCAGAGAAACCAACTGCTATAAAGCTCTCGAGGAAAGGGGCAGCCTCGTCAGAAATGGAAAGCGAGTCAATAGTTTGAACTGGTCATTGTTATTCATACACATTCCAGGCAGTTTAGGTGCATGAATGCAGGTGCATGAATGAGGACATTAAGGAAAAAAATTCTGACTCTTCGATAGTTACTTTTTGCTTAAATTGCAGCAAAAAAGGCTCTTTCATGTGAAAACATAGATGAAATTCTGTAGTCCTCGGATAGGTTTGAACAGGTAGCTATTATGCTGATTGCTTTTTCTACAATTTAGAAATTGTCACTTCTGAACACTTTTTAAATTAAGAACACGCTTAGATTTCAAATATATAAATCTGCAGGTACATTGTTAGTTCTTGCATGTTTTTTAAAATGTCATGACAGATTCACAGTGTATCCAATTAGCAGTTTAGAAAAATGAAGGTTGCTTGCAATTTTTAGACTATATATAAATGAAAACAAAAGCTATTTTGAGCATAGGCTTTGCTAATTTTTTTGTCTGAACATTTCAGATCTTGCTAATGTAATAGGTGAATCAGATGCGTAGATTCCTTTCTTTTTTTTTTTTCTGTACACACAATATTTGGTTTGACAGCTACAATTTTTTTAATGTTTTGTTTGGATTTCATCCTATTTTAGTGGGTGCAATTACTACCAAGTATTTCTCTTTGCAGTTACTTATGTTTTTTTAAAAAGCAATTTAAGAGAACTGCTATCAATTCGTTTATTCAAACCGTTCAACAAATTTGTGCCCAAGTACTGGTGCTTGTCAGAAATTGATGGTATTGAGTGTGTGGTGTAGCTGCTGATGGAAGTAACAGCAGCTGGGAAGTGATCTGCACTTGCAGCAAGCATTTGCAGTGAGTGCAGAATTTAATGAGTGGCATTGGAACATGCCGTGACCATTTTAGCAGGGAGTTTTGTGTGTTGAACTTATGAGGGTTGATTTTTTTCTCTCAGCATTTAAAGCTGATCATCTCATTTTGATGAAACTGCCATGGAAAAGGGAATTTCATTCCGTTGGCTTCATGGAATTGATGTGAGGAGCCTCTTTAGAGGGGAAGGAGGTTGTTAATTGCACTTTTATGATCCTTTAAGCTTCTAGCTGGAAATCACAATAGTGTCAGTACAACAAGGTAAACCAAAGGCCTACCTCTAACTTTATGCCATAGCCTGGTTATATAAAAATCTGTGTCAGAAAAGGCTTGGTCCTTAAAATCCAATCCAGGAGCATATAATGCAGTTCCTGTCCCTACATAGGAGTTGTATGCTGGAGCGCTTTTAAACTGCTGTCCTGATTGCTGCAGCCTGACCTCTTTACCATCTCGTATAATACGGGATTCAGGACATAACTGCAGTGCAAAGACGCTTTCAGTGAAGAGCGATAGGAAAGATACTATTTAAACTAAATTTTTAGCAATGTCCAAAACCATGGGTAGACATAACTCGGATGCAGCAGCCTTTTAAAGTGTCTTTATGAACAAAACCAACAAACTTCCAGTCCTTTCCTTATAAGCAGTGTTCGTAAGTCTCTATTTACTCATTTCCACATAGAATAGAAGAGACTACAGTGAGTTCACAGGTTTAATCAGGCAAATCCAGACCACCATTTGTAATTTTGCTGCCTCAAACTCTTTAAATCGTTGCAGTACTTTACAATGCGTGTCTGAATCATGCTGCAATATAGTCATTCAAAAGCAAAGTTATATATATATTTCAAAATGAAAAGCTGTTTTTAATTACTTGAATTGTAAGTGTATTTAAGAGAAGATATATATTCTGGTGTAGATGAAGCTAACTGACTGTCTTGCCAATGTTGATAAATTACTGATGGCATCATATGTTTTCTTCTTAGCTGGAGGATTTTAAACAGTACTCATGTCTCCCTCAGACAGGCATGAATACACTGTTTTTATGCTGAGTGCTATGAAATTCCACCAAGCATACAGAATTGCATAGGACTCTTGTTTTTGAAGTGTGTAAAGGAAAAGTCTTTTTATCTATGAATAATTTTTATTAGAACACTTCTGAATTTTGTGTTCAGACAGGAGAATAATACTACTGAAGCATTTTAAGAACTTATTGAAGAAATCAGTTAGAAATATTTCACACTGAACTCTTGGAGTGAGTTTTATCATCTCCGTATATAGTCTAGTAGGTTTCACATATAACCGAAATGCAGTGCTGTTTCACCATACAACTGGCATTCCTGTGAAATATAAACCGAATTAGACTGTTTGGCATCAATATTTTATTTTAAAGTACTCGATGGAGTCTGCTGCTTTGTTAAATGGACACAGTGAGCAGTTTTTAATAACTTACACATAGAAACAGTTTTACGTTATGATTGCATGTGAGATTTGTCTATCAATTTAATCTTTAATACCAATCTGGTCTTTTTTCCTCTTGACATGTTTCACTGGATGTTGTTTAAATTCACATTAGCCAGCATAACGCCGCCTTGAGTCAAAATGTGCACTGGCATCCTCAACTGGTGGCAATTTAGCCTTGGAAAGAGCTGTTGGCTGCCTCTTGCTACATAGTGAACAGAGGGATCATAAAACTTTGCTTTTTGGATCTGGGCACGTGCACACTTGCTTCCTCCTATCTCTAAAATAGGGAGGGCAGGTTTGATTGTGGGGTGGAACTCAGTTTCAGTTCAAGAGGATTTCAATCAGGTCAGATGGAATTTTGTGCGGGCCAGCTTTTGCCAAGCCTCTTTCATAAGAATTGGAGACTAGACTGTGCACATTTTGGGCTGGGAAAGCGTTGTTTAGATTATTGTATTAAAATGTAAACTAGGAATGCTGCTTTGTAGCATGACGTTTTACTGTGCTGCAGCAAAGTGAAGGTCCCAGGAAACAATCATTCAGTGTAAACACGTTGCGTGTCCTGCTGGCAATACTTCATGTTTAGGTAGCCCTCCCTAGGCCTTTAAAGACTTGTAAGCAAAGTAGCTAGTTCTATTGCCTACCCAGATTATGGAGCCTGAAGAAATTAAAGATGCGTTGGACCTGGACAGGTTGGTTCCTAGTGATTATAGGAGGTTTGTTATTCTAGAGCTCTTTGATTTTTAGAGATTCTCTCTGAAGCCCAAGCTTTTCCTGGGGGTAGGTAACATATCCTATCCCTTATCTTCAATTGCAAAGAGATTATTACTTTAGGGTTGCACTAGTCAAACCCACGGAAGTGTAATCATCTTGTTTCTTATTGTGGAACTGAAGGGAGGAAAAAGCTGAGGGAGGAGTTTAACTTCCTGGTGACTCTCTAAATAGTGTTTGTTTGCCACTATTACTACTTAGACCATTTCCTCTTCCATATGCTATCAAATTAGATACGTACTGCAGCAGGTTTAAGTTTTGGTAGTTTAATTCTTCCTATATTTCTCTACCATATAGTATGTTATATCCACTGATTAAAAATCTTTCTTGATAACACTTGACAGCTTTAGGTTCATGTTCTTAAAAGGTTAAATTAGTTGTGACTCTTCGCGTGAGAGAGCAGGTTGCTAGCAATCAAGTCTAGCATAATACTGCATAAAGTCAGAGGCTTAAACATAACCATTTTTGGAAATTATAATATTGAATTGGCTGCACTGACTTATCATAGTCTAATCGTATTTGAACCAAGCAGCTCAGTAAGGATTTCAAAATAGAACCAGCAATTTCTTAGGAATGTGTTCTTCCAATTACGCAAATTATTTGCATGGACATTTGTTACCTAAATCAGCTTAAAATTATTTAAAGGTTATTTATCTCTGATCCACTCTTTCAACAGTTCAGGACGACTATTGGTGAAGTAAGATACAATATGCCTTTCACAACAAAGTGCAAAGAAGCATTTGGAGGAGAAACAACAAATCCAGTGCAAATTACAACTTTGAATCTTTTATCTATTCTATCGTAGATGGGCCTGTTTGTAAAACAGGAACATTCCCCACTTCAGAAGTCTGACAAGCAGGGACATTCTGAACGTAAACTCCTGCTCCTGGGAATCAGAATTTCCCCATCAGTTTTAAGACTGACTTTCACTATGGAAATTCTGTCTGAAAGATTGTGGTTCAACATGCCAAATGTTCCCCAGAAAGCTAACTTTTTTTAAAAAGGGGCATGGATACTAGAGCAGGGGAGTCTCTAGTAGGAATTCCCAGTACTGCCATGTAGTTATTCAAATGTTCTGGGACAAGAGGAAGTACATAGTTCAAAGCTAAGTAGTCTTACTAGAATCCATATACCTAATCTTGGGGTTTGGTGATCTAGGACTTGCTCCAGAGCTCAAGGAGCTCAGAGCTTTCATTCATTCTAGTGGGCCTTGGATCAGGCCCTTAATCCTCATTTCCAGCTCTCTGGATTAAGACTAAATTTACAAATGGCAGGAGAAAGTTGAATTGTTTTTCTGGAGACAACAGAAGCACAGCTCGTGGCCTCCCTCCTTGAATCCTGTTTTGATAGTCAAGATTATTTTTGTTCAACATTTCCCATATTTTTCTTAACTGCAATTTAACGTGGGTATGTGATTTGGTTGCATGATGTCCTGTGGTTCAGAACCTAGTTTTTATCTCTAGTTTTATATATAGAATTTAAAACTTACAGTGACTGAGCTAGAGCTAAAACTAGGTACTGAACTATATAGTTGGGCCAAAATATCCTTGGTAGTTGTAAGCTCTTCTTAAATTGTACTAAGTTATATTGCTGTTTCACTTGAGTTCTTCCCATATACCCCACTACTTAGTCTGCTGCTAGATGAACTAAGCTACAAATATATATATATATATAAAAATATAAAATATCCTGTTTAAAGAACATCTGCATGAAACTCCAAGCATCTAAAGTGTGTGTTGTGGAAGAGCGATTGGTTTTTATTTGCAGCTGTCTTTTCCTTGTTTTCTGTTGATAGGCCAAATAAATGTAATTCACGCCAAATGTTGCACACAAATGGTATTGATGACTCTATAAGAAATACCAAAATTTATTTTTCCTTAAGGTGATTTGTATGGCTAGATAGTCCTTGAGCTTAAGGGTCATTCTGAAAGAATAAGCTACACAAAGTTTTCTTTCTCATGTTATATCCAGAATAAGCATATTACAAATGCATCTTCTACTTATTCAGATGTTGAACTGTGTTTAAGAGATTTTTCACTTCAGCCAGGGGAAATTGTATCAGAGAAGGACTGCATTCTCTTTTCACAGTGTCACTAAGGAGTGACTTCACCCAGTCAGGGCAGAAAAGTACCACCATTAGGATGCTTGGTTTTGCCTTGATTAAATGGAAAATAATTTCCTGTAACATTTGATTTGAATTTCTAAACCTTAACCTTCAAATTTGTCTTTCTTTTAACCTTGCCTTTCCAGTCTGCAAACTGTTGCTATGGCCGTCTGGGAGACAAACAGCTTTGTCCGATGCACAGGGGACTGAAAGCCTGTTTCATCATACACCATCCTGATTAACCCGCTGGTAATAGGAGCTGTCAGTTTTGATGCCAGCAGTAAACACCAACGTCTTGTTATGCTGTAGGTGCTGTCAATGTAACACATTTGCTGGGGAAAAAATTTGTTTGCAGATACTGCACCCTAATACAAACATACGGGCCTGCCATTGCAAACTTCCATAAGAGCAAACCCACCGCATGAGTTCACATTTGAACTCTGGCTCCTTTTCACTCAGTGATTTTTAAAATCACATTTAAAGATCTAGGAATGTACCCCTAAAACACTATCATTAGCATTCTTGATTTAATACCCACCAGTGCCAGATTATTTCCAAGTTGTATTTAGTAGAACAAACCTCCAATGGAATTAACTCTGAACAAATTGGTGGCTCCTAATTTTTCTTTCTGATGTAACATGATCACTAAACCCTTTTGGTAGCCAAATGACCAGCTTTATATAAAATGCCTCATATTAATAGAAAGCTGCATATAGGCATCTCATAATGAAAAAAATATTTAGTTCCATTGTGAACTGGCCATATGACAACTACTTTTTTATCAACTTATTAAGTTGGGGCACTATAATAGCTGTTGCTGAGTTTAGCAATGTTTATAAGCGTGTGTTAAACACATAATAAGTTTTATGAGGAAAAAGGGATAAAGAAAAGCAATGTCACAGATGAATGTGTTTGAGTAGACAGCATCCTTCTTTATTTCTACACTGTTAAGCTTATTTTCTGTTTTTAAGGTCAGACTTCATTGCATGAGAAACTTTTACTGTGTTCTGCACTTTCTCTTTTGTATAATGTTGATTTTTCATTTATGCATAGAAAAATGGATATAGAAATCTACTCCACATTGCATTGTGTTCCAATCTGTTCTACAATTCAATCTTAATAAACATTTAAATAAGAGGTTGTACATGTTCCCCATGTGTGATGTCTGAATCCTAAGTACAAAGGCTGGTACTGTCCTTGAAAACACATGTATGGTCCATATCTTAGCCAAGTGTTCTGGAGCATATGCGTCACTAGTGAATGAGGCGTGACTTTCAAGAGTGAGCCAAGTACTCTTGTCCTTTCTGTGCCGTCTCGGCAAATCATTTAATCATTCTTCTTCACATTCCTCAGCTGTCAAATGAAAATAATATTCCTCAACCTTTTAAGGTTTGAGAATCTTAATTAAATGTATATACAATACGATATAAATACGAAGTGTTACAGTTCAGGCCTCAGCAGTGCTCCAAATATGTTGCACCCTTCACATATTTGATTAAGACTTGATACCGTGAGAAATTTTAGAACATACCATCTGTCAAACACCAAAACCAGCCTGGAATGTAGTAAACTACTGCAGATCCCCAGTTAGTCTCTGAACTGGCTGAGGTACCTTATATCGAAGAGACTGCTACTGGTGACTTTGATTCCTAGCACTTTTACACACTTCATGCTCTAGAAACTGGTCTCTTCAGGTGAAGAGGCAGTGGTTCTGCATCCATACTCTGACCTAAGATGGTACAGAGTGATCCACCTTTCGTGAGGCAATAACTTTACCCATATTTCTGACTCACTCAGGATCCATGTTACTGGGAAGCATGTTTGAATCCACAGTCTGTTTTTAATCTAGAGGAAACAAAGCCCAGTTTGGCCTGAAAACCAGTGTTTTTCTGATTTCGTCCAAAGAAATGAGTTCAAATTGACCATCAGCTTCGGTTTTATTGGTACACTGGCAGGACTGAAGTCTGAAGTCTTGAAGGCTTCTCAATATTCTCTCACTTGTAACCTCCAATGCTATTTGTCTGTTGGAAGGTTATTCTGAACCCTTTCTCATGGAGACAACTCAAACTGGTGTAAGCAGGTACAATTTCATGGAAGTCCAATGGAGTTGCACCCATAAGGCCAGCTCAGCATTTAGCTAATTGTCTAACTGGAGACTGGATGCATTTTGGTCTTATCCTGATCTACCTCCATAACCTTTGTTTCCTAGCATTGGTTTTAAAATAAGCTATGTCTACACTTGCGGTACAGTGGTGCTGTTGTGGCGGTACAGTGCTTGATTATAGTTGGTCACTATAGTGACAGGAGGGGTTACTCATCTCTCTAGTTACTCCAGCTCCCTGAGAGGCTACATTTAGGTCAATGGAAGAATTCTTCCATCAACACAGCACTGTCAATACCGGTGGTTAGGTCACCTGAGGGGTGCAGATTTTTCCCACCCCTGAGCAAACTTATTTGGGCCAACTTCATTTTGGGGCATAAACAGCTCTAATTTTATTACCCACCTTCCAAGTTCTTCCTTTTCAGCCAAGAGAATGCTTATGGATTTGCAGAATGTTTTCTTCCACATGGGAGTTGGTTTAAACTACGGCTCACGTTACAGCATAGGCAAAAACTTATCATAGCAATAAATCTGACCTTCAGTATGGTGTGCTTGCTCAGATGAGGCCGGTTGGCAGTGCCTGAAGGGGAAAAAAACTTCAATTAATTGAGCTGACAGCTTATTGTGTTGCAAGCCAGAAGTTGCCCAACTTAGAATGATCCTGCTATAAACACCTTAGAAGATTCCCCTCAAAGGTAAGTCTCTTTCCTGTTCTTTAGTAAAATCACCCCCTTGCTCCAGGGTAATGTTCCCTGGCCATTGGGTGATGAGGGCTTTATGCTGCAGGTTGAGAGTGATGCTGTCCACCCCTCACACTCATGCTGACACCCTCCATCAATCAGGAATAAAGAGAAGTGGGCAATGTTCTGTTGGCATTCACAAGACCTTTCATGCTTTGCTCTGTGTGCGTGCATGACACACGAGTTGAGTGAAGTAACCTGTCCCAGTCACACAGGAAAAACCGAAGTGCTAGGGAATAAGGAGTATGACAGAAAAGGGAAAACCTAGCACAGAATGAGTCTCAAGCCTCCAGCAATTGGTCTGCTCTGTGGTAGTAGGTACATCCCCATTAAGAGTATAGGCTACAGATTGTAGCCTTCCTCTGACATGGTAGTGAGTGTGCTCTGGCAGCTTGCTTAAAGAAAAGACCCTTGTGCTCCTAGTAGCTCTGTTTACCTCAGTTAGTGTCTTCCCGCATTCTGTGCTTCAAGAGAAGGGAGGCAGAAGCCCATGGGGCTGTCAACAAGCTGCTTAGCTTCTAATTCCCCTTATGGGGCCCTGTTACACCTGTACCCAAACTGAGAGTCCACAACGATTCTGCTGAGCACAGGTGTGCTGCCAGCATGTAGAGATGATCATCTTGGTCAACCTTTGTGCTGCTGTGTCCTGCTTGAAGTGACTCTGGGAGAGAGTCCCTCAGGAAAGAAGGGGGCTAAGCAGGGGTGAAAGTAAAATTTTGGACTTAACAGTATGGGGGGCCTCAGTTTCCCCCAGAAGAGGCAGCCACCGCTGCCTGGGGCTGGTTAGCTGTTCCTTTTGCCCCTCTCCCCCATCAGCAGCTTGGGGTGGGGACGCAAAAGGACCAGGGACCTTAAAGTGCTGCTGCAGCAGCGCTTTCAAGTAAGGCGGCAGGGGCCGGACAGGCTTTTTACCGGTACAGCGTACCGGCCCGTACTGCCTTCCTTTCACCTCGGGCTAAGAAGGGAAGAACCCCCTTCAGTGTGTTTCCTCTGAGGGGGGCAAGAAAGAAAGGTGTGCCTTACTAATGGCAGTAGAGGGGAAGGGGACACTGCAGTGTGCTAATTTTTATGAGAGAGGAAAGTGTCCTGAATTAACCAGGATCTAGAATGAACCACAAGCCCTTGTACTCATCCCTGCATCAGGGGATACAACCAGTGCCCCTTAAGAATATTGCAAAGGAAGGAGAAAATGCCCATTGGATAGCTCAGGAAAAGTGACTAATGTGCCTGCTCACGGCGTGGCTCTCTGATGTGTCAGGCTGTGCCCTGTGTGCTGAATCACATGATCTCCCCCAGCGTAGGTTCCCTAAATTGGTGTGTTTTAAAAATCCCCATGAATCAGCCCCATTCCCCTTGCAAGAGCAGTTTCACCCAGTGGAGTTGTGCATAATGTTTATCACCAGAGCATCAGGAACTGCAAGGATGTTATGGGAAAGGGAGGGGGCAGTTTTAGCATCAGTGGAAAAGTGCTATTGAAGACAGGAGAAAAGAGAGGGTTCCCATCATTCAGGCTATTGTCAGCATTCAGTGTTTGTTATGCCACCCCATAGACTAGCCTTGTCGCATTAGAAATGGCTCTGATAAAATTCTGAAGTGATAGTGAGACACACTCCAAAGTTAAAAATCTGTTCCATGAGGTGACAGGCCCAAACGCTTGTTCCCTCAAATCAGCGATGACCAAGTGTTCACTGCTGTTTGTGCCAGCCACATTGTCTCATTCCTCAGTGCTGCTCCTTCTCGTAAGCTGATGATGATCACTTACCGATGTCTAGAGGTGGGAATCTGAATAAAATACCTGGTGGTTACCTTGGCAATAAGAAGACTTTTTATATACAAAGCAGAAGGAAAATGATCACAGTCTGGTTACAGACCTGAGCAACTAAATGACTCCTGGTCTAATCTCATGTCTCAAACAGTGGCTGGACAATGGTACAAAAAGCCTTTCAGCAAAGGCAGTTATGGAATAACCTGCCACTAGGGAAAGTTTCTTTCTAAGCCCATCAATTATAGGTCAATCTGTGGCCTGAAGCATGACAGTTTCAATCTCTTCCAAACTCTTTTTTAGAGTCTTGCTGCTCTTATCTAAATAAATATCTCATCCTGCTACACTCACCATGATCTCTCTCTCCATGGTATCTTTTGGCAATGAGTTCTAATGGCAAAATTTGCATTATATAAGTATTTTCTTTCTAAGTCAGCTGTCTTTTAAGTGATTTATTGTCCTTTGTTCACACATACAGTACAAGAAGTAGGATGGATCCCAATCTAGTTTGTATATAGCATGCATTATTTTGCATACCTTTAGCATGTCCTCTTATTCACCATCTGTCTAAAGCAAACAGTTCAGCTCTCTTCAATCTCCATCTATGGACATTTCTTTTTATGCCTCTGGTTTCTTACTGGCTTGTTGCCTCTTGCTGGGGAGGGACTTGGGTCATGAACTTCATTTAATGGTATTATTACTTGTTGTCTAGGAATCATGGCCCAGAATCCCATTATGGGAGGTGCTGTAGAAACGCAGAGCAATAACAATTTTCATACTTGTACAACCCCTGCTAGTACGTGGTGTGCTGCTTTCTTCACCATGCTCTACCTCGTATTTTATGAGTAGGGCTGGCCCGTGGAATAGGAAATTGGATTCCAATAGTTGAAGTTTCCAGAAAAATTATCCCACCCCAAGCTGAAAAGCCCAAACCTTGAATATTTTGGTGGAAGTGAAATCCCATAATTTGTTTTAGAAACACTGAAACCTGAGCTGTTTCCCCCTGGTCACCATGAGCCGCTGCCTGAAATGGCCAGGGCCTGTGGGCTGCGAGGTGACTGACGGAAAACCAGCAAAGCTGCGTGAAGCCAGATGCTGCTCGGAGTCCAGAGCTCTGCAGGCAGGGCCTGTCTGAACGCTGCCAAGAAATTCTCTGATACGGCTGAGAAACATCCCTCAAGGCCACGGTCTAGTTGTAGGGCAAAAATTACACTGGAGCGGCTTGCACGTGATGCACCGAAGCATGTTTGTCTGCAGTGCAGCTGCAGAGAAAGGTCAGGCTGGTTTTCACGGAGTTAATGGGCGTGGGTGGGCGCGTCAGGCTCTGCTACTGTGGAAGTCCTTGGCTGACCAGAGAAAATCAGAGATTTAATTCTCTTGGAGAGAGGCAAAGCTGAACAGCTGCTGTCCTTATCTGTCCCCTGGAAGGGCAAAGCCAGCTGCTGGCTGGGATCGAAGGGCCCTCGTGGTTCATGAGGGAAGGAGACCCTGCTCCCAGTTTATCAGCCTCTAGTGCGGGGGGTGGGGGTGTGGCTGCCTCCTTTAGCGAGGTGGAGGCCTCAGTCCTTCCTGCAATAACACCCCATCCCCCCCGCCACCATTCCTATTGCCCCCTGTTCTGCTCAGACCCTGTTGGGTAAATGGGGCAGTGGAGTAGGTGGAGGTGGCTGATTTCAGCCATCACAGCAGAAGGGCTGGTCCGACAGCAGCCCTCCATGGCCTAGCTCCACCCTTAGCTACTGGCCTGGGACTTGGGGCATCCTGACACCTGTTTCCCTCATTTGCCACCAGCCTGATTATTTCTCCACCACCCGCACCCCCACCCCCAACTCTCCATCATTTCTGTGGTATCCAGCCAGCCCAGCTGACACAGCCTGAGAGCATCACAGTCTTTAACCCTGTCACACCCTGGGAGGTGGGGCTGTGCTATTCCCCCCACTGAACACAGAGTAACTGAGCGGCCCAGGGTCACAGGCACAGCAGGGAATTGATTAGCTCCTTTAGCCTGAGTCTGAGGCAAATGCCCTAATGCTGGGCGGGCCTGGCCTGGTGTGGGGGGGGCGGCAGGTGGATGTCAAAAAGAGCCAGAGGAGCAATCAGTGCTTTAGGGCAAAGGAGGCGAGAGGGGGCAGCAGACAGCTTGTGAGTGGCTGCACCCCTGCTCCCCTGAGGTGGTTTGGGGCAGAGAAGGGTGCGTGGAGGGGAGTAGTAGGGACTGGCTAAGATTGTGGGCTGGCTTTCAGCTGGGGTGGGGGGGTCGGACCACACAAGTTAGCGCTGCCCCTGGAGCCGAGCGCTAGGGAGACCCCTTGTGTGACTAAAGTGTGGTGGGGGGGGCTAACCGTGGCTCCATGCGCCCGCGACTCAGCCAGAGCGGGGCACGTCCCCTCCATGGGCTGGGCTCTCAGGGCTGTGCCCTGCCTCAGCACAGCTCAGTGCCCAAGTGAGGTTCCCTGCAAGGGCACCTTGCGCCTCCTTCCCCTGCAATCCAGTGGCACACTCCTGGCTCAACCTCATGCTGCAAAGGGGGTGCAAAGGTGCTTGCAGTATTAAAGGAACAAGCCCCCCCCCCCCCCCCCTTACTGTTGTTCTGAAGGGGGCCCGGAAGGGATGGGGGGGGGCTGGCCCTTGCCTTGGGGGGGCCGGGGGGGGGGGGGGGGGGCATTCAGAGCTGGGGGAATCACTTGCCATGTGTAAACAAGGCTGGCGGAGGCCAGAGGCCCCCGCCCACTGGCCCGAGCAGGCTCCTGGACCGATGTGTGGAGGCAGCGCACGGGGGTGGGGGGGGCATATGCTGGCTGGGAGGGGGACGGGGGGCAGAGAAGCAGATGCAGCGCATGTTCCAGTGCTCAGGGGTGAAAGGCAGTAAGGGACTGACCAGTATGCAAGGTAGGCTGGGCCCTGAGCACGATCGGGGGGCCGGGGGGGGGGGGGGGCAACTGTAAGGGGCGGGGCCTTGGGCAGAAGGGGGCGCGGGGCTGAGGCCAGACTTCCCCAGCCAGCCCTTCAGCGTGGCCCGGGGTGATTTAAAGGGCTCAGGGATCTCGGCTGCTGCCGCTACCCCAGGGCTCCAGTCACAGTTTCGAGGGCCTGGGGTGTAGCTGTGCTAGCAGCAGTCAGGGGCCCCAGGCCCTTTCAATCACGGCTAGAGTCCCATGGTAGCAGTAGGGGGCAGCCCCTGGGCTCTGGAGGTGAATTAAAGGGCCAGGGGCTCCAGATGCTGCCAGGAGCCCCAGGGAAGCTGCCCCTGCCCCCCGCCCCCAACCACAATGATCAGCCTTGCTAGTATGGTTGGCTGTGACCTGTGTGCTACACCGGCCTGGCCTATGTTCACCTCTGGGTCCAAGACAGGCAGTGGCAGTACCCCTCCCTAGGCTGGCTGGCACCCCAGAACATGGCAGCCAGAAAGGGGGTGGAACCCCTCACAAGGCCCACAGTGGGGGGGGGGGGGGGAACACCCCCCCTTCCCTCCCCTCCCGCACAGCGGGCTCATGTATAGGCAGCCTAGGGAGATGTATTAGCCCATCCGACTGACCTGGCACCAAGGCTTAGTGCCCTAGGCACAGCCATGCATTTCCCCACGCCAAGAGCAGCCCGTCCCCTTCCTCCGCCCCACCCAGTACAGGCTCCAGCACAATGCGCCAGCCATCGCCGCCCATCTCACGTAATGCCCGGGCTGGACACGTGGCTGCTTCTGTTACCGCTTCACCGTTAGATGCACCCACCCACCCTGCACAGCCTTGCAAGAGCAGACGAAGCAGGCACCGCTACAGCTATTTGTGTGGTACGGAAAGGCCAGGCCGGCCCTGTGACGCTCTCTCTCGGTGGGTGCGGCGCGCACCCCCAGAGGCAGTAACAGCGCTGCCTCTTCCTCCAGGTGGGCCCAGCAGGCTAGGCTGTGAGGTAACCCTGCTTGCCCAGTTTCAAGCCCCTGGCGAGCCAATGGGGTTGGCAGGCGTGAGGGAGGGGACTGGGGGGGTGGTGAGCAGAGCATCTCATGGCACTGCAGCCTCCTGTAAGGCCAACAGACCCCCGCCCCAGTCGTCAGCAGCTGGGATCAAACCAGGGACCGCTGGAGCTTAGTGCACCGACTGGCTGTTAGCTAAGGGGATAGTACAGCCGCAGTAAGTGCATTTGCGCTCTTTACCTCCCAGGAGACATGTGGGTTACAAGAGTGTTTTACACCCAGCAATAATGGCAGCATTGCCTATACCTGGTCGCACCTGGATTTAATGCGCCCGCTGATTAGCACCCACAGGTGGCCCCCAGATACGCTCCACCGTCTGTTTTCCCCCCCCCCCCCCCAAGTGCTGCCACTTGCAACCCCGCCCATTTGGGTTGGCTGTCTCACTCACGGCAGCGTAAAGGTTTATCTCAGCACTCAGCTGCTGGATGACACAACCCCTCCCCCACGAGCTGCGGTTCTTCACCTGGAGCAGGTAGAGGAGGCACAGAGCTGATGAGCAGGAAAAGGGGCCACCACAACCAACTCCCCACCCCTGCTTGCTATGGCACAAGGTGTCTGTGCAGCCCACCAGCTGCCGGACCGAATGGACGGGACTGCAGGCATGGGAGCCAGCAGATTAGTGCCAAAGGCCTTCAGAAAGGCATAGCAGGACACGTAAGGGCTGCCACCAGCACTGGCTACAGTGCGCCAGGCGCAGAGCTGGAGCCGGGATGGGGAGCGGGGCTAGAGAGGGGCTGTCAGGGAGGCAGGGGACACACCTGCCTGCTGCTCTCAAGAAACAGGCCCGATTCTGGGCAGAGGTGGGAGGCAGCTGTGCGGTGACCTGAACCCAGCAGGGACAGCGACAGGAAGATGCACATAACATGGAAGCTGGCGCTTAAGGCAGAGGGACCAATTTGTGCGGGAGCCTGATCAATCAGCCGCCTCCCTGCACAGACTCGAGCCCACAGGGCTAGAAAACACCCACTTGGGTCTTGCCCGCTGCCGGCAATGCTGACGTAGCCCCTAGGCAGAGCTGACAGGATTTGCCCGTAATGCCTCCTGGTGTTTGAGGAGGTTGCTAGGAAATGCTAAGCAGGGTCACACCATACCCAGTGACAAAGGTGTTGGGAGTGGGGCTCTAGCCAGCAAGGCCCCAGGGTGAGGGAGCCCTGAACAGGCAGTGGGGAGGTGCCTTGGGAGCTCCCGCCTGGGGAGCAGATGTTTTGGAGCGTGCCTTTCAGAAACAAAGCTGACGCCCAGGAAAGCTACCAGCTGCCGGACCAGCTAGAATGTGGCTGCGTGGCTTGGGGCAGGACCGAGGACCAAGCCGTTTCCCCCCTCTAGGCGCCAGTGCAGATGCCAGTTTGCTGTCCCTGAGCTGTGCCCTGGCTGGACGCTCACAGGAGGCCGCACTGCGAGGCAGGAAGGTGCCACTTTTACACAACAGTACATGTGATTGTAATTGTCCCTTGGACCAAGTTCATTGCTGGTGTAAATCCTCAGGTTTCTATGGAGTGCAGCAGAACTAAATGAGGCACTTGACTGACCTCAAGTGAAACGCAGCAAATGGTGCTGGGTTTTCAGGGAGAAGCAGGAATTCCTGTGGCTGGAGACAGAGCAACTCCTATTACCTCTGCTGCTGGGATTCATGCCGAGGAGATTATCCACCACCGCCAATGCAGAATGCGCACAGAAATTATTATGCTCAGAATTTTTTTTTCTCCTGCAAAAATGGGCTGCAGAGCTGCTGGCTGCTTCTAGGGGGCGCTGGAACCAGGAAAGTCCAGTTTGAAAAGAGAAGACACGGCTGGGGAGAGGGGTCCCAACAACAGGGGAGCCCAGCACACCGGGGG
The DNA here is from genome assembly GCA_007922305.1 of Dermatemys mawii. NCBI lineage: Eukaryota > Metazoa > Chordata > Testudines > Dermatemydidae > Dermatemys > Dermatemys mawii. The sequence continues at coordinate 4,974,548 of ML677507.1, forward strand.
GAAAGGAGACCTTGTGCTGGAAACTCCATATCAGCAGGACCCAGCCTCAGGCTGTTTTGCCTTCTAGATGCTGCGCTCTGGTAGGGAGGAGATGTGAGTGTCAGGACTGGGTGGGGTGCCCCATGGCTGGGTTTTGGGGGGTGGGGAGAGGGAAGAACTGTGGGTGCTCAGCATGTCGGGGGGGGTATCCCACAACTAGGCTTTGTGGGGGGAGGGGGGAGGGAGCATGGCTGCCCAGGATGAGGGGGAGGGTTGCCCCACAACTGGGCTCTGGGGGCAGCAGGAGAAGGCATGGGTGCCCAGGATGGGGGTGGGGGGTGCCCCACAGCTGAACTCTGGGGACAGGGGGGAAATGAAAGGGGCATGGGTGCCCAGGATGGAGAGGTGCAGGGTGTATGCACATGTCTGGGGTAGGAGGTCCCCACATCTGGGCTGTGATGGGCAAACAGAAACTGGTGTGCTGTAGAGGTTTCCTTAGTTTTCTACTGCCGGGGCAAGTTGTGTGCATCTGTATTGTTACCAACACAGATGCTGAGAGTTATTTTGAAATAAATTACAAACCAATTGAAAGTGGCGTGATTATATAGCGTTATTTTGACAAAATACACACATTTGTTCAGAAATTTACACTACTGCACCCAGAATTTTTAATTGTCGGGTGCAGAATTCCTCCGGGAGGCCGATCGTTTAGCAAAGCCCAGGAGCTCGTACAACTTACTGGCTTTGCTCCTGGGCTGTCTGAGGAGCCCTTACGCACAGCAGGCCTGGCAATCTGCAGCCCTTCACGAATGACTTGACCCCCTTTGTGCCCAGTGCATGGCCCAGTAATGAAAATTAAATACTTTGGCCTATATTCACCTCCCCAGCCAGGAACTGCTTCTGCTGGCTCCTACTTCCAGGACTGACTCATTTTAAAATGTAGTCTCTGATGCATCATCTTACGTAAAACAGCTGTCTACACTCAAAGGGCCCTGTCTTTATATGTTTAAATAGGGTGTGTTGCTCTAAATCAGGGTTTCTCAAACTGGGGGTCGCTGAGCGCTTCCAGAGGGGTCGCGAGGTCCTGCTGCTGCTTAAAAGCTGCCAAATGAATTACTTCCGCATTCGGCAGCTTCTCCACGGACATGCCGAGCTATTTCAGGAGCGATCAGCATATCCACCGAAAATAGCTGCCGAATTCAGAAGTAATTTATTCGGCAGCTTTTCGGCGGACATACAAGGGTCCGCTGCGGCAGCCAAGAAAGGAAAAATGGGTCGCGGTTCTCAAAAGTTTGAGAACCACCGCTCTAAATTAATCCAGCTTTTATGGGTGCAAATGATGAATGCAAGATACTACCAGATTAGAATGGTTAGTTTACACTTACTTTACACATGTGTAAATAACTGCAACAAAAGGTATAAGGCAATGGAAAAATCAGGGCATAAATATTCCCACCAGACAGCTTGCAGAACGTCTGGGTAACAGGGGCCGCCTAACTTTCAATCTGATAGGGAGTGCTGGGTCCTTGCAAAAAGCTTTGAATTTTCTCTCCAAGAGTTAAGTTCTATTTAGTTGAGTCAATGGTGCCCTCTGCCGTCTGTGTTGAGAAACAACCGTTCTTTTTTTAGACACAAAAAACAAAACCACACAATCCTACAGAATGGAACCAAATGAGACATGAAATGTCTTTTTCCCTGCATCTGCCACTCACTCTTACATAGCCGCTGCTTAAAAACAGCTGCATTAAGCAGCTGCTCAGTATTTTTTCCTTAGTATTTCTACTTCTGAATGCCTTGGTTTTTAGAATCGGAGGGGTAGCCGTGTTAGTCTGGAATTGCAGAAGTGACAGAGAGTCCTGTGGCACCTTAAAGACTAACTAACGTATTAGAGCATAAGCTTTTGTGGGTAATACCCACTTTGTCGGATGCAAGCTGACGAAGTGGGTATTACCCACAAAAGCTTATGCTCTAATACTTTAGTTAGTCTTTAAGGTGCACAGGACTGTCACGTCTTGGTTTTTAGACTCACTTTTGAAATGAGTACACTAAGCTCAAACAAATTCAGATTCCCAGCATGGAGCTGCCCAGGAAGCCAGCAGACCACAGTGTTACTATGCTGCTACATGTTAGCTGATGCTCCGGGCACTGACAGGAGATTCTCCAGAGCTATAGGCATGAGCTGTTACAGCTTGCGCTAAAATACCATGTCTCTGCAGCTGTGGGCTTTACCAGATGCGTGGCCTCTGCCGAATGGGCACAAAAGGATCCAGTAACACTTACATACATGCTCTGCTCACAGGAAGTGCATCCCAAGCATCCACGACCCACATCAGTTTGAATCCAAAATGAGCCCACCTCCCCGCTTATGTGGCTGCTACCTTGGCATTTTGTGTAACACACTCACCAGTCGGTTACAAGAGCATGAAGCACCACAAGGAAAACAGAAAGTTAACTACATGTGCTAAACAATGTGCTCCATCTTGTATTTAGCTGGAACGCTCTGATTAAGTTTCCCCAGACCTGAAGAAGAGCTCTGTGTGAGCACGAACGCTTGTTTCTCTCAGCAAGAGAATACGTCTGTTAGTCTATATCAGGCCTGCACAACATGCGGCCCGGGGGCCACATGCGGCCCGCAGGGCTCACTGTGCAGCCCACAGAGGGTGAATAGGGGTGGGGCAAGCCAATTGGTGGGGTGGGGGGAAGCGGATAGGGTGGGGCTTTTCAGCCCACAGCTGGGTTTTTTTGCAGCAATATGGCCCTCGCTGCTTTATGAGTTGTGCAGGTCTGGTCTATATGGTGTCACAGGACTCTGTCGCTTTTGCAGATCCAGACTGACACGGTTACCCCTTTGATACTCAACAGATCTTATAAAAGGGCACAGATCAATAAACTCGGTATTAGTCATGGAGGGCAGGTGATCATGTGGTCATACTGTGTTCTAACTGGCTTAGAGAACATACTTAATAAATACTACTACAGAAGGCGTATGTATGAGCACAGGAGTGGGAGCTAGGAATTCCTGAGGCTTATGGCAGGTTGCACTAGGCTGCACTGCTACATAGCCTGGTAAAGTTGTTTTTAGTGATGTGTGAGCAAGTTTCCACTCTTAGGAAGATACGCTGTGGTGGTGGTGTTTGTTGTGAGTTATGCAAGGTTGTGTAGAAGCAGCTCAATGAGACAGGGCACTGTGCAAGCAGCAGGAGAGTGTGCACTCGCCCTAGGGCTCTGCTAGAGTCAGTTCTTGAGGCAGGGCTGCTCTAAGGAAACCACACATTGGTGCTGAGCTGAGATTGGTGGCAGAATTGCCCCGCCTGCTGTTTGACCATTTCATTTTGTGTGTGTGTGTGTGTGTGTGTGTGTGTGTGTGTGTGTGTGTGTGTGTGTGTGTGTGTGTGTGTGTGTATGCAAATAAAGCAAGTTGCACTTAGAGCAGAGGTGAGCAAACTACACTCCGAGCTCCTGTCTGGAGAGGCCACCCCTGGTCCCTCCCCCGCCTTCCCCCTTGCCCCGGAGCCACACTGCCGCACAGTATTCTGGGCAGTGGGGCTCCGCGCTCCTGCAGAGCAGCACGGCACTGTGTCTGGCTTCAGCCGGGGGGGCTGGATAAGGGGCAGAAGGTCCCAGAGGGCAGGAGTTAGATAAGTATGGAGTCCTGGGGGGGCCTGTCTGGGGGCAGGGGTGTGGGAGCAGTCAGGGGACAAGAAGTGGGAGGGGGTTTGGATGGGTTGCAGATTCTGAGGAGGGCAGTCAGGGGACAAGGAGCAGGGGGGTTGGAGAGGGGGTGGGGGTCTCAAGGAGATAGGTAGGGGTGAGGGTCCCAGGAGAGGGCGGTCAGGGGACAAGGAGTTAGTGGGGATGGGTTGCAGGTTCTGAGGGGGGCAGTCAGGGAGCAGGGGCCAGGCTGTTTGGGGAGGCACAGCCTTCCCTACTCAGCCCTCCATGTAGTTTTGCAACCCCGACGTAGCCCGTGGGCCAGAAAGTTTGCCCACCCCGGCTTAGAGGCTATCCAGTCTCTGTCCCTAATATCTCCTTTCCTGGAGAGCAGAAAAGCAAAGCCCAGAAAATTCGCTGCTGCTCTGTAGTGAGGCCACCCTGCTGTCAGAAGGGAAACTGTATTCACTCTGCCTATTGTTCTGCCCATTTTATACTTGGGGAACAGAGACAAACACTGGCCCATCGTCACAGAGAGATGAGAGCTCATTCCTGGAGCACTGAAAGCCCACTGATGAGACAAGCCAATTATAAAATGCTTTGTGAGAGTGACAACGAAGACAGTTATGAACAGATGACCAGATGAAGTAACACGGTTGAGCAGTACAGTAGCTAACTTTGTCATTGCCAGCTATTGCATACATCTCCCTGTAGAGCAGGGGTGGGCAAACTTTTTGGCCCGAGGGCCACACGGGGGTTAAAAATTGTGCAGAGGACAGGGTAGGGAAGGCGGTGCCTCCCCAAGCAGCCTGGCCCCGCCCTCTGACTCCCATCCAATTCTCACCCCCTGACTCCCCTCCGCAGAACCCCCGACCCATTCAACCCTCCCGCTCCTTGTCCCCTCATTGACCCCTTGCAGACCCCTCACTCTAACTGCCCCTCCCAGAACCCCAGTCTATCTAAGCCTCCCATTCTTTGTTCCCTGACTGCCCCCTCCCAAGATCCCCCCACCCTAACCACCACCCCCAGGGACCCTACCTTCATCTAATCCCCGCCCCTGCTTTGTTCCCTGACTACCCCCTTCTGAGATCCCACGACCCTAACCACCACCCCC